>CM021103.1:451830403-452275489 GCA_007115665.2 Sequoiadendron giganteum | reverse complement strand
TTAAGGGTTAAGGGTAGAGGGTTTAGGGTTTAGGGATTATGATTTATGATTTAAGGGTAGATGGTGTAGGGTTGAGAGAGAGAGGGGGGTTGAGGGTATCGGGTAGAAGGTTAAGGGTTTAGGGGTTTAGGGTTTATGGTTTAAGGGTTAATGGTATAGGGTTTATAGTTTAAGGGTCCCACTCCCTCTCTTAGGTTTTCCCCCCACCATAACTGAATAAATATCTCCCTCTCAAGTCTATCTCTCTTAGGTCTCACTCCCTCCCATGCTACCTAGACTAATCTGTGTCAATCCAATGCCCTCTCTCATAGTCCCTCTCTTTCAGGCCTCACTTACCTCCCACCCTACCTAGAAAAATATATTTCACTCCAACCCCCTCTCCCACACTCCCTCTCTCTCTCTTTCCCCCTTTGGTATTTTTGTATCTCTCGGGTCTCATCCATCCCAACTCCTCTCCGGTTGTCAGGTATTTTCCCCATTGTAATTGGATAACTATCTATCCCTCTCAAGTCTCTGTCGCTCTTAGGTCTCAGTTGCTACCACACTACCTAGACTAATCTCTCTCACTCCTATCACCTCTCTCTCTATCTCGAGTGTCACTCCCTTTGTCTCTATGAAATCCCCCCCTTTCAAAACAACACATTTGGCACTCACCAAATTTGGCGCGTTCCAAATTTGGCGCTCACCAGATTTGGCGTGTTCTAAATTTGGCACTCTCCAAATTTGGCAAGTGCCAAATGTGTTTTACCTTGAAATGGTAAAATAGGGGTTGACCCTGTGATTTAGGCCCACATGCTTCTATATTTGTCTGGTTCAACGCTTTATCCGATTGAGAAACACCTTTTTTTATGTAGTTGACTTTATATTGTGCCAATCTATGCTTGATCCATCACCTTTTTACCACCGATTTTCATGGTAGACAATGTAGAAGAAGACATTTTCAAGTTTCTACATCATTTTACATTATCTGAGGTAATTAATTCATTTTGGAAATATTGAAATGTTTATATTTAGTATATTTGTTTGTTTTTGATAGTATAAAGTAAATTTCTTTAATGATTTTATTAATCATAACAATTGGACATAGAGTTCAACATTGAATTAGATGGGATTTGCATAAAAAAGTTTAATTTTTATGAGTTTGAAGAACAAAAAAATGAAAAACATGACATTTACTTAACACAAATTTACTTATGAATTCTATTTGCATTGCTTATAGTAGTCCATTTCTAGAATGGCTAGTGGAATTCACTCTATTTCATTTTATTTTCAACTAATTTGAAAAACCTAATAGCTTTCATCAATGTTAATGCAAGTGTCCATTATTTTTTTTGTTTCATAAAAAAATCACCTTCATTGAACATGTTCTTAGATAAATTCAAGTGAGTTGACATAGTTGTTAATGCAAGTTTGTATTCATTCATACCATTTACCTTTCTAATAAATAAAAAAAAGGAAAAATTTATGCAATTGAGAATGCTTATTGGCTTTCTAAGTTACCTCATTTCCAAAGAAATAGTGAATAATTATAAGATATATAGCATCACAAACCCTTCTTTGAATTCATATTCTTCATGACTTCGCTGACAATCACAAATTTGGTTTTGAGAACAATAAACACTAGATTCTCTAGTTTTCATTTAGGTGGCAACAAATTATACCCTAGGTTTGTGATGCAGAGTAGGGAGAAAAAACCTTCAAAAATCATTATTAGATCAATTTCAAACAATCTTCAATCTCAAAAACCTCAATTCAATGCTCAACTAACCAATCCACATCCCCTTAAGCTGGTTTCTCTCACTTTTCTTGTTGTTGTACAACCTGTACAAACTCTAAGATGATCTAAAACCAGTTGGATGTTGTAGATTAATGAATTAGATTTCATTTGCACCTATTTATAGGTTCTAAATCTTTGTATAGCAAAAGTTATCTTGTTTTTACTGCTGCTACCTACTTTCACAGTGTTCTTGGATTGAAGGGTTTCATGATGTAATTCGACCCATTCCACTTTTTGTGCCTACTATAACTTGTTGAATGGGTCCTCTAACTTACAAAATACATGCATAACATATTTAGAATGTTGTGGGTTCAAGGTTGGGTGTTTGGGATGATGTTCTAGGACTGTAGCAAGGTATTTTCATGGTGAAAATGAGGGCTTCAAGTGTTGTTTTGAAAAAATGTGGGAAGGATTGTCCATGTAATGCATTATTGACCATGTGAAGGGTCTGGTAAGTGTGTTTGGTGCTTTGTATGGGTTTGGCAGGTTTGGGAGATAGGAGTTTCATTAAAACCCCAAGTAATTTGCTTAAAATTGAGGGTTTGGTGTATTAGGGGTCTAGAGGTCTTGGACCTGACAAAAAATCAGGAAATTGGAGGTTTTGACACATAACATACTACTTTTTGAGGAGTTTGAGTGAAGATCTAGTTTTTTAAAGGTACTCTCTTTGTAAATTAGGCCAATTGAATAGCCTTTTCCAAGGTGGGTCTATTGGAAGTCAATGTTGATCCAAAGGAGTTAATGCTGGGGTTTACCTATATTTTATAACTTGCAAATGGGTATCTTAATCATCCTTGATTTTTTCAAGTGTTTTGGAAAATCTTGGTGAAAAGGCCCTTGAACCGGGTTACCTATGCTACAAGGGAAAGCTTGGTAGAAGTTGGGATTTTCAGTTGAACATCTGATTTTGCTTTGGGATATGATTGATTCTCATTGATTTTGTGTATTGAATGGTTTCCACCCCTCTCTGCATAAAAAATGGTGTTTATTGGTAAGTTAAGTGATCAAATTGTGTGTAAGTCTATTAAGATCCTTCCTCTAAATCTTTGAACAAGTTCATTGTGGATCCCTACATGTACTACATCAACATCTAGCTACTTTTCCAACTCTTCAAACACACTCAAAATCCCTACTCTAATATCTAACCCTACAGACATCTAACTCCATAATGTATGAAAAATGTTGTCTAGCATAGACAAGTTTGATAATTCCAAACAACTCGCTGCCTTCTTTCATAAAATTTTTTGGTGTGTTTCATATTTAATGCAATGTAATCACTGATATCAATATTTTCATAAAATGCATTACTTACTTTTGTTCTATGTGTGTTTGTGAACATGTAGCATTCAAGGTCATGTCGAGGAAATATCGAAGCCTCTAATAGTGGAAGAAAGTGTAGTTAAAAATGCAAAGAGAAGAGAATCAAAAAATGTAGCTCGTGAAGCAAAGGAATTGCAACCCATACAACCAAAAATTCCTGTGCAATCTAAGAAAGATTTTAAATTGAAAAAACAAAGGGCACAAATGAGGAAAGTTTGTGGAAGGAAAAGAATGGATACCGAAGTTGGGGGCACATCATCAACCATAGGTGAAGCTCAATGCACATCTCCAGTTCAAGACACATCGGCAACAACATGTGGTTTTCCAAGTACATCAAAAATCACATCTCCAATTGAAGACACACCATCAACAACATTACGTTTTGAAAGTACATCAGAAAACACATCTCTATTTGAAGGCACTCCACAAACGACATCTCAAGTTGGAGGTAAAACATCGTTTACATGTCAATCTCAAGGTATGTCATCAATTGCACCTCCGATTGAAGGTACACGATCTATCCCCGATGTTGTTGACCTTCCTAATGTTGACACAAATTTACATTTGAGAACTCCTCCTAGAGTTTTGCTTAGAAAACCTACATTTTTTTTTGATATTGATTCCAATGTTTTGAAATGGATGCCTAATAAGATTCCAAAATGTACATGTCAAAGCTATGCACAAAGGATATGGAGTTTATTTTTTGTGAAGCTAAGTGAGGGTGGAAGATGCTAACTATTTGTTGAAATGATAAGGCAACTCAAATTTAGGCCCACCATGAAGGCTCTTGGGATAAGAGTTTTGAATGAATCAAGTGAAAATTCCATTGTAAAGAACTTGATGAGTGCATACGAGAGTGTGGGTTCTACCTCACGCACGAAGGATAGTTGTGCCACACGACGTGTGATGAAAAAAAAAAACTGTTAAGTAGTCAAACAAGGAACAAGGTGAGCCTTACAAAGGCAAGTAAGTCTTTTAAAATAAGTAGATAATCTCTAATGAGATCCAAAGGAAGGTGTGAAAGAGTGGAGGATGCAAATATCAATGAGTTATGCGCATTCTCGGGTAGAGTGCCACAGAAAGATACAAGAATTGCTCAAGGCTTGAGATCTTTAATAGTGAATTATTCGAAGGATAACACAAGGAACTCTCCTAATCAAAGAGATGTTGTAAGAAGTAGAATTGGTAGTAAAATCCGTGAGCCACATCCAATGCATTATTTGGATACCACTCAAACCCAATTTTTTGCTGATTTTGTACAAAAGTTTCTTGAAATTAAAATATGTCAAAGGTATTTTGAAATTCTAAAGCCTTTTTATGTCAAAATAAATCACACATGCACTACTTGTTGTTGTAGGGTTCATATTGATTTTTCTAACGATTATGATGTTTATCGACGTATATGTGTAGATATGCATACTGACAATGTTTTTCAGGAATGTAACATAATGCCTCCACCTAAATCATCAAGGAAATTTTTGTCTTCCATTTTATGTGAAAGAGAGGATGGTCAATCTTTTTTACAAAAAATCATGTTTGGATGACACATGCGATCATTGTGGTGGCATGCAACATTTTCCAATTTTCTACACATGGCTAGTACATAGACAATTGGAGACAAAATTGTGGAATTTGGCAAATATAAGACAGTGGAAAACAATCTAAAAGATGGGGAAGAAGCAAAGAATTGTGAATTGGTCAGTGATAAGATTCTAGTGTATCAGTTTATGGGAATTTTCCGTGATCAGGTGGTCTATGAGTATGCAAGGCATACACATAGAGCACAATGGTTCGACTCACAGTTCAAGTTATGCAAGGACACATTTCCATTTCGTCATATCATTTTAGTTGTTGAATTCACTGAGAACTACACACTACAACCACAAAATGAGGTGCAATCACAATAATACAACTCCACGCAGGTTGCTATATTTGTGCATATAGCATTCATTCATGCAAATGATAGTACAAAGGAAAATAGGAAACTATTGAGAGATTATCACTTTTACATTAGTGATGATCACACACATTCTACAGAGTTTATGCAAGGTTGTTTTCATATGTTCTATGTTGATCTGGCTAGTAGGGGCATGCCATTTAGTTAGCATATCATATGGTCAAATAATTGCACATCGCAATTCAAGAACTCCATAATGTTTTATTGGTTGAGCAAGATGCATATGATCAGTGGTGTTCAACATATGTGGAACTTCTCAGAGGTCGAGCATGGAAAGGGGGATCATGATGGAGCAAGTGCATGTATCAAAAGAGCCCTAGCACGAGAAGAGTTAAAGTACAAAAATAGTGTAACATTCATAGATGCAAGATCAATTGTCCAGTGGTGCAATGGTGCAATGGGTCCAAGTAGTGAAGGCAATTCTTTAGTTCATATATTTTTTCATTTAGTAGATGATACTAGCATTGCAAAATAGGAGGATTGTTGTACACTAACAAGATAGAGTAAGCTACACTCTTTTAGAAGCTCCAATGCAGGTACATGGACTATCCATATATGAAAGATGGCATGCTTTTGTTTTGCATGTACACTTCAAGCATGGAATGATTGTGAGTCAAAAAAGTGGGTTGATGAATGGTCTGTAAGAATTCTAGCCCCACTTAACACTTTTCAGCTCTCGACAACTCTACAAATCATGGAGATGCAATCATCCATTGACTTTGATCATGTATCAGACCTACTAGAACTAGGTAATATATCTTACTTACATGTTTTATTATGTTGCTCAGTAAATACATCTAGAAGATGAATGGATCAATGCAGGGCACATTTATGTGGTGATTATAGATGAAGACAATGAAGAGGGTACATATTATTACCTGTGCCATTGTATCAAGGGAAAAAAGAAATTGGAGGCCCTAGTTATAGATGGAGAAAACATAGAATATCCTACAGGTTCGATGGTTGTTATTGGAACATGGCTTCGAAGGTATCCAGTTAAGAATGTTGCAGTTTGGTTGTTTGAGAACTTCGAGACGCATCAGAAGATTCTTCACTACTCAAACCTTGTCATCACCACCAACATTCATTTGATCAAATATAAGGGTAGACTTGCAAACAAGAACTTGTGGAAAGTGCGCGAGTTTGACCATGAGGCAATACTTGACACAATAAAGAGTAGAGAAAACCCGGATGGTTTCTTGGATTGATTTCTAAGTATGCACATTGAATTTGTAAAGTCATGTTATTGATCACTCTTTTGGACCAACACCTTGCAATAAGGCTTTTTCACCATTAGTGTTTGATGTCATATGCATTTATGACTATCATTGATCCTTTTCTGATTGTGATTGTAGGTAATACTGAAGTTTATCAAAGTATATAAGAAAAGAACATCGGTTGGTGGTGCAAGTGTTCAGTGGTATGAGAAACATCAGTTGCTGGTGCATTTTCTGGTTGTCAATCTTCTATTTCTTTTCCATCTCATAGATTTATCGAATTCTTATATGCTACATGTTTTATGTTAATTATGTCAGTCATATATTTGAAATTTATAGGTAGGATCATCGAGAGATGAGAAAGTAGCGAAGGGGAACATCACTATTGTAGGACATTCAATCGACCTCCTTATCTAGCATGCATGAAGGTGATAGTAGGTCTCGTCAGGTGTATGATTGACATTATTTAGTTATTTCCTTTTAATGATTTTTATGTGAGTCCATGTCTAAGATTGATAGGCTTTTGCAGGTTTTTTGTGGACCAAATTCCTATGATACTACACAACCATAGAGAGGCTATTACCCATGGGTTTCATAGGGAGCAGGGGATGTACATGCTTGGAAGCATTTTGGAATGCAAATAACTGGGCCAGCTGAGGTGGAATGGAGAAACGAAACTAGGCAGCAACTCCTTTTGTTTCTTCTCAAGTACAATATATTTCATGATTTGTGCTGCAAATGGGAGGATTATTTCCCTGCATGTATTGCTACAAGTATTGACAAATGGGAAGATTTTGAAGATGTTCTTCCATCACTATTATAATATTTGTCATTGAATTAGTGTATTTTTTGATATACAAAAATTATGAGAAATTAATACATGCAAATGTGTATATTCCTTAATATATGCCTCAATTAAATGTGTATATTACATTTAAAATTAGTTGTAATGCTTCATGGTTTACATTTAAAGTTGTCTTCAAGGAAAAACATGTGGATTTATGAGTAAGAATGAAATAATGTCTAATGTAATTGTAGAAAGGCATATTTTATTGCCCCTACTAATACAGAGGTGGTGGTAACCCAAGACATAAATTGACACAACTTCTCTCAAATATGTCAATCAAGACATCAACTTTCAATTAACTCAACCTTGTAAAATAGCATCAAACTCAACAAGGACCCTACAGAGGTTGTCAAAATCCAACCAATGATAATTAAATCAACTTTGCACAACCCCCAAGGCGGATTCATTGAATTCCTCAAAACTCACCTATTGACATATGTTTCCCTTGCAGTAGTTGGAAACCGGTTTTTTAGACTTTTGGAAAAACTTTTCCAAAACACTTAGGAAAATAATCATGGATTCAAATACCCTTCTCAGAGATACACAACACACAGGAAAATTAGATACACCTTCTTAGGACCAAGTGCCTCAAAATTGGACTTTCACAGTTTTAAGCCTCAAATTAGGCCATTTTTACTAAGAGACTACCTTTAGATCTCCACACTAGAACTTATAACCCAAAAAAGGTCTTGAATAAAGTTCCCAAACCAAATATTTTCCAAGTCTACTGACCCCAAATGGACAAACAAGTCTCCAATGCAAAAACCCTCCTTGTAGCCTAAATAACTAGGGTTTTAGGGTACCATTATTGAATCTTCACCTTCCCAGCCATTCCTACCCATTACTGCTCAGACATCTTTCAATAGGTCCACCCATGTTTAAGGAAAACTCACTTGACCATTAACAATATGACTTATTCATTCCATAGGTCTGACCCACCAATTTCCAAGGGAAAACACACACCTCCAACCCTTCCTTTCATTCTTCAAGCCAAGGGATTATCCTTCCACACCTCCTACTCCTAAAGTAACATTCCCTACACTCAACTACATCATCCCACTGAGTTCAATTTGATGAAAGTAGGTGGGATGATGGTTATCCCATGCCTCTAACCCTAAACCCTTAAGGCTATTTAGGAACCCGGTAGGAGCAATTTGATGAATTAAGGCACTAAAAGATTAAACCAAACCTTACCAATGCACCAAAAACAAGTTATAAAATTTATCTACTATTTCTCAAGGGAATTCAATACATATAAGACCTGTTCATCCTGTACACGAGTAGGGAACTAAGAAAAATCAGTAAAACTATGAGAAAACAAAGTAATTTCCAAGCTTTATTCTTGTCCCTCCACTCCAAAAACCACAAATCGAGCCTCTCCATGCTTTACATAGAATTTCTCATCCTAATCTAACTGATCAATGCCCCTAACCACCAAGAAACCAACTTTTCAAAATATATAACCGTTGCAATTACGAATTTGTTGCATTATGCAACTCACAAATTTGCAACTTTATCACTTTTCCTACTAAATAAACTAATGACTCCATTATGTCATCAAGATACAATATTTCATGTTTCCTTTTAGGCTTACAAACTCACTTGTTGGAAAGCTAGTGAGCTAACGCAGAGTCAGGGGATTCACAATTCAACTCAATCATCCAATCACCAATAACACCATGATTCCACATTGCTCAAACACATCAAATCATCAAGTTAGCCTTATAAACTTCTCCCAAGCACTGAGAAATATTTACTAACATCATTTAAACATTTTCAAACCAAAATCCATCAATCAAATCACTGTTTACACAGTATTTCTCATTCTAGCAATCTAGGCATCAAATTTCAAGTAGGATTCCAAAACCTCAATCGAGTGTAACTTCTTATTGAGATCCTTCCATACCTGGACCAACAACTTTTTAGCAACCCATTTTTTCCAATTTTAACATATCCAAAAATTAGATACACTTGTTTTGTAAAATATGTGTGAACCAATAGCCTACCCATTGGAAAATGCATCAAATTAGCCCAAAATTACAAAGGGACCACCAAAGAATCAACTCCAAAAGTATATATGACCTGAAACAGTCTTTTAAAATGTTTCAAAACTTAGGATTCACCAACACTTAGGTGCTTAAAGGCCCAAATAAGCACACAACAATAGAACCCTGGTTCCTAGGCTTTAACAATGCAAAAAGAATGAGGCTTTGATAGAAAACAACTTTGAAAACCTTCAAAAGCTTAGCCACTACTCCAAAAATGTTTAGATATGACTACATATGCAATATATACCTTAATCCATCCATATTTCAAGTTATTTCAACAAAACACTACCTTAAACCACCAATTTCATACATTATTTCACTAAAAACACACTAGAACAGCCTAGGGCTTCTTCAGAAATCATCCAAATCTTCTCCAAAATCAATGAAACCAATGGGAAATAATTTATAACCTTAAAATATATCTTCACACCAATTTTTACGATATTTTATTGAAGAAATAAAAAGATATTGAATTTTAATTGCTTGCTGCCCTCTTAAAATCTAAAATTAACCACCTCGAGTAAATTTGTAATATCTTGAGAAAAACAATGAAATTTAATGAGACAAAAACCAAATTGATCTAGATTCATTCCACCATCAAATCCAATGACTTTCCATCGAGAATATGACCGTACAAGGCCATCAAATCAACCAAGATGTGATTTGACACAACTTCTCTCAAATATGCCCACTAAGACATCAACATTCACTTGACTCAACAGGGTACCTCAACTTCCCAATCATGGAGTCCATTAGACCAGACATGATCAGAGGCCTTGGAATATCTTCAACATCCCTTACTTGACTGATCAACACCCACCAATAAGACTTTGCACTTTAGGAACAACCAATGACCCTTCAAAACAACATTAGGCCTAACTTCCTTGTAGCCCTATCAACTAGGATAGTCAACAATAAAATTGGTTCGAGGAAAGAACCAGACAATTGACATAGGTTTCAGACCCCTTATGCAGGGCTCTTCAAACCCCAAAGACCTTAGGGTATGACATTCAACAAAACAACTACTATGGACTAATCTACAACGCCACAAGGGGACCTAATGAGGTTGTTCCTGTTGAGAAATGTGTCTCAAATTCCAGCTTGAAGCCCTCGTTTTCATGCCTTGGAAAAATTATGTATTTTCTGCCCTTTACTGTCTTGTTAACTTTGTTCTGTCGAAGGCGGAACCGGGATGGAGCTTTGTTCTGGGTTCAGTTCCCGTTCTCGTTCCGGCTCCGCTTCCTGCTTTTGGTTCTCTTCGCTTCACTTTCCTTTGTTCTGTTGGAGGCGGAATCAGGATGGAGCTTTGTTCCAGGTTTAGTTCCCATTCCTGTTCTAGCTCTGCTTCCTGCTTTTGGTTCTCTTCGCTTCGCTTTCCTTTGTTCTAGCGGAGGCGAAACCGGGTTGGAACCCGGCTCTGAACTTTTGGTTAATTCCTTGTTCCCGTTCCCACTCTGGGTCTAGCTCTGGTCTCTGCTTTCTTGGCTAGTTCCTTGTTCCCATTTTGGCTCCAGCTCCGACTCTGGTCTTTGCTTTCTTGGCTGGTTCCTTGTTCCCATTCTGGCTCTAGCTTCGGTCTCTGCGGTGGCCTTGGCAGTTACCGCCTTACCACAGGTGGTGGGTACTCTCACTACAGTAGTGCGGTGAGACCGCCTGCGGTTGGGTCTGGTGGTTACCACCATACCGCGGATAGTCAAGTGACTGACTGTGGTGGCCATGGTAAGACTGCCAGCAGCCTGGCTAGCGGTTACCGCCATACCATAGATAGTCAAGTGATTGACTGGGGTGGCTGCGGTAAGACTGCCAACAGTCAGGCAAGACGGCTACCGTTATACCGCGATTAGTCCTTGTTAGTGCTGCGGTAGTGCGGTAGAGAGGAGGGAAGAGCTCAGTGGTTTCATGGGGTGAGCTCGATCGAGCTCACTGCCATACCACGAGTTGAACTCGGTAGGGCTGCGGTAGCGTGGTATGAGCTCGAAGCTCGGTCAGCTGAGTTTGATCGGTTGGACCAAAAAGTCATGAGCGACAGCAAATGATGAAAGGAAACATGGCTCAGTGTCAAAGCAATGATTGGTTAGAAACCAAAATAGTTATTGCAGCAGGTGCTAGTCGTCTCAGGGTGGCGAACTGAACCCGATTTTGAGTGATGGCATTAATGCCTGGGTGACTCAATGTAGAGGGTTCGACATGGGCAGATCAATTGCGTGATTGGATGATAGATTTATGAACCTAATGGTCGATGCTTGGTTGGTTAGAATTGATTGCAATGTATGACTTAAGTAAGTTGAGTACGTGATTGCAAAGCAGAGATTTTTTTGGTTCAAACTGTATGTTAGTGATAACATTGTAATAGTGAGATAATTTTTTCTGGAAGTACTGTTGTCAGCTGATCAGAGATGACTGTATATTGTATGTAACTATTTATGTTACTGTAATACAATTGTCTTGACTTTGTGCGGTGGGTTTTTTACCTGTAAAGGTTTTCCCACGTATATCTTGTGTCAACTGTGAATGCTCAATTATGTTATCTATTATTTATTGGTTGTATTCTTCTCAAGTAAGTTTAGAAAGCTATTAGAAACTGTTTATGCTCTTCTCCTCTGTTGTATTAGTGTTAAGGGAATGTATTCCGCACTGTTGGGTCATTAGATCCATCCCATTTTTTCCCTTCAGTTCCAAACAAGAACCAAGGTATCTAGGCACTCCCCATGATGTAGAGTGGATCGACCAAATATGAGAGATGACACAACTTCTCTCAAATATTCCCACTTGGACATTAATTCACCAAACTCACAACAGGGTAACCTTGCCACTTGACATGGGATTTTGGCCAATCAGACTGAGACAAAGGTTTAGACCAAATTTTTTACCCTAGAACATGTTTCTCCTGACCACTCTAGGACATAACACCCTAACTTGCACCTAAGGAATTCCATTTTCTCATCGCTCTAGCCTTTAAGCCTCTAATACCCTTAACCCTTGTAGCACTTCCCGATAGGATAGTCAAGACAAAAATCATATACAAGCCTGTACCAGGCCCAAACCACTAACTTTGGACAACAAATGGATGCCCCTACAAAGTCTCAAAGCCTCCCTTCTTAAGAATCAAAGGTAAAGTCACAAAAAGCCAAAAGGTAACGCTACAAGGTAGGCCTAATAGGCTGCTCAACTCAAGGAAATTAGTACCTAGGAACTCCCCAACACCCCTCAGCCACAAGAAAGTTCCTATACCCTTTTGACATCCATTTCACAAGTCCCTACAAGACTGTATTCACAAAAAATTCTCACAAAGACCAAAATCATACTTTTCCCCTTGATTCTAGGCCTGCCACATGATGATGCAAAGCCTAGATCTTCAAAGATCCTTCCAAAACCTGCATGCCACTCTCTAAAACAATTATAAGATCAAATTAAATATGGTAATCTCCCATTCCACCCAGTCCTGGCCTTAATGCATGGTGGGAATGGAAGATACAAGCAAAATTCAGTCAATACCCTGATTTTGGAGGGTTTCAAACCACCCGACAAAGAAATATGAATATCTCCCTTGTCCCTCAATGAAATTACTCCACACCAATGCCAAAAGAGAGCCAAATCAACCCCCTTTCAAACCATTATAGCCTTGGAGTCTGAAAATAAACCTACAAACCGTACCAAGTACGGGATCAACAATTCTTACACAAGAAATTTAAAAAAAAAAGCAAACTTTTTATTGAATCTTATTTCTTTCTTCATCAACAACCTCGCCTCAACCAAGAGAAGCATATTTAAACTCTAACAACCTCTCTCCAATGTCCCTTAATTTCATTTTGAATTGGAGGGATGTTGGAAACCAACTAATTCTTATTTAGACCTCTAATTGCCTAGTTAAGGCAATTAACACTACACCAAGAACCCGACTAGGTAGAACACTCCAAAGGTGTTAAAGGCTCTTCAAAAAACAACAAATGACCAAGGTGACTCCCCTCAAATGCCTGGTTGCATCATGGCACCATGATTCATTAGCTGGCCTAGATGCACCAATGCTACATGGTGAGAAGGAGATCTACTACAAACATCAAAACTCAACACTAAGCTTAAAAGCTTATTACAAACATTCAAGATGGTACTTAGGACCTTATTACATTGAAATGAACCTAAAAAACAATAATAAGATTCATTCAAGCCTCATGGAGGAATTTGGACCCCAAGGTGCCCTTGCACCACCCCAAATCCCCTAAGCCATGAACATGGTTCTTACATTATCAATACACACATCTCAACACCCTTGAACGAACCCTCTCAACAGATTCCACTCACAACTAATCAAACTAAGACTTTCTTACACAAAATTAGGCTTGTCACATGAGGATGCCAAGCCTAAGGTAACCAAGAAATCACTCCAAACTCCATGCCATTATCCAAAACCTCTTCAAACATAAAGTACATGATGAACTCTGCCATTCCACCAAGAATTAAGCCTTGACCAAAAGGGAATGATGAGCTGTGTGCATTCTTGTGATCAAACCCTAGTTTTTGAGGGTTTTTGACCAGTTCCAGAAGAACAATGATAACTCCCTCTATTATTTATGGAATTGGACCAAACCACTACCAAAAGGAAGCTATCTCACTCCTCTATCGAACCATGTCTGACTTGTATCCATACAAACAAGCTACAAGCCATACCAAGCATGGGATCAAAAAATTTACACAGAAGCATACAATGGGTGGAAGGCTTAATATGACATTTTAATGCACTCAAAACCCTTAAAACAGGGTCTACAAACTGACCCTCAGTAATTGGCTTCTAAAATGCACAAAATCACTTGAAATCCAACCAAACCAAAACTAAATGGAGTTAAGTCTGCTGCCCACCTAATTCCATCGAAAAGAGAGCACAATCGCTCTAAGATACATTCAATCGACTCGATCCCTTAAGGGTCCAAAGTGCAAAAGGGCAGCAATCTTTGACAAGGTATTACTCGTAAACTATGGTAATAGCAAAATATCTGTCTGAACCTACGAGATCACGTTGGGCCCCTCTACAATAACCTCTCTCAATTTTTTCTATTTTGAAGGCATTTTCCTGTGGTGTCCAGTTTTCACTTGATGGGAAAAGTGTCAAATGCCAGTAGTTAAAAGTTGCAAAGTGGTGCAACTTTCATTTTGTAGCTCGTCTGACCAAACAAATTATTCCAACGTGTCCGGGTGGGTACGTTTACACTAGGCATGGTTCTCTTTCACACCCAAACACGCGAAATCACTCTGAGCTATGTTCAACCGGATCGATCCCTTAAGGGTCCAAAGTGCAAAATGGTTGCAAACTTCAACATGCTATTACTCAGGTATTGTGATGCTTAGAAACTTCAAAAGTGGTGCAACTTTCGTTTTGTAGCTCGTGTGACCAAATGGATTGTTCCAACACATCTGGGTGGGTAATTTTACGCTAGAAATGGTCCTCTTTCGCACCCAAACACACGTAATCACTTCGAGCTACGTTCAACCAGATCGATCCCTTAAGGGTCAAAAGTGCAAAATGGCTGTAGACTTCAACATGTTCATATTCGGACACCGTGATGCTTAGAAACTTTTCATTTGAGCCTATGGGATCATGTTGGGCCCCTCTACAATAACCTCTCTCAGTTTTTTCTATCTTAGAGGCACTTTCTTGTGGTGTCCAGTTTTCACTTGATGGAAAAAGTGTCAAATGCAAGTAGTTAAAAGTTGCAAAGTGGTGCAACTTTCATTCTGTAGCTCGTGTGACCAAATAGACTATTCCAATGTGTCTGAATAGGTATATTTACTCTAAGAATGGTCCTATTTTGCACCCAAACACACGGAGTCATTCTGAGCTACGCTCAACCGGATTGATTCCTTAAGGGTCCAAAGTGCAAAATGGCTACAAACTTCAACATGCCATTACTCGGATACTGTGATGCTTAAAAAAATATCGTCTAATCCTACAAGATCATGTTGGTACCCTCGACAATAACCTCTCTCGATTTTTTCTATCTCGAAGGCATTTTCTTGTGGTGGCAAATTTTCACTTGGGGAAAAAGTTGTCAAATGCAAGTAGTTGAAAGTTGCAAAGTGGTGCAACTTTCATTCTAAAGCTCGTGTGACCAAACGAACTGTTCCAATGCATCTGAATAGGTATTTTTATGCTAGGCATGGTCCCCTTTTTCACCCAAACACATGGAATCACTCTGAGCTATGTTCAACCGGATCGATCCCTTAAGGGTTCAAAGTGCAAAATGGCTACAAATTTCAGCATGCTATTATTTAGATACCATGATGCTTAGAAAATTCTTGTTTGATCCTATGAGATTATGTTGGACCCCTCGACAATAACCTCTCTCGGTTTTTTCTATCTCAGAGGCATTTTCCTATGGTGGCGAATTTTCACTTGGGGAAAAAATTGTCAAATGCGAGTAGTTGAAAGTTACAAAGTGGTGCATATTTCGTTCTGCAGCTCGTGTGACCAAAAAAACTATTCCAAAACATTTGAATAGGTATGTTTATGCTAGGAATGGTCCTCTTTCACACCCAAACACACGGAATCGCTCTGAGGTACGTTCAACCAGATCGATCCCTTAAAGGTCCAGAGTGCAAAATGGCTGCAAACTTCAACATGCTATTAATCAAATATTGTGATGCTTAGAAAATTCTCATCTAATCCTATGAGATCATGTTGGACCCCTCTACAATAACCTCTCTCAGTTTTTTCTATCTCAGAGGCATTTTCTTGTGGTGGCAGATTTTCACTTGGGGAAAAAGTTGTGAAATGCAAGTAGTTGAAAGTTGTAAAGTGGTGCAACTTTCGTTCTGCAGCTCATGTGACCAAATGGATTGTTCTAATGTATCTGGGTAGGTTATTTTACTCTAGAAATGGTCTTCTTTCGCACCCAAACACACGAAATTGCTCTGAGCTACGTTCAACCAGATCGATCCCTTAAGGGTCCAAAGTGCAAAATGGCAGCGAACTTCAACATGCTCGTATTTGGATACCATAATGCTTATAAACTTCTCTTCTAAGCCTATGGGATCACATTGGACCCTTCTACAATAACCTCTCTCAGTTTTTTCTATCTCAGAGGCCTTTCCCGTGGTGGTGATTTCTTGCTTGGGGAAAAAGTTGTCAAATGCAAGTAGTTGAGTGTGTAAAAATGACTTTATAGCCATTCCACCCATTGTATCCTATTGTAGCTTAATGGAATGAAATAATTAGGGGTAGGGAACATATGTGCATGGTTTCTGGAGTAGGGGAGGTGAGTTGAGTGGTTTGGTGTGATGCCCTAGTTGGCAATTTGATGAGTTTTGGTCAAATTCAATGTTTTAAGAGTGGAAATGGTTGAAATCCTTTGGGGCAGCAATTTGTCAGGGACTTTTAAGCATGTGCAGGTTATTTTAAGCATGTTTTATGCATTGGAAAGGTGTTATGAGTTGTGGGAATAGAATTTTCAATAAACCCACCCATTTTAGGCTTTTAGCCATAGTAGAAAGGTAGTGAACTATTTGATAAAATGCTTTGGTAAACATGTACGAAAAATGTGGTAGCATAGACAAGGTAGTGAATTGTTTAAAAAAATTCCTCAAAGAAACATGATCTCATGGTGATGGAATGTCATGAAAATCCATAGCTGTGAGGATTTGTGACTTGAGGATTGTGATTAATGATTGGAATTATGTTTAGTGAGATTGCAAGACCTCCCCTACTGCATCAATGTTTTAGGGTTTTATCCATAGCAGCAAGGAAATTAACTGTTTGATATAATTATTTGATAGACATGTATGAAAAATGTGGTAGCATAGAAAAGGTAGTGAACTATTTGAAAAAATGCCTCAAAAAATGAGGTCTCATGGTGATGGAATTCCATGACAATCAAAAGCAATTTTATTGTCATGGAATTCCGTCACCATGAGACCGCATTTATTTGAGGCATCTTTTGAACTGGTGCAGGGGCACCTACAACCATGTTACAAAGTTCATTATGGTAGCAGTCTGTCCTGAGGGACTTTAGGTGAATCTTGAAGTTTCAAGTGTTTTATCTTAGTAGGTATTTAAAATAAGGTCTAAATAGACCACTCTTTCATGTATTTAGGGGTTTTGGTGTTTTGATGGTCAAATGTGCACAAGTGCACTCATGTATCAAATTTGAAATTTTTAAGCCTTGGAGGAAAAAATATTTGAAATTGTAGGTAGGTGGGCAAGAGTGAGGTTTTTTTGGTGTCACGGGATTGAATTCAAGGTGATTGGGAGTCATAAAGGCCTAAATGTCAATGGTTGCACAATAATGTTATTAAGTGCACAATTAAGTTGTCAAAACATAGTTTTAGGGGTAATTAGGACTTAGGATTTTAAAAGATAGTTAAAAGGAGTTAGGCAGTTGGATGTTGATGAAAAAATATATTTAAAGCCATAAAAGGCTCGAACCAAAGGTTGTTCAATGATTTTTGAAGGATTTCATAAGAGAAACAACGTGCATTTTGCTGCTACATCACAAATTTTCCTAATTTCCAGAACTTCTTCTCTTCTGTACGGCCCGTACAATCAAGGTGATGAATTATAATTCTTGTATTTGCATAGAATAATGTGTTAAGTCTCATTTGGAACAAATTTGAGTGTTTTCCATCGGGTTTTGGGAAAGAAATCTCATTTTTTCTGAAAACTATCTGTTGGGGCAGTGAAAGCACAGTTTTGAGGAAGAAAATGAAAAATCAGTCATCCCACCTATTGTAAAACTCCGTGTTTTGGTGGGATGACATATTTAATGTTTTTTTTGTGTTCAAATGGTTGGGTAGGCTGTGGAGTCATGGTTTTGACATGGAGTAGTGTTCTAAGGGTTGGTAACAGTGATTTTATATGAAAAATGGTGGGTTCAAGGGTGGTTTTTGTGAGTCATTGATGGGAATGACTTGGGAATGGTGTGAAATGCTTGTGCAGACCCTAAACAAGTAGTTTGATGTTTTGGTTGGGCTTGGAAGGCCTTGTGAGGGTGAAATACTAAAAACCCTAGGCTTTTACATGTAAAAGGAGGGTTTTGTGAACTTACAGTCCAGAGGCCAATTTTATGAGTTTTGAAGGGTGAATTGGTGGTTTTGTATCATAAAAAAACTCTTTCCAAAGAGATTTTATAAAAACAAAAGGATCTGAGGGTAATTTTTTTGGAAAGGAGGGCTAGTTCTTATAGCCTTTTGAGCAAGACAGTCTAGTGAAACTAGGTGTTGGCCTAATGAACCTTGAAGAATCTGATTGGAATATTGTATTGGGTTTGAGTAGATGCCTAAATGATGTTGAGATAGGTCTTTGTGTGATCAAATTGTGTTGATTAGTTGAGTTTCCCTATTGTGTGTTTGAGGATTGGTGTCAAAGTGGGCATATTTGAGAGAAGTTGTGTCAATTTGTTTCTTGGGTTACCACCACCTTTGCATCATAAACTAGTTCACTTCCTTGTCTATGGCTTGTCATGGCATTCCATCACCACATTTATTTGATGCATTTTTTCAAACAGTTCACTGGCTTGTCTATGCTATTGCTTACTATTATGCTTTTGATATATTTTTTTGAAGCATCCATAGCTTGTTCGAAATCACTTATTTTAGGATTTTAGCCATAGCAACAAGGCAGTGAACTGTTTGACAAGATGCTTTGATAGACATGTATGAAAAATGTGGTAACATAGACAAGGCAGGGAACTATTTGAAAAAACACGTCAAAGAATTTGGTCTCATAGGATGCCATGATAAGAAAATACAATTGGCAACTGCTCCTAGTTATTAGTTATGCAATGTGAAGAAATTGCATTACCGCTTAGGTTGACTTTGTACAAACTATATTGTAATTGAAATTTTTTCATCTATCAACATCTACTTATTAGTTATGCAAAGTGAAGTAATGCTTTGACTTTGAAAGATGTGCAATGCAATGTAATCAACAATATGAATATAAACTACAAAAATCCATTTTTTACAGTTCGTTAGTTAAAATATTTATTTTATTTGCTCTCTATATCTCTATATGCTATGGAAATACCTTTCAATTTTAAAAAAAGAAGTTTTTATCTCTTATTTTACAAATTTTCCCGGTTTTTTCACAAACTATTATACTTTTGGTTTGTCAAATTTTCCCCAAAAGATTTTTGTTGCTATGCATTGGAAGCATGAAGCATAAACGTGAATACATACAATATAGGTGAAGTATACATGTGAATAAGTGAAGCATACATGTGAATAAGTGAGGCACAAGTAATTGAAGCATTCCAAAGGATACAAACCACCATAAATGGAGCTTATTTACACAATACGCTTTAGATGGGGCTTATTGAGCATTTGATAGTAATTAATTAAGCATTAGATGTAAACAAAATTCATGCCTACAACATTCAAGCATACAACTTACACGATACACATGATAACATCATTCAAGAATGGCAGTAGCAAAATAAGATTTTCTTTAATCAAAAAGTCGAAAGGCTATACAATGATATATATTGATAAAAGTATATACAATATATCCAAAAAACCCATACAGGCTTAGTACAAAGGAGCCATATGGACATAAAATGTCACGTATATATCGATAGTAAAAAACATATGTTCCAAAATGCCACATAGGCATACAACAAACAACAATAATACATAGTCATTTCCCTCTAGGGGAAGGAAATAGATCCCGTGCTGCCTTCAAAATTCGGTTGGATGGAGTGACTGTTGCTTCTCTTATCTTTCAAACATGCTCGCTAGTCCTCCTCTCTTCACTCTGGACCTTCAATTGATACAATAAAAAGTAAAGAGGTTAAAACATAGAAGTTGAATTATGGAATGAAATATAACAAAATATATAATCACTTACCGCATACATATAGTCATCATGCACATTTACAACATCACCACGTCCATGATCTAGAGTGACAACCACTTGTAGCAACCATCAATATAGAAATTAAAATACATAAAAGTATCGTGAAAATTTTCTATAATAGACCATAAAAGAGAAAATATAATGTCAAATCAACTAATCTATTCCATACCTCTCTCAATGGATCAAAACTCGCTATTGATGCAACAACTCCATGGTCCATCGTGCCACCAACATCACCAGGGATGTCTCTTGTCAAAAACTACAAATGAAACAATATCTTAGGTATCATGTTGATATAAAGACCAAGAGGGGATAATGGAACATAAGGTGAAATAAGAGAGGGTAATGGGATGGGAATAGAAGGGTGATGCAGAGAGGGGGCTCAAACTCATTCAAAGTAAAAAATTGCATTCAAGAGGCATTTAACAAGATTAAAATGGCCTATTAGAGTAATCCAAACAATCCACAAAGCTTGACAACAATTAGGAGTCTAACTTCTCACTTTCACCCATGTAACCTAGAAGTAGTGCAAACTCAGTTTTTGGCCTTTAACTCCCATGCTTTCCAAAAAAATTAACAATTAGAAGGTGGATTCAGATACCAATTTCAAAGTTATACAACATATATCTTAGCTAGATACAAGTCTTTTGGACCAATCCCTTGAGATTAGACCCTCAACGCTATCCTAGGCCATGAATTACGCCAGATTTACAAAGAAACATACCTTTAAACTTAAAACAGACCCTTGAAACCTTGGGGAAACATTTCCTATGCCCTCAAACCTCTAAAACCACAATCAAAACCTAGGGTTGACACCTCCAACATAGCAAACTCCAAAACCCTCTATTTCATGCCAAGTTAAGAGGGTTTATTCAAAGTCCCACTTGCACAACCTCCTAGACCATGCCATTGACTCAAACATGTATATTATGAACCCAATATGCTCAAAAGTTGGAAAAAACTCTACACTCTCATTGATTTCCACAAACCCTAGACCCAAGGCTCCATCTTCATGTGTTTTTCTTCACAAAACTAATCAAGGCAACAAGTTTATCTCCTTAGTTCCTTCTCCACAACTCTAATTATGAAACCTATAACCTACTCAAACTACCTAGGGCCCATTACACTAGTTACAGTAGGTACAGTCGGTGTAAGGGCCCTTAAATCATGATTTTGGTTACAAAACCCTCAAACAGTGTGTCCTCGGCCTGTCATAGGAAAACAAGGATATTTACCACAAATCACAATGGATCTCCCTCAAAATTGTTCCAAAATATTTTTAACACCTTCCACCACAAATTAAAATGATTTACATGGCACAATCAATTTGTACAGGTTCGTACAGGCCTGCAAATGACAAGAAAACTTAGAAATTTGATGAAAAACAAAGATATTCTTATTGCCAACGCTTCAAAATTCAAGCCAACGTTACAAAATGATTTGTAATGCCTTTTTAAAGGCTTATCCTCATCAAACCAATGCCCAAATTCCTTACAACTACTTTTTAAACCTCTCATGACCATTGCATTTATGCAACTCACAAATTTGGCAATTTCAAGTTTTGACTCTTTATATTTTCCTAGACCATATTAAACACCTAAACTATTACAAATAGTCTAATGAGACATTATTAAACTAAGAAATCATGAATTACTCAAGAAAACATCATCCTATCTACCTTGACACTGCTTGTCAACTTTGACAATTCCTTCCACATGATTTGCAAACCTTACAAGATGAATACAAAAGCCCCTCAAAGTTGATCAATTACAATAAAATGGTCAAATTAGACCTTATTAAGACTCAAGGATTCAACTCAAACATCCTAACACACCTTGCCTATCAAATACTTAATGAAGAAACATAGAAAAGAGTGGTGCCCCGACACCAAAGGGATTAATGGAACATAGGATGGACTAGTATAGATTGATGAGATGGGCTAGGATGGGATAAAAAATATAGGGTGGACAATTAGAGGTTAATGGGATGTGATTATTAGGGAATAATGCAACATAGGGTGAATTAGGAGGTGTCTAGGGTTTGAGTATAGTACACGAAGTGCGAACTTGACCTGTGTGTAGCAATAATAGAGAAAAGTTATCTAGGATGAAACATGGATAAATATGGTATAACATAGGATTATATAAAGGAACATAGGGGATCATGGAATATCTAGGGTGAAATAATAATGGGTACAATAAGATGGGAGTAGGACATAATGACACATAGCATGGACTGGAAGATATTAGTGGGATGGGCTAGGAGGGGATCATGGAAAATAGGGCGAACTATTAAATGTTAATGGTAAGGGATTAGGAAGGAATAAAGAAACAAAAAGTGAATTAGGAGAACATAATGTGACATGATCAAGGAATACTTGAATGCAATGTTTGTGTTTCTCATCAATTTTTTAGATTTGTATATATGCAAAATTATGAAAACTAGCTAACATAGATTTACAACACCATTAATGAATAAAGGCTACCTGAGTGTACGTTGTTTGAGGATATGAATCACGAGGTGTGGAGGAAGAAGGTGCACCAAGAAACTATTTGAAATCTAAAGCATGTTATGAGACAAACATTCAAATATTCAAATGCAATAATAATATCTTTAATACTAGTTGCATACTTGTGGACTCATCATCGAGAATGTATAAGGGTCTGTAGGAATAAAGAATGCCTCATGAACAGTGCGACCCTGAAATTTCATCATATCAAAATTCTACTAATTTAGTTATCCTTAAATTTCAAAATATAATTTATTAAACAACATTAAAATAACTTGCTAAATTTTACCTGAGTGTCAATGCCAAATGTATCATTCAAAATATCACCTATGAAATCCATCACCTCTACAACTGATGTAGGTTATGTAGCTGCATCATGAGCACTATGATAATCATGGGTGAAACAACACCACAAGCGCCACAATGGTGGGGTGGATCTCGGGGCCTACACGTCTCCTCCACACCATGCTCTACTAGAGGACTCACACATTGTAAAATGGTCTGGGTGAGTGAGTCAATTGACTTCAGCGTGTCCACCTCTACACTGTCCTTAACAATGGAAGGAACAGGGACATGCTCCACCATGGGTCTACCCAAGGCTCTCAGTGCCAGCTGTGGATTGCGTCGTTCAATAGGTCTATCATGTGTGGAGCCCCCACCTCTACCCTGAAATTCTAAGATGTCAAAATAGTTTGGCATTTTATTGATGACAAACTTGCAATAGAGTTTCCTCAAAAAGTACCGTGGAACCTCATGGTTATTGCATGGAGGTTGGTCAAATACCATCCACCACTGCTCCCAATTTTTTTTTTTAATTAACTCATGGTGGCACCAATGGATGGGGAACCTCCTGCATGCATGAGACAAAGGTTCATTGATTTTCGGGTCTATAAATAGGGCACACAAGTCGACTTTGCTAATTTTTAGTTTTTTGATATCTGCATATGACAAACCACTAGCATAAAATTGTCTCATCTCATGCCTCTTAATTGACCAAAAATTCATTTGCTCACTCATTTCTCCTACATGAGTTACAATTGACTTCAATGATTCAGTAATCCCTCTCCTATAAGGGTGGGTTTCGACATGCTCGGTTAATCTTGTAATTAATTGTTGAATGTCTCTTTTATTGTTTTCAATTTGATTTTAAATATTTTCTTGTGTTCCTTGAGGATGCCTATTAGTTGATGAAGGGGTTTCGGGTTGTTCTTGTATAGGAGGCTCTTCGTGAGGGGGTGATTGTGAATTCTTAATGTTTCAAGGTGGAGATTCATTCCCTGAGAATTAGAACAAAGTTTTATTATAAAAACCTATTTAAATTTGCATTCTAAATCAAATTAGAAATAAATAGAATAAAAATACATACCTCTTTGCAATCTTCGACCTCTTCGACGTGTTGGCAGCATCCTCGTGGAAAATGGAAAGCTAAGGATGCAAACAATGGAAGAGATTTGGCGAGCGCGAGTTGCAGACCTGAAATCCTCTTCCTCAAGCCATGGGTTGAAGACAAAATGAGGGTTTGAAACCTAATTTTTTGCTTTTATGTCTATTGGGCCATTTGGCATGCACCAGATGGCTTATTTCGGGTGTTTTTTAACATTTTTTCAATTTGGCACCTAAATTGTGTCATAGATTGGTGCACTTACCCTTAATCTCAAGACAAAAAAATTCTTTTCCTATAAACATATACTATTATACCTATATCTATATATATATATATATATATATATGCCAATTCATTAATAATTGAATGCCAAGAAAATTAACCATCGAATATAAAATATCAATTTATTGCATATAAAATATCAAACATTACCATATAAAACATATATCTAATTAAAATATCATTGAATATCATTTATTATCACATCCAACGAATTCCCAACATGTAATCCTTCGAATGCCATTCCCTAAAACATATAAACGAACATAAAAAGATCTGATAACAATACTGGATGGAACATACAAGACCGTATATCACCAATAACGAACTTCACACCAAAAAAATGATAAAAATAAATAGCGAACTTCAAGCTCCATAGAACATCGAACCACAAACAACCAATTGATACAGTCATTGTAGATTTATCAATATTTAAACTTCGAATGATTTAATTGGTAACACTTGGAATTCGAATTTCAATGAATATTGGGAGACTAGACTGATGGTTAACACTCTCATGAAGAGAAAAATACACTAAGGAATAATGGCGTCACAAAGGGAATAGATAAATGTGAAGTCATTGTTACATGTTGTCTTAGATTTTATAAAATTCTTCACAATAAGCCATTGGGTGCATTTTATGGTTATCTACATGAGCAAGGTCAAACTCTTCTGGTATGTAGTGAAATTGTATTGAAACATGTAGTCATAATAACATACATTTGATATCTTTGATGATTACATCACATTACAAGTTAAAAGGAACTGTCCCCCATGCATAAAGTAAAATGGATTTATCAAAGAGACCTTTGAAATATTTAAGGAAATTAGTTGGTGTGTAAAGCTAAATTCTGCAATGTTTCACGACATCCTTTGCTCAGATAGATAAACATGCAAAAATCGAAAGTAAATATGAGGCACATCAACCATGGGGTATAAATGATTAAATCTCACAGTCGATCTACAACCATGAAAGAGTCTGAAAAGGAAGAGAGAGCTACATTGGTGACTTAGGAGAAACTTCATTTTTTGAAAACAAAGCCAATTCTAACTCATCGACTACTACAGAAAAGATTAATGGACAAGAGATCAGTAATCAAATCCATTCGTAAACAAAAGTGATGGGATTCCAAACAATAGTCAAATCAACAACGATTTATATCCTAGAACACGACATATATAACCTGGCCACAAGATAGAGGACAATCACCATCCAGCCAAGACACCAAATCTGGCTCGTAGACCATCT
Organism: Sequoiadendron giganteum; assembly: GCA_007115665.2. Classification (NCBI taxonomy): domain Eukaryota; kingdom Viridiplantae; phylum Streptophyta; class Pinopsida; order Cupressales; family Cupressaceae; genus Sequoiadendron; species Sequoiadendron giganteum. The sequence continues at coordinate 452,250,062 of CM021103.1, read as the reverse complement.
TTGAATACATAGGCGCCCAAGGAAATGTATCGGTTACAGACTTTACGAAAACACAAATTATTAGAATGCATGCAGTGTAAGGAAGGGTGAGCGACTGGTTAAGTGACCAAGCTTAAGAAGCTTTCAAGTAACTCTAAGTGGCAAGTGAGGAATCAATAAGATATCAAGGATTATATGGTTTACAGGGTAGGCACAAACAAAAACATAAATAAAAGAATCCAATCATTACAATAAGGTAAAACAACGAATTCAATGATGGTGCTTGCATGTTATATACAATCAACTCTAAACAACAATAATTCCCCAAACCTTCAATATACAGCGACGCCTTTAGCTATATCGATTTCCCCCAAACTAACATCAAATAGTGATGCATGTACAAAAGAGTGAATCCCATAATCAATTTTTTTAATTCATTAAGATTTATGAAATTCTAACTAATCCGCCCATACGAAATTTATTAACTATACACTCCCGAAGAATATGGCTTTGTCTAGGTAAGGAGACAACTTAAGATAAGATTATCCATTAACAAGTACCAAAATAGGGGTGGCGCCATCTAATTATTTTCAAGAACTTCAAACAAAGCATAAATCAAAACTCTGAAGCATGACTAGTAATATTTTATGGAATATACACAATATTTTGCAGAGTTAATCCAAGGAGTTCATTCCTTGAATCTTTCTAATAAAATATTTCAAGTGAGCGTAAACAGAGGCGCAACTTGGAGAATAGAGGAACCTGATTAGCTGGGCTGGAATTTGATGTAGAGGTTATTTTTCCAAATTTGCAGCTACAAAATCCTTCAGTATTTCCAGCATTGCAAGCCCCAATTCCAACTTTCCAAGATCTAGAATTAAACTTTCTAGAACCAGAGAAAATAGCTTCAAGAACCAAAACAAAAGACTCTCGTAAAACCCCCAAAGCAAAATTACTTTCTCCGAAAATAATCCAAAAGCCCCTCTAACAGTTAACTTCCACTACTTTTATAATTTAATTCATTTATTTTCTTTTATTTTTATTTTCGTAATTCACACTTAGCATTTTATTATTTTATGGTTTTAAAATCACAATTTTCTACTAGGCACAAATAAAAAATAACTATTTAATACATTTAATTAATTAATCTAATTTCTCATAAAATTTACTTACACAATTCTTTTTATTTAATATATTTATTTAAATTATTTCATTTTAAATCATAAACACTAAATTTATTTAAATTGAATAAATACTTTATTAATGATTTTCTTAATTATTCTAAGGCCTCAATTTCAATACTTTTATTTAATTTATTCCTTAATCAAATAAAAACTTCTATTAAACGAAATAATTAAACAAGGAACTCTCATGAACACATCAAGGACACACGAAATGCAGAGGGGCATTACATCCTCCCCCCCTAAGATCCAGCTTACTCTTGGAAGTCACAAGGTAAGAATGAAACATACAAAAATACAAGCTCATCAAATCATCAAATGAATACCAGACCGAGAACAAACATAACTTAAATGACACATACTGACAGGGTACGGAAAATAGATACTCACCCTCAATAAGGATGATGGCTCAACATGGGGAACTCGATGCTATCTCCAAATCAACAAAATCCATTGGGATTAAGGCACGCTCAAACCTGATAATTCAGGTGGAGTTAATACCTGGTACCTACAACTTGCAACAAATCACACAGTCAAACATGTACATAGGCAAACAATCAATCACACCATGAAGGAAATTGTAGCATCACAGGGTATTTGCAAGTGAGTGATGTGACCCCGTTCCCCTTCACCAATACATCAACTCTCAATAAACCAATACCAAATAATGATAAAACATACATCCAATAAACACATAATATTCATAGCAATGATAACTCACATTACAATAAGATTGATCTACTAAGCATGTAGTAGCATAAACATCAGATATAAGAATATCATCGAGTAACATCACAACTAAGCATCAAAGTATCACAGTATCCAAGTGTCACCAAAAAAAATATCATGGTGTCCAAATACAATCCAAGTCACTTCCAGAAGTAAAAAACAAACTAAAGAGCACTACACCTAGGACCAGGCTTACTCCTAGAAGCCTGCTAACAAAATGGGGCCAGAACTCACACAACTGGAATAAATCCTCCCAAGAAGCAGAAGACTCGACACTAGGATCCCATTGGACCCTCAATTGGACCATGAATCACCCCTCGAGGGTCAATCCGTGAAGTTGTAGGATGAGTACGGTTTCCAAAGAACATTGCCCATCCTCTACTAAAAGTATCTCCAATTGAACCCTGGTGCTCGGTCTGGCGGTTATCCACCACTACAAACACCCTATGCGATTTGCCTGCATTTCCTATCATCGACTCTGAAGTGACCGACCTCTGACTATATCCAAATTTGCCCTTCTAAGCACACTGTCTAGCAATGTGGCCCTGCTAACCACAAGCGAAATATCTCGTGCCTCTACCATAACCCCAACCACCTGAAGGTGCACTAGGCTATAGAAAAATGCCTCCACTAACCGTAGATTGAGAGCTCTGTACAAGCTAATTAGAACGATCACACTGAGCTCGCCGCCAACTCTGATCTTTCTTTTTCTGGAACCACTTATTGTCATGCCAAGACTGAGACTTCCTCGGTTTCGACTGGGAGTGTTTTTGCTAATGCTCACCTTTAGCGAGTGCTTAATGTACTTGGGAGGAACTCATAGCCTGAGATGTACCACCCTGAAATCCAACACCAACTGGAGATGCACTACCGATCTATACACCTATCTGTCCACCTAAAGCCATAGCCAAATTCTCTTCAACTATCTGAGCTTTCTCCACAACCACCTCCATAGTCTTCGATTCAATCACTCGAACACCACCACTAATACGTGAATTCAAGCCCCTGATAAAGTGTTGCACTAACATACCCTCGTCATCTTCTATGTCAACATACTTCTTAAGCTCATAAAATGTCCGCTCATACTACTCAACTGACATTTTCATCTGCCTCAGCTCATGGAACTCACCCGCGTGATGTTGTCGCCAATGATCGGACAAGAACCGAGCTCTGAATCTCTCTAAGAACATCTCCCATGAGATTGAATCTATCTCCAAATGGAGCTTCTGCTCCTCCAAATGCCACCATGTAGAACAAAAACCTTGGAGATGCATGATCGCGCACCTAGCCTTAGTGTTGCTACCATATGGGTGGGTGATCCCACAATAGTGGTTTACAATTTTTGGCCAAACTGGACACTGAAATTATTATTATTAACTAAATATTCACATTCAGGCACCTATAGCGGCTAAACCGTGAGAAATTTGAAGATGATGCAAACTAGAGTCTCATCACATTTTTTCTGTAGATTCTAAAAAAAAAAAAATACAAATTTTTTGGAATCAGATTGCACTTCTTTTTCCATCTCCCACGAAAACTAGTTTTTTTCATAAAACAACATTTTTTAAAAGTGACCCACACCGTATAATGCATAAAATTTTTTCCATGAAGGATAAAATTCTAATTCTTTTGAATTTAGATTTGTAACTTTGATATCTAGTGCTTCCACTTGGTTAGATAGTTTTTTATTGAATATTTTTTCTTTAATCAAGTTTCGAAGTCAAACCAATTACAATTCAGACATAGCACGACCGTATAACACGTAAATTTTTTTGTATATATCGAAATTCAATTTTATTTTTTTGTTGGATCAAGGACTTCAATATCTAGTGCACTCATATTTTTCAATTTTTATTTTTTTTATAATCTGCTATTTTTCCACATGTGCAGAATAGAGAGCTTGATTTTTGGTGAAAAACCTATGTTTAATAAAACTAAAAAAATAAATACATAATAAAACCAAAACATATTAAAATTATAGTTGTTTGATAGCTCGTTCTAAGGAATACTTGATTCTTGTTGGGCTTGTGAAGTCTCCTCCATTTTCATCATCAACCCGAGCTTTGAAACGTAAAAATCTGGATTTCCAAAGTGCTTGAGAGGGAGAATGAGGACAAAGGGGGGTTCACTCAAACCTGGGTTCGCTCGAACTCAGGTTCGAGTGAACCCCCCTGTTAAAAGGGGTTTTCAAATTTTTTTTGTCCGTGCCTGCTTTAATTTGGTTAGCTCAAACCTTGGTTCGAGCGAACCCCCAAAATCAAAAAAATTGCCATGGGGTCATTTTTTGTGAGTTTTCCTTATTCACTGGAATTGTAAACCACTATTGTGGCTTCACCTAGGTGCATAAAGAAACACCTGTTTAGATCAATTAACTAGGTCTCTGTCTCTAATCCACTACCAGTCCCATCAAATGTAGGAGGATGTGCTCTCAACAGATCCCTTATATGTCCAACTAAAATCGCCTCCTACTCAGCAGTAACCTCCTTTCTCTTGGGAGACCTCTCCCTCTCTCTAATTATCAACTTCTCTCCCTGTGGTCTCAGACCAAGATGGTTAATAATCTCCTCAAGTAAGTGATGCAAATGTGTGCCCTCTAATCATGGTTGGCCCTGATTATGATCTCCACCTCTCAGATTATTCTGGGAACCTTTTTGTTCCTCACGATCAAAATCATGGGAACTCTGGGAGGGGAGTCCTAACAGTTGGCCCCATAGCCACCACCATGACCTTTATTGTGTCCTCGACCTTGACCCCTACCTCCAGGCATGATTCTACATAGATGCTACCAAGAACAAGTTCAAGGTGTTAGACGAGGTCAACAAGGGAAAACATAAACTTCAAAATCTATGCAACTAATACAACTTAATGGGCTCATGTATATACCTAGAGCACCTAACATTTGAACTTGGGATTTGATACCATGTATAATGCCCTGCCATAGGAACCTAGAGGACAACACACTAACAAATCATAAAATGAAACAATTTTAAAAAAAAGTGCATTTAACTATCTAATGCAAAATGAATCATTAAACACTAATTTAATCCTAAGTTCTCTAAGGTCCGTGACTACGCTACTTAGTTTCCCATTGTCTAAATTAATAAGAATTATAAATCATTACATTAATAAATTCTAACATCAATATGGGAATGCACCTAACCATCTCATTTAATCAAGAATTCAATATGCTACAACCATAACATTTATTCAATAAAGATCATCTGAATCAATTCAATTAATTGCACTTGTTTACATCAATAAATTTATACATATGAATACCAATATCTCCTCGAATACAAGTGAGGAGTATAATTCAAGTATAATACATGATACATCAAGTTATGATAACATACAAGTACAAGAATAACAATTCACTTGAGTTGTCACAATGCGAAAGTCTTCTAGTCGGAGAAGAAGTCACCACAATCATGAAAATGGAGAGGGAACCCAATGGAGTATAATGCACTTTCCACCCAACCATGTGGAACCCAAAGGTCCACCCCTCATGCTAGGAGATAGCAAAGGGTACCACCATCACAATCAAGAAAAATACAATAGACAACACAAGGCTAACATGACAATAATGAACAAGTAGAGTACAACATCAAACAATAGTAACATCACTTCTAGAGGTGCATAAACATCGAAGGGAAAACAAGAGACAAGGGAATACTAGCTTGTCATAGGAGGAAGTGTCATCACATAATTTGCTATGGGTTACCCTGGTGTAACCTTCCTAGGCTACCGAACCCCTATCCTGGGTTACCCTGACCACCTCTATCGGCCGCCGAACCTCCACACAAACACATTCAGGATCAACATACCTTCCAAGAGCGAAAAAGAGATGATCATGCCCTTCCAAGCCTTCTCAACTCATCTCAAGCCTAAACAAGCACTTGAGCCATGAGTGAGGCATTCACTTATCTTGATTAGTGTGATTACTACCCAATCCCCCTAGTTCATTTTAGGTTATCACTTAACTACAAGACTCCCACATGGGTTACCTAGGCATCACTTTGTGTGCCAAAACCCCATCGAGAGCCACTCCCCTACTGACAACTAGGAGACCCCAATAAAATCAAGAGAAAGACCACTTGAACAATCACAAGGATTCATAACGATACAACATGGTGAGGTATAACCCTTCTCGATCACAAGATTCAAAGGCTCAATCACATAGATGGATACATTGTGCAAGGTCGATAAATTTCATATACTAACTTAATACAAAACACTCGTCTCAAGGAATAGAAATTTTTTGATCAAAGACAATTTTCTTAGCCTCTGGAAGGCTCCTAAGACTCATAAACACAAAAAGACTACTTTAGAGTAGAAAAACTAATACCCCAAAACATTTCAAGCTCAAGATCAAGCACAATGTTCCAAACTAACATAATACATCTTATGCACAAACAATGTCAAGGATGTAATAACAAAATACATGGTAGATAAACTTAACGTATACTAAGCAATTGTAATAATTTTTTTCTCAAATAATAAAGAATTTAACCTAATTTCCACATTTTTCAATTTTCCAATTACATAAATAAAAATCAATCTATCTTCACTTATTAGATTACCACTTTCCTTTTCTACTTAAACTATTAATCTCAAGACAACAAAATTCTTTTCTTATAAACATATACTATTATACCTATATATATATATGCCAATTCATTAATAGTCAAATGCTCAGAAAATTAACCATCAAATATAACATATCAGTTTATGGCATATAAAATATGAAACATTTGTAAAATTAAATGGAGTGCAGACAAAGATGCAAAACAGAGTATAAACAAAATAAACAGAGAATTAAGAGATGACACAAGTATTTTATTGTGGTTCACCACTGAATGGCTACAACCACACTAAGAGCAGAGGAACTCATATTAAATAATAGTAACAAGTTACAATAGATACAACATCAAATATATATAACTCATTCCACACCTTAGGGAGAATATGAAGAGTCATTAATAGGAGGGAAACAAGAGTCCGTTGGACTTTAGTTTTAACAATCTCCCACTTGAAGGCCAACGGATGCTGTAGCTCTCAAACATTCCCCTGCTCTAAATTTACAGTTACTTCTTCTTAACTAGACCAAGAGAAGTCCTGTCACATTCGAACTTCTCTTTGCCAACAACCTTGGTGAAAATATCTGCCGGATTGACCAAAGTGTCAATTTTTTCAACTTTTAACTTGCCTTCTTCAACCACCTAATGGATGTAATGAGCATGTATGTCAATATGTTTTGAACACCTCTGAGATGAATGATTGTGAGCCATAAAAATGGTGCTGTGACTATCAAAAAATAGAACATAATCACTTTGTGACATCTCAAATCATTGAACAATCGTTGTAACCAAATCATCTCCCTAACACCTTCAGAAAGAGCCAAATACTCAGCTTCAATAGATGAAAGAGCAGTAGAATGTTGCAGTCTCGAGACCCAACTAATGGCAGCTCTAGCAAACATAAAAACATAACCAGTAGTGGATCTTCATTTGTCTAAATCTTCGACAAGATCAGAATCAGTGAAACCTTGTAGCTGAACATTATTTCCACCAAAACATAAAGCATAATCAACAGTACCTTTAAGATACCTTAAAATCCATTTGACTGCTTCCTAATGAGGCTTTCTGGGATTGCTCATGAACCTACTCACAACTCCCACTGCATGAGCAATGTTGGGATGAGTGGAAACCATGGCATACATAATACTGCCAATCGCAGATTTATAAGGAATCCCTTCTATAAAAAATTTATCCTCTTCTATTTTCGGAGACAAATCAAAAGATAAATGAAAATGTGTAGCAAGAGGAATAGAAACAGCCTTCACATCAGTCATACCAAATCTTTCTAGAACCTTGTCAATGTATGCCTTTTGTGACAACATAATCTCCTTCTTTCGTCTATCCCTAGTGATTATCATTCCAAGAATCTTCTTGGTTGCACCTAAATATTTCATAGCAAACTGTGTAGCTAATTGTGCCTTCAACTGAGAGACAATCCTCTTACTAGTACCGGCTACGAACATGTCATCAACGTAAAGAAAGAGAATAACAAACTCACCAGTAGGAAGTTGTTTGTAATAAACACATGGATCTGATTCACACCTGACAAACTTGTGCTCAATCATGAAGCGATCAAACTTAATATACCTCTATCATGGGGCTTGCTTGAGCCCATACAAGCTGTGCCTTAGCCTGCAATAAAGATGTTCCTATCCTTGTTGTTTAAAGCCTTCCGGTTGCTCCATATACAACTCCTCATCAATATCACCATGTAGAAAGGTTGTCTTGACATCCAACTGGTCAAGTTCAAGATCCCAAACTGCAACCAACCCCAAAACTGTCCAGATTGTATTCATTCTCACAACTGGAGAGAAAATCTCATTAAAATCTATGCCTTTCTGTTGATCATACCCCTTAACAACTAGTCTAGCACGATAACGTTTCTTGCCATCATCTTCCTCTATCAACTTGTATACCCAATGATTCTTCAAAGATCTTTGATTAGGCGGAAGCGGGACTAAATCCTAGGTATTGTTAGTCTATAACAAAGTCATTTCATCTTGCATTTCCTCATGCCACTTTGCAGAATCAGCTGCCTTGCAAGCCTCTTTGAAAGTAGCTGGTTCAGGTTGATCAGAAACAAGAAGTTCAGCTACAACTTCTTTTGAATACAATAATTCATAATCAAAAAATTTAGAAGGAAGTCTCCTCTCCCAGGTAGACCTCTGTAACTGAGGACCCTCCTGTTGCAAACTAGAATCATCCAGATTCATTCTGTGTAATTGATCTTGAATGCTTTCTATTTGAATTTGCAAATTGTCTGTGTTCTGAATAGTGGTCTCATAATTCTGCCTCTGTACACTTCCCTGTTGCATAGTCCCCGACATTTGCACATTTCCCTGTGCTTGTGCAAAATTTTGTTGTGGCTGTGAAAAAGAGCCTCCAATCGTAGGCCGCATTGAAGACCCAATTCTAGGAGGAAATGGTGAATCACAAAGGGGAGGTGGCAAATCAAGGAGAGTAGGCTACGTGTACTCCCTATCTCTTTGTGAAGGTTGCGCGCACTCCCTAACTCCTGAAATTCCTTGCAAAGGTTGCGTGACTCTTGACAGAGACTAGGTGACTCCTTGTGAGGACTGCACAAGAACTTTAGGAGGCAGTAAATGAAGTGAGGATTAACTAAGAGGCTGCAAAACAAAGCCTCCCATTTCAAGCTGCGTCGAAGACCCATCTCCAGGAGAGTGCGCATTAGCCAGAGGAGGCATGACAGTCACAAAAGAAGACTGTGAATGGTCAAAACAAGGTTGCGAATTATGAAGGGAAGGCATCGATACATGTGAAGGTTGTGTAAACACTTGTGGAGGCTGCATATTACTCACAGGAGTCTGTTCAAACAACGATGCTGTATTATCTTCTTCACCATTCGAAGAAATTAGAAATGATGATAGAGAAGGTGCAAGGGATAAAATAGAACTGGGTGAATAATTTATTCCACCTACTCTACCATTCTGCAAATTATCTCCAGGTGATCCATTTGCATGAATATTTTCAAATGTTGAGAAGGGCACATATTCCTTCGTGACTACTGCCTATGTTTGTAGAGCTGGAAAAATATGCTCATTGAAAACTACATCCCTGCTCAGAATAATTATATTGGCAATAGGATCCCACAGCCTGAATCCATATTGATCTTCTCCATACCCAACAAAAAAATACTTCCGTGATTTGGGATCCAATTTGGATCGTTTCTCCTTGGGAACAAGAGCAAACACTTCACATCCAAATATCCGAAGATGTGAATAAGAGATTCACTTTCCTAGCCACTCCTCCTCTGGAATACCAAAATCTAATCGGGATGAAGGGCTCCGATTAATTAAATAAACTTCCGTACTACAAGCTTCAGCCCAGAACTCTTTACCCAATCTAGCATTCGAAAGCATACATCGTGCTCTTTCCAAAATTGTTCTATTTAACCTTTCTGTAGCCCCATTTTCTTGAGGTGTAAAAGGAACAACTTTGATTTGACGAATACCATTGTCAGCACAAAAATTATCAAACTCTAGTGAGCAAAATTCACCACCATTATCCGTTTGCAAACATTTGATGTTATGTCCACTTTGATTCTCAACTAAAGCTTTAAAAATTTTGAATTTACTAAAGACTTTAGATTTCTTGTTAAGCATAAAAATCCAAACCTTCCTAGTGCAGTCATCAAGGAAAGTTACAAAATAGTTGGCCCCTCCAAGAGAGGTTACCTCAGTCGGCCCAAAGACATTCGAATAAACAAGCTCTAAAGGTGAAGTATGCTTTGCACGTCCCGTCTTCAAGAAGCTGACCCTCTTTTGTTTGCCATAAAGACAATGTCCACAAAATTCCAAATCCACTGATTTCAAACCCGGTAATTGATCTCTTTTGACCATCACTTCAAGGCCTTTCCTACTCATATGTCCAAGATGTTGGTGCCAAAGAACAATCTCACTATTCGTCAGTGCCATAGTAGCTCCCACTTGAGATTCATTCTCAAAAACATATAAGCTTCCCACTCTATCTCCTTTAGCAATCTGTAGGGCTTTCTTAGTAACTTTCCACGAATCTGGAAGGAAAGAAGTATAGAAGCCTTGTGAAAAGAGTTGGCTTATAAAAATCAGATTCTTCTTTAATTTTGGAATATGTCAAACATCTTGCAAAAGCCATGGGCTTCCATTCTTGGATTGTAAGAGAACATCACCTTTACCAATGATCTCCAAAGATTTGTTATCTCCCAAGTAAACATTCCCGAACTGTCCTTCTTGATAATTAGAAAAAGCATCCGTACAAGAGGTGGCATGGAAAGATGCACCCGAATCTAAAACCCACAAATCTGAAGTGATTTCACTTACGGACAAAACCAAAACACTATCATCATGTTCATAGACAACATTAGCCTCGCTGTTTTTAACTTTCTCTTGTGCCTTCTTATAAGAATAACAATCCTTTTTAGTGTGACCAACCTTACCACAAAACCAGAAGTCGCCAATTCTGGCTTTGGAGTTAGACCTTTTCGCAGATTTTGATCTTCTCCTATTATTGTCTTTGCCTTTATGTTGAGGTCTTCCTCTACTAACAACAGTTAGGGCTTCGCCGGAAGAAATTTCTTGGTTCTTTCTTCGCATATCTTCGTTGAGAATTGTAGCTGCTACGTCATCAAACTTCAACTTATTTTTGGCTGCAACTGAAGTGCTCACAGCCATTACAACTCCTTCCCAGCTATTAGGTAATGAACACAGTAATAAGATTGCCTTAATCTCGTCATCTAGGCTAATGCCTATTGAAACTAATTGAGTAACCAATGTGTTAAATTCATTAAGGTGGTTGGACACAATTCCACCTTCTTTCATTTTCAGGTTATACAACCTTTTCATAATAAAAACCTTATTAGATGTTGAAGCCATCTCATACATCGAGGAAAGTTTATCCCACAATTCCTTCGAAGTCTTTTCTGTTGAAACATTAAACAAAACATTACTGGACAGCGAGAGGAAAATTCTAGCTTTTTCCTTCATGTCCAGCTTTGCCCACTCTTCATCTGCCATCGAACTTGGCTTCTTTGCTTTCCCTTCAAGCGCGAGTGAGAGGTCCTGCTTTATCAACAATGACTCCATTTGCACCTTCCACAGACTAAAATTCTAACCTGAGAATTTCTCTATCTTTGCTTCCTCCATAATTCCGAAAATTCAACACTGAATTCCCAATCAGCTATACCATCACCATACAGCTCTGATACCAATTGTAAAATTAAACGGAGTGCAAACAAAGATGCAAAATAGAGTATAAACAAAATAAACACAGAATTAAGAGATGACACAAGTATTTTATCGTGGTTCACCACTGAATGGCTACATCCACACTAAGAGCAGAGGAATTCATATTAAATAACAGTAACAAGTTACAATAGATACAACAACAAATATACATAACTCATTCCACACCTTAGGGAGAATATGAAGAGTCACTAATAGGAGGGAAACAAGAGTCCATTGGACTTCAGTTTTAACAACATTATCATATAAAACATATCTCTAATTAAAATATCATCGAATATCATTTATTACTCACATCCAATGAATGCCCAACATTTAATCCTTCGAATTCCATTCCCTAAAACATATAAACCAACATAAAAAGATCTGATAACAATACTAGATGGGACGCATGAGACTATATATCACCAACAACAAACTTCACACAAAAAAATGATAAAAAGAAACACCAAACTTCAAGCTCCATAGAACATCGAACCACAAACAACCAATTGATACACTCACTGTAGATTTATCAATCTGTAAACTTCAAATGCTTTAATTGGTAACACTTGGAATTCAAATTTCAACGAATATTGGGAGACTAGACTAATGGTTAACACTCTCATGAAGAGAAAAATACACTAAGGAATAATGGTGTCACAATGGGAATAGATAAATATGAAGTCATTGTTACATGTTATCTTATATTTTACTAAAGTCTTTACAGCAAGCCGTTGGGTGCATTTTATGGTTATCTACATGAGCAAGGTCAGACTCTTCTGGTATGCAATGAAATTGTATTGAAACATGTAGTCATAATAACATAGATTTGATATCTTTGATGATTACATCACACTACAAGTTAAAAGGAACTGTTCCCTATGCATAAAGGAAAATGGATTTATCAAAGAGACCTTTGAAATGTTTAAGTAAATTAGGTGGTGGGTAAAGCTAAATTCTGCAATGTTTCACGACATCCTCTGCTCGGATAGATAAACGTGCAAAAATTAGAAGTAAAGATGAGGCACATCAACCATGGGTTATAAATGATTAAATCTCATAGTCGATCTGCAAGCATGAAAGAGTCTGAAAAGGCAGAGATATCCACATTGGTGACTCAGGAGAAACTTCAGTTTTTGAAAACAAAGCCAATTCTAAGTCGTCGACTACTATAGATAAGATTCATGGACAAGAGATGAGCAATCAAATCCATTCGTAAAAAAAAGTGAGGGGATGCCAAACAATAGTCGAATCAACAACAATTTATATCCTACAACACAACATATATAACCTGGCCGCAGGAAAGAGGACAGTCATCGGTCAGCCAAGACACCAGATTTGGCTCGTAGAGCAGCTTTGAATACACAGGCGTCCAAGGAAATACATCGATTACAGAATTTAAGCAAACACAAATTATCAGAATGCATGCTGTGTAAGGAAGGGCACACGACTGGTTTAGTGACCAAGCTTAAGAAGCTTTCAAGTAACTCTAAGTCGCAGGTGAGAAATCAATAAGATATCAAGGAGTATACATTTTGCAGAGTAGGCACAAACATAAACATAAATAAAAGAAGTCGATCATTACAATAAGGTAAAACAACGAATTCAATGATGGCGCTTGCATTTAATATACAATTAACTCTAAACAACAATAATTCCCCAGACCTTCAATATACAGTGATGCCTTCGGCTATATCAATTTCCCCCAAACAAACATCGAACAATGATGCATGTACAGAAGCATGAATCCCATAATCAATTTTTTTAATGCATTAAGATTTATGAAATTCTAACTAACCTGCCCATACAAAATTTATTAACTATACACTCCAAAAGAATATGGCTCTGTCTGGATAAGGAAACGACTTAAGACAAGATTATCCATTGACAAGTACCAAAACAAGGGTGGCGCCATCTAATTCTTTTCAAAAACTTCAAACAAAGTATAAATCAAAACTCTGAAGCATGACTAATAATATTTTACAGAATATACACAATATTTTGTAGAGTTAATCCAAGGAGTTCATTCAAAAATCTTTCTAATAAAATATTTCAAGCAATCGTAAACAAAGGTGCAACTTGGAGAACAAAGGAACCTGATTAGTTGGGCTGGAATTTGATGCAGAGGTCATTTTTCCAAATTTGCAGCTACAAAATCCTTCAGTATTTCTAGCACTACAAGCCCCAATTCCAACTTTCCAAGATCTAGAATCAAACTTTCTAGAACCAGAGAAAATAGCTTCAAGAACCAGAACAAGAAACTCCTGTAAAACCCCCAAAGAAAAATTAGTTTCTTAGAAAATAATCCAAAAGCCCCTCTAATAGTTAACTTCCACTACTTTTATAAATTAATTAATTTATTTTCATTTATTTTTATTTTCACAATTCACACTTACCATTTTATTATTTTATGGTTTTAAAATCACAATTTTCTACTAGGCACAAATAAAAATTAACTATTTAATACATTTAATTTATTAATCTAATTTCTCATTAAATTTACTTACACAATTCTTTTCGTTTAATATATTTATTGAAATGATTTCATTTTAAATCATAAACACTAAATTTATTTAAATTGAATAAATACTTTATTAATGATTTACTTAAATTTCAAGGCCTCAATTTCAATATTTTTTTATTTAATTTATTCCTTAATCAAATAAAAACTTCTATTAAACGAAATAATTAAACAAGGCACTCTCACGAACACATCAAGGACACATGAAATGTAGAGGGGCATTACATCCTCCCCCCTAAGATCTGACTTACTCCTGGAAGTCACAAGGTAAGAATGAAACATACAAAAATACAATCTCATCAAATCATCAAACTAATACTAGACAGGGAACAAACAAAACTTAAGTGACACATAATGACTTCAAAACTGACAGGGTACGGCAAATGGATACTCACCCTCAATAAGGATGATGGCTCAATGTGGGGAACTCGATGCTATCTCCAAATCAAAAAACTCCATTGGGATTAAGGCACGCTCAAACCTGACAATTCAGGTGGAGTCGATGCTTGGTACCTACAACCTACAACAAATCACACGGTCAAACATGTACATAGGCAAACAATCAATCACACCATGAAGGAAAAATTGCAGCATCGTAGGGTATTTGCAAGCAAGTGATGCGACCCCATTACCCTTCACCAATACCAAATCATGATAAAAATATACATCCAATAAACTCATAATATTCATAGCAATGATAACTCACATTACAATAAGATTGATCTACTAAGCATGTAGAAGCATAAACATCAGATATAAGAATGTCATCGAGTAACATCATAACTAAGCGTCAAATTATCATAGTATCCAAGTGTCACCAAACAAAATATCATGGTGTCCAAAAACAATCCAAGTCACTACCAGAAGCAAAAAATAAACTAAAGAGCACTATACCTAGGACTAGGATTACTCCTAGAAGCCTGCTAAGAAAATGGGGCCAGAACTCACACAACCAGAATACATCCTCCCAAGAAGCAGAAGACTCAACACTAGGATCCCATTGGACCCTCACCTGGACCATGAATCGCCCCTCAAGGGTCAATCCCCGAAGCTACAAGATGAGTATGGTTTCCAAAGAACGTTGCCCATCCTCTACCAAATGTCTCTCCAACTGAATCCTGATGCTTGACCTGGTGGTTATCCACTGCTACAAACACCTTGTGTGATTTTCCTGCATCACCTATCGTTAGCTTTGAAGTGACCAACCTCTGACTATATCTAAATGTGCCCTTCTAAGGATATTGTCTAGCAATGTGGCCCTACTAACCACAAGCGAAATATCCCGTTCCTCTACCATAACCCCAACCACCTAAAGGTACGGTAGGCTATAGAAAATTTTCTCCACTAACCATAGATTGAGAGCTCTGTACTAGCTAATTAGAACGGTCACGTTGAGCTCGCCGCCAACTTTGATCTTTCTTTTTCTGGAACCACTTATTGTCATGCCAAGACTGAGAGTTCCTTGGTTTTGACTGGGAGTGTTGTTGTTGATGCTCACCCTTAGTGGGGGCTTGATGTCCTTGGGAGGAACTCACAGCTTGAGATGTACCACCCTCAAATCTAGCACGAATTGGAGGTGCACTATCAATCTATACACCTGTTTATCCACCTAAAGCCATAGCCAAATTCTCTTCAACTATCCGAGCTTTCTCCACAACCACCTCCATAGTATTCGGTTAAAACACTTGAACACCACCACTGATACAAGCATTCAAGCCCCTGATAAAGTGTTGCACTAACATACCCTCATCATCTCCTATGCCAGCATACTGCTTAAGCTCATAAAATCTCTGCTCATACTACTCAACTGACATCATCATCTACCTTAGCTCATGGAACTCATCTGCGTGATGTTGTCGCCAATGATCAGACAAGAACCGAGCTCTGAATCTCTCTAAGAAAATATCCCATGAGACTAAATCTATCTCCAAATGGAGATTTTGCTCCTCTAAATGCCACCACATGGAAGAAAAACCTCGGAGACGCATGATAGCGCATCTAGCCTTAGTGTTGCTACCATATGGGTGCATAGCAAAACACTTGTTCAGATTAATTAACCAGGTCTCTACCTCTAATCCACAACCAGTCCCATCAAAGGTAGGAGGACGTTCTCTCAACAGATCCCTCATATGTCTAGCTAAAATAACCTCCTACTCTACAGTAACCTCCTTTCTCTTGGGAGACCTCTCCCTCTCTTTAACTATCAACTACTCTCCCTGCGGTCTCAGACCAAGACGGTTAAGAATCTCCTCAAGTAAGTGATGCAATTGTGTACCCTCCAATCCTGGTTGGCCTTGATTCTAATCTCCACCTCCCAGATTGTTTTGGGAACCCTATTGTTCCTCACGATCGGACTCATGGGAACTCTGGGGAGGGGAGTCCTGATGGTTGGCCCCACGATCAGACTCATGGGAACTTTGGGGAGGGGAGTCTGGATGGTTGGCCCCATGACCACCACCACAACCTCTATCATGTCCTCGACCTCAACCCCTACCTCTAGGCATGATCCTACATAGACGCCACCAAGAACAAGTTCAAGGTGTTAAACGAGGTCAACAAGGGAAAACATAAACTTCAAAATCTATGCAACTAATACAACTTAATGGGCTCATGTATATACCCAGAGCACCCAGTGTTTGAACTTGGGCTCTGATACCATGTGTTATTCCCTGCCATAGGACCCTAGAGGAAAACACACTAACAACGCATAAAATGAAACAATTTAAAAAAAGAAGTGCATTTAACTATCTAATGCAAAATGAATCATTAAACACTAATTTAATCCTAAGTTCTCTAAGGTCTGTGACTACGCTACTTAGTTTCCCATTGTCTAAATTAATAAGAATTATAAATCATCACATTAATAAATTCTAACATCAATATGGAAATACACCTAACCATCTCATTTAATCAAGAATTCAATATGCTACAACCATAACATTTATTCAATAAAGATCATCTGAATCAATTCAATTAATTACACTTGTTTACATCATTACATTTATACATTTGAGTACCAATATATACTCGAATACAAGTGAGGAGTATATATCAAGTATAATACATGATAAATCAAGTTATGATAACATACAAGTACAAGAATAACAATTCACTTGAGTTGGCACAATGCAGAAATCTTCGAATCAGAGAAGAATTCACCACAATCATGAACATGGAGAGGGAACCCAATGGAGTATAATGCACTTTCCACCCAACCATGTGGAACCCAAAGGTCCACCCCTCATGCTAGGAGATAGAAAAGGGTACCACCATCACAATTAGGCAAAAGACAATAGACAACAGAAGGCTAACATGACAATAATGAACAAGTAGATTACAACATCAAACAATAGTAATATCACTTCCAGAGGTGCATAAACATCCAAGGGAAAACAAGAGACAAGGGAATACTAGCTTGTTGTAGGAGGGAGTGTCATCACATAATTTGCTATGGGTTACCCTGGCATAACCTTCCTAGGCTACTGAACCCCCATCCTGGGTTACCTTGGCCACCTCTACTGGCCGCCGAACCCCCATACAAACACATTCGAGATCAACATACCTTCCAAGAGGGCAAGGCAGATGATCATGCCCTTCCAGGCCTTCTCAACCCATCTCAAGCCTAAAAAAGAACTTGAGCCATGAGTGAGGCATTCACTTATCTTGATTAGTGTGATTACTACCTAATCCCCCTAGTTCATTTTAGGTTATCACTTAACTACAAGACTCCCACATGGGTTACCCAGGCATCACTTTTTGCTCCAGACCCCCATCAAGAGCCACTCCCCTACTAACAACTAGGAGACCCCAATAAAATCAAGAGAAAGACCACTTGCACAATCACAAGGATTCATAACAATACAACATGGTGAGGCATAACCCTTCCAACTCACAAAATTTAAAGGCTCAATCACATAGATGGATACATTGTGCACGACCGATAAATTTCATATACTAACTTAATACAAAACACTCGTCTCAAGGAATATAAATTTTTCATCAACGAAAATTTTCTTAGCCTCTAGAAGACTCCTGAGACTCATAAACACAAAAAGACTCTACTTTATAGTAGCAACACTAATACCCCAAAACATTTCAATCTCAAGATCAAGCACAATGTTCCAAACTAACATAATACATCTTATGCGCAAACAATGTCAAGGATGTAATAACGGAATACATGGTAGATCAACTTAATGTATACTAAGCAATTGTAATAAATTTTTTGCTCAAACAATAAGGAATGTACCCTAATTTCCACATTTGTCAATTTTCCAATTACTTAAATAAAAATCAATCAATCTTCACTTATTAGATTACCACTTTGCTTTTCTACTTAAACTATTAATCTCAAGACAGCAAAATTATTTTCCTATAAACATATACTATTATACCTATATATATATATATATATATATATATATGCCAATTCATTAATAATCAAATGCCAAGAAAACTAACCATTGAATATAACATATGAGTTTATGGCATATAAAATATCAAACATTATCATATGAAACATATCTCTAATTAAAATATCATTGAATATAATTTATTACTCACATCCATCAAATTCCCAACATGTAATCCTTTGAATGCCATTCACTAAAACATATAAACCAACATAAAAATATATGATAACAATACTGGATGGAACACATGAGACCGTATATCACCAACAACGATCTTCACACAAAAAAAATGATAAAAAGAAACAACGAACTTCAATCTCCATATAACATCAAACCACAAACAACCAATTGATACACTCACTATAGATTTATCAATCTGTAAACTTTGAATGCTTTAATTGGTAACACTTGGAATTCGAATTTCAACGAATATTGGGAGACTAGATTGATGGTTAACACTCTCATGAAGAGAAAAATACACTAAGGAACAATGGCATCACAAAGGGAATAGATAAATATGAATTCATTGTTACATGTTGTCTTATATTTTACTAAAGTCTTCACAACAAGCCGTTGGGAGCATTTTATGGTTATCTACACAAGCAAGGTCAGACTCTTCTGGTATGCAGTGAAATTGTATTGAAACATGTAGTCATAATAACATAGATTTGATATGTTTGATGATTACATCACACTACAAGTTAAAAGGAATTGTCCCCTATGCATAAAGGAAAATGGATTTATCAAAGAGACCTTTGAAATGTTTAAGTAAATTAGTTGGTGGGTAAAGCTAAATTCTGCAATGTTTCACAACATCCTCTGCTTGGATAGATAAACATGCAAAAATAAGAAGTAAAGATGAGGCACATGAACCATGGGGTATAAATGATTAAATCTCACAGTCGATCTAGAAGCATGAAAGAGTCTGAAAAGGCAAAGATATCTACACTGGTGACTCAGGAGAAACTTCAGTTTTTGAAAACAAAGCCAATTCTAAGTCGTCGACTACTACAGATAAGAGTCATGGACAAGAGATGAGTAATCAAATCCATTCATAAAAAAAAGTGAGGGGATGCCAAACAATAGTCGAATCAACAACAATTTATATCCTAGAACACAACATATATAACTTGGCCGTGTTAGGGATTAAGATTGTCTAGAAAATGGTAGAATGTTTCTAGAATCTTCCATAAGCTAGAACATTCCTGGAGTTGTTCTAGAAAAGAACATTCTAAGAGCTATTGTAAAAAAGCACATTCCAAGTTTTGGAATTATCTAGAAAACTAGAAGCTTCCAGGCTTCAAGGACATTGTAGCTATATATATGTGATTGTAGAGAGCTGATGGGAACAACATCTAGATTGTTGGTAACACAACATTCAAATTGCTGCTAGACACAATGATGAATGTACATTGCTGGATTGAATACAATAAAAGATAGATTATTTGTTTCTTCAGCCATATCTCTGTTTTGCTCTATTTTGCCCTGTTTTCAGCCGCTGTTACATAATTTTTATATTGTTTTGGGCCTGATTTTACATGGTATCAGAGCTAGCCAGGCTCAGCTAGAGATACATCTAGAGGTTTAGTTAGAAAAATATTGTTAGAGTGGTTTGTTTGTAGGGTTGTTATATTGCTGGAGTATTGCTAGATTGATATTTGGATCAATATCCCTCCCAAGAGTGATGTTTTTATCTCATTGATAGTTTTTTGGGTGGCTGTTGAAAAGAGGCCAATCCCAAACAATGTGCAATCATGAAATCAAGAAAGGTTTTGTTGTTATTGGGTTATGTATTTATTGGGAAAATGTTTAAGTGCGAGGTCACCTTTGTTAAAAGGCAAAACCAAAGTATGTATTGTACTTGATTTGTTGTAAGGGGTGCATGATCGGTTGTACCCAACACCCCCGATGTTTTTTGGTTTAACATATTGATGAACCACGTATCTGGAAAGGATTCCTATATAACTAGTGAGTACAGAGGCTGGTTACCCACGTATCTCGGTAGATGGATTTCTTTTTATATGGACTCAATAATCATTTTTGATGCAAGTACAGAAGGAGAAAAGCCCAAAGTGAAGATGGTTTCCCCGTGATGATGATTTGTGGAGTCATGTGTGTGCTTAGTTTGTGGTGATCGTGAAACCACTTGTTTGTGGAGTTTGTGGTGAGCTTTAAACCACTTTAGAATTGCATCGGTTAGGGGTAAGCCGTAAAACCCAAAGTGATTATGATGAGGGGAAGCAATATGAAGAATCTCATCAGTGATTGTAAATGGCTACCTAACAAGGTTTTAAACCAGGACCCATCTTTTCTAGATTATGGGGGGATATGTTATATTGTTGGAATTGGATGATTGCAGTCAAGAACGCTTTGAAAGAAAAAGGCCAGATGGAGCTATGGAAATGCAAGTTGGAACAAGCTAGAGGTATTATTGGTAGTAGAAGGTGACTTTTCAACTAGACAAAAGACAAAGAGTGTTGAAGAAATATATAGGAAAGGATCAAAGATCTAATCTCATATGAGCAAGCTAGCGAGAAGCAAGAATGGGAGCAAGACATGAATATGATAGAAGAATGCTTGGTATGCTAGAGGTGAACATTAAGGGGGGATATTAGTATAATGTTCCCCTCTTCTTTGTATTTCCCTTCTTTGAATTTTCTTTGTATTATTCTAGCCAATCTTAAGGGGGGATGTTAGGGATTAAGATTGTCTAGAAAATGGTAGAATGTTTCTAGAATCTTCCATAAGCTAGAACATTCCTTGAGCTGTTCTAGAAAACAACATTCTAAGAGTTGTAAAAAAGAACATTCCAAGTTTTGGAATTATCTAGAAAACTAGAAGCTTCCAGGCTTCAAGGACATTGTAGCTATATATATGTGATTGTAGAGAGCTGATGGGAACAACATCTGGATTGTTGGTAGACACAACATTTAGATTACTGCTAGACATAATGATGAATGTACATTGTTGGATTGAATACAATAAAAGATAGATTATCTGTTTCTTCAGACATATCTCTGTTTTGCCCTATTTTCAGCCGCTGTTACATAATTTTTATATTGTTTTGGGCCCGATTTTACAAGCCACAGGAAAGAGGACAGTCATCGGTTAGCCAAGGCACTAGATCTGGCTCGTAGACCAGCTTTGAATACATAGGTGTCCAAGGAAATGCATCGGTTATAGAATTTAAGAAAACAAAAATTATCAGAATGCATGTGGTGTAAGGAAGGGCATGCGATTGGTCAAGTGACCAAGCTTAAGAAGCTTTCAAGTAACTCTAAGTGGCAGGTGAGAAATTGATAAGATATCAAGGAGTATATGGTTTGCAGGGTAGGCACAAATATAAACATAAATAAAAGAATTCGATCATTACAATAAGGTAAAACAATGAATTCAATGATGGTGCTTGCATTTAATATACAATCAACTCTAAACAAAAATAATTCCCTAGACCTTCAATATACAGCGACGCCTTCGGCTATATCAATTTCCCCCAAACAAACATCAAAGAATGATGCATGTACAAAAGCATGAATCCAATAATCAATTTTTTTAATGCATTAATATTTATGAAATTCTAACTAACCCGCCCATATAGAATTTATTAACTATACACTCCAGAAGAATATGGCTCTGTTTGGGTAAGGAAACGACTGAAGACAAGATTATCCATTGACAAGTACCAAAACAAGGGTGGTGCCATCTAATCCTTTTCAAAAACTTCAAACAAAGTATAAATCAAAACTCTGAAGCATGACTAGTAATATTTTATAGAATATACACAATATTTTGTAGAGTTAATCCAAGGAGTTCATTCAGGAATATTTCTAATAAAATATTTCAAGCAAGCATAAACAGAGGTGCAACTTGGAGATCAAAGGAACCTGATTAGTTGGGCTGGAATTTGATGCAGAGGTCGTTTTTCCAAATTTGCAACTACAAAATCCTTCAATATTTCTAGCACTGGAAGCCCCAATTCCAACTTTCCAAGATCTAGAATCAAACTTTCTAGAACCAGAGAAAATAGCTTCAAGAACCAGCACAAGAAACTCTCGTAAAACCCCCAAAGAAAAATTAGTTTCTCAGAAAATAATCCAAAAGCCCCTCTAACAGTTAACTTCCACTAAGTTTATAAATTAATTAATTTATTTTCATTTATTTTTATTTTCACTATTCACACGTACCATTTTATTATTTAATGGTTTTAAAATCACAATTTGCTACTAGGCACAAATAAAAATTAACTATTTAATACATTTAATTTATTAATCTAATTTCTCATAAAATTTACTTACACAATTATTTTCATTTAATATATTTATTTAAATTATTTCATTTTAAATCATAAACACTAAATTTATTTAAATCGAATAAATGATTTATTAATGATTTACTTAAATTTCAAGGCCTCAATTTCAATACTTTTTTATTTAATTTATTCCTTAATCAAATAAAAACTTCTATTAAACGAAATAATTAAACAAGGCACTCTCACGAACACATCAAGGACACACGAAATGCGAAGGGGCATTACAAGTACCAACTAATGTTCATTTCCAGGTGGCTAAAGGTGGTGTGTCAAACTTGTCTGAAAGCTCCTAATCATTAATGTTTCTTTGTTTGGTTTTGTCTATTCATGCCCTATGTTGCTTGTTTTATTGTTTTATATATCTAACCAAGTTTGTGGTCTTTTATTTTTTGTGTTAATCCTTGTATCTCTATAATAATTTCTACGTATTGTAATAAAATTATAGACACCTTATATCTTTTATAAAAAAAATTATACTATTTTTTAAAAATAAATGACTCAAAATAAATTAGAAATATATTTAATCTAAATTAAACTTACAATTTAGAAGTACAATTAAATTAAAATATATTTAGAATTTAAAATTTAGTGTCTAATTATAGTGACAATAGAGGATTGGGTGTAATGGTGTGAGTGTGTTAATAGAAACTATTAAAGAATTGACATATATTTTTTAAAATAAGAAAATAAAACAAATTTAAATATAATCAATTCTTAGTGAATACAAATAAATTAATTCTTAAATAATTCTAAGGTAAAATAAAATAACTCTTGGGTTGATCCTATAATGTGTTGGATAAGTTGTGACATTGTTGATATTGCCACCAAGGTTCAAATCCTCATTGGGCTACTATGATCGTAGGCTTGTGCCTTCGTTGATCTAATGTGCTTGCGGATTGTGAAAATTTGTGGTGTTTAAGTCGGTGGTTTCACAGGCATTGAAGCCTATGCTAGACCCTTGTTGGGCTAGAGTGTTTTCAAGCTTTGTGCCCTTGTTGGGCTAGTGTGTTCACGGGTCTAGATGGTTGTTGTGTGTTCATGTCGGGGGAATTCAAGCCTATGCTAGACCCTTGCTGGGCTAGTGTGTTTGCAAGCTTTGTGCCCTTGTTGGGCTAGTGTGTTCACGGGTCTAGATGGTTGTTGTGTGTTCATGTCGGGGATGAGGTCCCTCGTTTGTGACCTCACTAATTCATAGCTCCAATCAAAATCATGTACTGATAAAAAAAACTCTTAAGTAAATAAAAATGACTCTTCAAATAAAAATAAAGTAAAATAAAATAAATTTTAAAAATAACTCTTACGTATATAAAATAAAATAAAATAGCTCTCACAATGTTCTTCAATTAAAAATAAAGCAAAATAACTCTTAAATGAATTTAATAACTCAAGATTAATATCTCAAGTAGCATTTTTATAGATGTATTTAATATATCTATACTAGTTTATATAAAAATAATCTTGAAATTAAAATTAATATACTAAAAAATAAACTAAAACATCCCTAAAATTAAGGTAATATGTTTAACGCAACTTTTTTTATAACTCTTTTTTATCACCAAGATTTCTAAAGGACAAAGTAAAAGCATACAATAAACATAAAAAACATAAATATAATTAAAATGGTCAAAGTCTTTATTAATAAGCATTATAATATATTATAAAGTGTGACAATATTTTAATATTATTATTTAATATAAACTTAACGTATAATATTAATAATTATTATAGAATTCCTCATTCATAGGGTTGGGGACTTGGACTCTTAAATAAATGCAAAGAGATAAAATTGACACCTCCTAAAGAAGGATGGGTGACATGTAACATCTGAGTATCAATCACTAACAAAATATGTAAATTAATGAAATAAAATGAACATAATGGTTATCCAGAGTTGAAAGAGTCAAATATTTAATAATTTATTTTTTATGTTATAAAATGATTCTATAATCATTACAATCAGTGTGAAATATTTTTATAGTACTTCCTGGAATGATTACAAAACTCAAATTATTTTACATTAAAGATACAAGTTCACAAATATTGAAGCCAAACTCAAAATTTGCAAGATAAATGATGAAAAAAAAGAGTATCATCAAGGTGATATCCGCCCTACAACAAAGAATTAAGCTTCCTCATGCTACTCTATTGGAGAAGCCCGACCCATTGCAAAAGATCTAACAATATGTGACCAACATGCATGATCGAATCTAGTTCACTATGTGAATCACTGACAAGCTAACATACCTATATTTTCATGCAACATATATCTAATGTGCATGTTCACTGATAAACATATTATGGGAGACAACATAAGCCAACCAAAAAAATGTTCTTATGAATCTAAATCAATGAGAATCACTTTTTACAACATAAAATGTCCCACTAATGTCACTATGACATCTTGACATTAAAAATGATGGATAAAACAAGTCCTCGAAGAAAAAGTTTGTAACTATCATATATTCCTTTAAATTTAACTTAAATAATTTATTTCTAAGGTGATATTGTCTACTCCACTAAGAAATCTAATCTAAAACAAAAACATAGTTACCTAAATCCACTCAATACTAGGTGATATTGGGAATGGAGGGTCTTACTTCCTCCTCATGAGTATATTTTCACCTAGTTTACATAGAAGCTCATATTTTACCTAAAAGTACATACTATTATTTTTTATATTGTTTCGCTAAATCCCAAATATTAACAACTATTAAAATAGCATAATTCTATCATATAAATTAATTAATAATTTTCAATCTGCAAATTACAACAAAACATGATAATATTTACATAATCATAAATTTTACATTATATAAAAAGATTAAAAATCTAATATGTTCTAGAAAGATGGAAGAGAACTTATAATAAAACTGAAAAAGTATTTTTCAAGAATCTTAACCATATAAGAGTAGTTCTCCCTACAAATATTTCCCCTATAATTCTATCCATACTAATAGTATAACAAAATATATTATCCTAATTATAAATCACACCTCAAATGATTAAATAACTGGCTAAAAAAATAGTTTGTTGACATTCAAGAATACCTTGGATGATATGCTATCTTTAGTAATAAATGTGTTCTAGAAGTGACTCCACCAAATGATTACACTAGTGTAAGATCAATGATAAATACTAGAGAATTTTATATTTGATTATTGTACAAGAATTTATGGTTGATTTATGCAACCTTGATATTGTAGCTTATGAAAGAATTACACATTTCAATCTCATTATAAAAAATTATACATGACTAACTCTAACATAATCAATCTGGTATATTTTCTTTCCACAGTCCCATGGTCATAACTAAGAAATTATTTATGCATAAATGTTTAATAGATATATTAATTGAATAAGATAATGTTTTGAACCATAAGCACCTCCCATCTTGAATTTTTTGAGAGAAAAGAAGATTATATTCTAGTTTGTCATAATTGTACCACATGTATACCAATAATGTTGAAAGTAGTGAAGAGAATGATAATGCCATCAATGATCTGCAAAAAATTCTTAGGATACTTTGTCATTGTCTATGTATATTGGAGAACCAAAGAGGTAACCCACCATGAGGAAAATCAAGCAAATTATGGATATCTCTCAAGATGTGAGGCTAAATTACTGAAAGTCAACTATTGTGAGTAAGTTGGTATGAAAGGAATGGAGGAAAAGGAGCTTGGGAATTCTCTTCAATATGGTCATTGAAATCAAACCCTCAAATTTCATACTATATTAAAACACAGACTAAACTTGAAGAATGTCCATAATGCAAACAAGGGAACACACAATTATGTAAGTGTAGAGACATTACAATATATTGATTTGTTCTCATCAAATATCTAGTGTGTAAATTGACTATATTTATGTATACAAGTGATATATAATTCCACACATGAACACTACATGATCATTACTTTAATTATCTAAATTCATTCATATACAATAAAAAATACTCTATTTATTGTGACATAAATAATACTTGTATTAAAAATTTGACATCTAGAATAATAGGATGCATGTCTTTAGAAATAGGAGAGAACAAGGTAAGTCTAATTATTTTCAATAATCTTGATATCCTCTAATGATATCCCATGAGAAGGAGCTATTGGATCATTTTAGTCATTTATGCATATAAAATAAGTATGTACATGTTTAATAGAGAGCTGCTAGAATGTGCATAGTAGTCATCCACTAATTTGTACCCGAATGACACTCTTATGAAGACTTCATCCAAATCTCACAAAAATCTTGTATTAACTACCAAGGGTAAATTTTTGTAGCCTCCTATTTCTTCAAAAAATTCTGCATGCTTTTGAATATTCTGTCAAGCCCTCTAGCAAGAGCCTTATCATAGAAATTATTGTGAACCATGAAAGAATATACATGGTAACTAAATTGTTTGAAAAAATACCTCAAGCAAATTTCCCCTCATCTCCTACTGTGATTTTTGCATATCATCTCTAAGAAAAGGATTTTTTGGAAAGTCCTTCCAATTTTTTTTTGGGTAAATGCAACTATTTGGCATAAAACCAAATTCCACACCTTCAGAAACATCACCTGCATGATAGAGATTCATTCAAATTGTGGAAGCACCGATAAGGCATGTGGGGGCATGGGAAGACTACTTAAGTATACTTTTTAAACTACCTAATTTTTTTTATTGGTTTGATTTCTTTTATTTCAGTACAAACATTTTTTATTGAAACTTATGCCACATAGGCACCACACAAGGTTGGATGTGTGAAATATTTAAGCTCTTATCCTATATTGATATACACATATATCTATATGTACACATATATATAAGATGCATATTCATTTCCAAGAGTGTAAGGTGCAAATTTATTTCATAAAGCTTGAGATTCATTCTATAAAAACATAGAGTGCATGTATACAATTCCATAAAATATATTTGATAGGAAATTCAAGCTACTTTAGGCAACATGCATGTGTACATATATTCATACATGTATATATATGTATATGTATATAAATATATATGTATATATACATATATATAGATGTGTATACACATATACATATATGTATACATGTATGAATATATATGCATATATATGCATATATATGTAGTAACGGAAAAAGTATTCCTTTTTCCTTAATTTGGGAATAATTAAAATAAAATGAGCTTAATGTTGTCTTAATTTAGTGTTGTAATGTGTTTTACACATTCACATTAAGCTTAGGGCCCTTTTCAAACTAAATGGAC
The DNA here is from genome assembly GCA_007115665.2 of Sequoiadendron giganteum. NCBI lineage: Eukaryota > Viridiplantae > Streptophyta > Pinopsida > Cupressales > Cupressaceae > Sequoiadendron > Sequoiadendron giganteum. The sequence continues at coordinate 452,221,905 of CM021103.1, read as the reverse complement.
TTAATTGTGCCTTATTTAGGGTGTTGTAAAGTGTATCTTTACACTTTCACATTAATCTAGGGCTTTATTAATTAATTGAGGTTAATTTTCCTTAATTGGCCCCTTTAATTCAAATCCAAGCCTAATTAACTAAATATTTCAAGAGATTAAACTCGACATTCCTAAATTCCATTGCACAAAACTTAATTTTAGAAGGTGTGTGTCCTAGATAGGTGACCTAGGACCCATTCTCCACATGGCGAATTGGTCCTCACTAGGTCCTAGAACCCTATTTTCACGTAAAATTTAACTTTGTACGAAGTGTGTCCTAGGTTAGTGGCCTAAGACCCATTTTCCACATGGTGAATGGGTCCTCACTTAGACCTAGGACCCCCCTTGGGATATTTTTTGGTGGTATTTTAATGATTTAAAATCCATGATTCAATGTCGGCTTGTGATATTTGAATTTTGAGAATTACTGTTAAGATATGTATAAATACAAGGCTATTTCACTTAGTTTCAACTAGAAATTTTGATTCAAGTATCCTAACCTAGAAATTTTTATTCAAGCATCCTAAGATTTGACAAGAACATTGATAGAGAATTCAAGAGCATTTCTAAGGCATTCAAGGGAAAATTATTGAAGATTATTGTAGCAATCAAGATTCCAATTTTCATGTCAAAGATGGATTACATCATGCATGTTGTTTGAGCTAATGTTGTGATGTAGTGTTCAAGATCAATTCAAGCATATTCAAGGCATTGTTTCTAATCAAGTGTTATGATCAAGATCTACATTCATTGAGGCCACTTCATGCTAGATTGTAGATTTGTTATCCAAGGTTTCAATTAAGGTGTGGTGAGTTGTGATATTACTTTATTCATTCATCATCCCTTTCATGTTTCATTTCATTTCAAGGTTTAATTACCAAAACGGGGTTTGACCATGGCAAACCCCTATTCCCTAACAAAACAACAATTTTCTCCTCTTTGATGTGTGATTATAGGTTTTAGGTTGAAGATCAATTGGAGAAATTTGCAAAGTTGTCAAAGTTGTCACCTTTCTTGCAAAACCACAAAAATTGAGCTACAAGATTTATTTCCAGTTTTTCGACAGTGCCTGACTAGAATCTGGGAGTGTAGACTGAGAGGAACAGAACCCAGAAACTGATTTTCTGGAGCCCTAGCCAAGACCCATTCTCCATAGGGTGAATGAGTCCTTAGTGAGGTTTGAAAAAGAACTTTTAGTGAAAGGTACACAACATTTGACCCTTTCTAGATTTTCCTTTTGAATGGTAGTTGGGTTAGATTTTTTTTTTTTTACTCATTTACACATTATTGCTTACATATTGAATGAAATATAGGAGAATAAGAGGGTTCATTATTACCCTTCATTTTGGTGAACCTGCCTTATTTTTCTATGTTTTAATATGTATAGGTATATATATAAAGGTATGAATATATATGTATGTATACACACACATATATATATAGATGTATATGAATACACACATATATATACATATTTATACATACATATGCATATATGTGTGTATATATGCATGCATGTATATATATTATATATATGTGTATATGTGTGTATATGTATATATGCATATACATACATACGTACATACATACATATATGATTGAAATGCTGAAATTTTCATTCCCATGAGAATTCCCATTTAGTTTGGGGCCCATTTTGATGAAATATTTTAATACAACTACAAATCAACAAGTAGCACACTCTTGTGCTAAGTTTGGCTTGTGACCCAATGTTGACACAAGCTCTCTAAATTATTTAATAAGCCTATATTTATATAAATATATTTAATTTTGATACAATTAGATATATGTAAGGAATACACACCCATAAACACCTCACTTTGATGGTGAAATTTTCAATTTGATCATCACTCTTGGTTGAGGAACTTCCAACAAATTTAGATATACGACATTAATCATGGAATCTATGATTCTTTCTTTATGGTATATTGAATCATTTTGCAAGGAAAAATGTAAGCAAGTAATCTAAAATTCCTTTTCCCCACTATGAAGCTCCAACTATATTCATTCATAAAATAATACAATTATTCAAATGTAGGAACTCATAATTCCTAATATTATTCACACATATGTAACCTAACTACTTGAATCTAAGTGAGTGAGTGTGTTGATTCCATCATGATAAGTTTCCTTCACTTTCTCAAACCCTCTCCTCAATTTACTCTCTTTGACCTAAGAGAGTGTCAATAGTTCTTGACAACACTTGCATAATTATTCATCATTATAATCATTCTTATTTATACTTCAAAAAACACTTAATCCAATAAAATTGTCTTTCGTAATTATTTTTTATTAAAAAATTAATATAATAATTTATTAATTGAATTGGAAAATTTAAATGGGTTGTGACATCCTCCCCCTAATGATAATCATTATACTAATGAATATAAGATATATGAGTAATCATCACCACACTAAGCATTGAAAACCAATTTTATTTCATATCATAACACATACAAGATTCATACTTGTGCTTATCACACCATTAGAAATTTATTATTTGACGATGTTGCTAGGTATTTCTCAACAATTTACCTAACTTGTTCCTTATGTTTAATCACCAATCAAACACTTGCATTGGTTTTATATTGTTAAAAAAAGATTAATAGCTTACAAAAATCTGAACGAGTAGATTGTTCCAATTTTTAACAATATTAAATAAAAAATAAATCACTTTAATATTTTAGAAAAATCACTCTGAGAGTCATACAATTGAAAGTATCATTAAGATTGATCATAACTTGATCACATATCATCCATAAAATACATGTACTCCCAATCTAAGTTATTTATAATATCCTTAGATAATGTTACTTAGTCACAACTAGGGAGTAAATCTACACATTTAACTAAATTTTAAATTTAATAGAGTAATAAAATATACTCAATCATACCATGCAAGTGAAACTTCTAAGATTCTACTTATATTCTAATTTAAAGATCATTTTTTCTTATATCTTTAAGTATGGTTAGTTTTTTTACAACCCATTTATTATTTCAATCCATAACCCTTTTTATAGTTGGTTAAAAAATGATGCATTTATATTCCATCATATGAGAATCAAGATATCTCATTCAATTTTTATGCAATTATACATGTTGATACACACAAAAAGAATATATTAATTAATAATTTCTTCTTGTCATGCATATCTTCTTGTATGTGACACTACAAGTATATTCATGTATCAATCATGCTTACTCACATGTGATACCATAAATATGTTCATCTCGTCATTCATGCCTACTCGTATGTAACCTAAATAGTTAGTGAATAAATATATTCATCTCAACATTCATGTCTACTCACATGTGACCTAAATAGTTAGTGAATAAATATGCTCATCTTGTCATTCATTCCTACTCGTATGTAACCTAAATAATCACTAAGTGTTTTCATCAAGAAATCATAAATATGTTAATCTTGTCATACATACCTTTTCATATGTCAAACTTGAACATATATGAATAGTTCCGTGATATCTATTATTCATAACTAGGCCATAGTTCCTCCTTGGTTCAATACCAATTGTGATGACATACAAGCATCCCATACTACTTATAGTCATCATAAGCAAGTAGAACACAAAGAAAAAACATACACATAAACCTTAAATAAATGACAATCACACAACTTAAGTACAAAATTTTACTTATAGTACAAATTTTAATCAAATTATAGCCTCAAAGAAAAAATAACATATACAAAAGATCAAATAAAAGGATTAGAAGTATGAAAATTATTTTCTTCCCATATCAAGCTCATGAGAAAACCATAATCATGAAATACATTGATCACAAATAGTGTGCATTGTTTAATTATATTTTCAAATCAATAATAATCAATACAAACAAGAATTTTAAAATTCATTCCATCATGCACTTGTATCATAGATCATTTCTTTTCTTGCAAGGAAAAATAGATAACTCAAACAATTTAATAATTGTTCTAGGTCATTAACTTCCGATCATTTTTTTTAATCAGTAATAATAGTTTATTTTATTAATAATATATCAAAATTTACATTGTCTTATGAAAAATAAAAACCCACCAGCTACCTTCAAAAAATGTTTGCTAAACAAGCATTTTCTCCAAAAATCATTCCCCCTACCGCTATTGAAAACATACTAGCACTCAAAAATTCTCTGGATTTTACACATAGATCCTTTTACAACTACTACCCATTCCCCAAACTGTTCTCAAAATCAACGGTAAACATGGGCTTAACCCCAGAATTTCTACACCAGAGAACAAGACACAAATAATAAACAAAAAAAGGATGTGCTACCTAGATACAGTGGACTTTTTGCCATTATTTGCTTCTGCTTCTTCCTCAGACGTACCCTTTCTTCTCCACCATTTCTGCTCTAGCTACGGCTTTGAGTTCCTTAATGAACTCCTCGACCTCCATCAATTCCACACAGAGCTTAAGTGCTTTCCACTCACAGTCCACTCCTTCCCTCCACTGGGATTTGGTTTGTCCTTCTGGCCATCTAATGAAAGGATGATACTTCTCAGCTTCTTCATAATCTTCATCTTCCACTCCTTCGCTCAAGTCCAATCCTTCACCCAGTATGGCCCATTCCAGGATACTTTCAGGCTCTCTAATAAGTCCTCGTGCACCAGAGATTTCATCACTTTTCTCACCTCCTCCACTGGCTCTCCCAATTCCAAGCCCCATTCCATGATCAATGAATATACATCCATATTCGTCTAGTATCTATGCTTCAGGTCTCCAAAGCCTTTTCCCAAAATTAACTAGACTGATTGCACCACCTTCTCATCCTTGAAGGGTAACATTCCTCTTAGCCTCTTCACTGTTGCTTTACCAAAAAAAGGATTTAGTTTTCTCCTTGTCTGCAATGAGAAATTGGCCTCCATTTCTTCTCTGTCACACTAGCTTGCAAGTTGCCTACCTTCGCTAACCTATATGCTTTCCTTGCCACCAAAACCAAGAAACATCGAGAAAATTGAAATGTGTATCTTTAATACACATCACATTGCCAATCTTCACCATTAATGTTGAACATACGTCCAACATCGGTAACCAAAACAATATCAATTCTTCATTTGTTTCAAAAGTTTCAAGATAATGCCTTTATTATCTATCATTAATCCCCTCCTACATTTAATGCATCAATTAAGATCTTCCTCCAAAACTATTCAACTAAAATCCTCAATTATGATTTCATCAACCTCTGCAAACGTTAATGCCCATTTTGATAGGATATATGCTTCCATATTTCCAGCTCTCCTTACATGGCTTACTTTAAAGTCATCAAATAATTCTAGTTCTTCATTGATTTTTCTAATCACTCCCTATAGATGTTAAGCATTGATACCTCCTTTCATTACTGCTTGGATGATTACCAAAGAATCACCCTCCAAATGAACCCTTGTTGCCCCTAGCTTCCTAACTAACTTGACTGCCATTAAGGTTGATGTTGCTTCAACCACATTGTTAGTCCCTTCCTCCAACCTCATTGCTCCTAAGGCCAACACATTTCCACTCCAATCACGACCAATGATACCTACCCCTGAGGGTCTAGGGTTTCCTTTTGAAGCCCCATCAAAGTTTACCTTCCACCATCCCTCCATTGGTTTTTCCCATTTTACCACCTCAGAAGTCTTTGGAGTCAGATTAACCCAACCAGGGCCCTTAATGGGCCTATTAACTTATGAGCATTGATCATATTTACCTTTACTCAATTTCTCATACTAAACCATATTGGAAATAACAAAACTCTAGCTTATCTCGATATCTCCATAATTCTATGATTTCTAGACACAAAGAGATGTAAATTTAACATAGAGGATTCTAGGCCCTAGTACTAAACCTAGAGCTCTTTGATACTAGATATAACATCCAACTAGTAATCACTAAAAAATATGGAAACTAATAAATGAAATGAACGTAATGGTTATCCAAAGCCAAAAGAGTAAAAAGACTAATTTTTTAATTTATAAATTTATTTTACAATCATTACGATTAATACAAAATCCTTTACAATACTTTGGCATGACTACCAAAATATAATTATTTTATGTTTCAAATATAAGTTTTCACATCTTGAATCCATACTCATAATCTACAAGAGAAGATATGAAGAAAGAGAGAGCATCATCAAGGTGATATCCACCTTGCCATAAAACATTAAGCTTCCATGTGCTACGCCATTAGAGAAGCCTGACCCATCACAAAAGATCTAGTAATATGTGATCAACATGCATGATAGAATTTAGTTCATTACGTGAATCACAAATAAGATAGTATACCTATATGCTCATGCAACATGTATCTAATGTGCATGTCCATTAATAAACATATTATGAGATAAAATGTAAGTCAACCAAAGTAATTCACTTATGAATGTAAATAAACAACAATCAATGTTTACCGCATAAAATGTCCCAATAATCTCACTATGACATATTAAAAATCAATAGGATGAATAAAACAAGGTCCATAAGATAAAGTACATAACTGATATTTAGTCCTTTAAATTTAACTTAAATAATTTATTTCCATGGTGATAATGTCTAATAATTAATCCACTATGGAAGCTAATCTACAACACAAACATAGTTCCCTAAATCTACTCAATAATAGGTGATATAGGGAATGAAGGGTCTTATTCCTCATTGTGACATAATTATGAGTAGATTTTTTACCTAGTTCACATAGAATCTCACATTTTACCTAGAAGTATACAATACAATATTTTGTGTTGTTTTGCTAAATCCGAAATCTAAAACCCTTTTCTAGAGTCTAGTAAAAGGATAATACTAATTAATAAATTCATCCATATATATAGTAATACATTTATAAATAATTATTAAAACCATTAAAAGTGTATAATTTCATCATATAAATCAATTCAATTCCCAAGTTGTAGATTACAGTGAAACATGAAAGCCTTTAAATAGACATAAAATTTACATTAATGCAGCCAAATTAAAAAATTTAATATATTTTGAAAAGATGGAAGAGAAAAGATTAAAAACCATAAATCTTTTTTCAAGAACCTTAACCATTTAAGAGTAGTATAGGCTCAATCATAAATAATAGAGGATTTGATATTTGATTATTTACAAGAATTTATGTTTGACATATCTAGCCTTGATATTTTAGATTATGAAAGAATTATACATTTCATTCTCCTCATAAAATTTATGCATTGTTAAGTCTGACATAATCAATTTGGTATATCTTCTTTCCATAACCCCACAATCATAACTAAGATTTTTTTTGTGCTTTTTGAACCATACGCATCTCCCATATTGAATTTTTGGAGAGAAAAGACTATTCTATTCTAGTTTTTCATACTTACACCACATGTAAACCAATAATATTAAAAGTAGGGAAGAAGAATGATAGTGTCATCAACAATCTACAAAAAATGCTTACTATATTTTGTCATTGTCTAGGAACATTAGAGAACCAAGGCAACAACCCATCATGAGGAACATCAAGACAAATATGAATATCTCTATAGATGTGAGGCTAAATTGTTGAAATTAAAAAATTATGAGTAAGTAGGTATGTAACACATGGAAGAGAAGGAGTGGTGCAGGAGCATGCAGGCGGACAGGTGATCAACACTAGTCAAAATATTGTTTGTTTGATTTTATTCAAATTTTGGTTTGTTGTTTGGTTTTTCTTTCATGCATGCAGTGTCTAAACCTCTTACATTTTACACTTTGGTGGGATGACGATGGAGATAGATAAACCTCAGCGAAATATTGAGTGCCATCGATTATAATTGTGATTTCTTGGTAGAGACATATGTAAATATGGAAGCATAAACCGAGTACATGGATTGTTTGATGAGATACCTCCATTTGTTTTTAAACCAATTGTTGAATATGAACAAAATAAAATTGTTAATAGTTTTAGAAACTTTAAAATACATAAAGTGGTAGATGTAAAGGCAATATCCAAATAAAAGAAAATTTAAGAAGTAATATATCCTTGTTTGGGTCGATCAGTAGTTTATTTGGCAAAAAATCACACATCATATAATCTATGCTTGTTCACCTTCCAAATAGGGTTGCAAGTGAAAATAAGCCATTTATTTTATTTTGAAAAGGCAATGGAAGCACAAAGGGTGTGGCATGGGGAACATAGAAAAAGTTAAAAAAAAAGAAGCTCGATAGGATTGGAATGGGGCGGATGAACATCCTAGGTTCTCATTAAAATTGCAGATTTGAAAACCAAAAGAAAATGAGAGGGAACATATATTAAAGGAGAAAAGAGAAGGTTCATAGGCTATGAGGGAGGTTGATAGGCTCATGAAAACCCAATGAAGTGAAGCTTAAAAGGAGAGGCATTGAACCAACTCTAGGGGGGGCAACAAGGTGAAAGTAAAACACTGTGGTGAGAGCGCAATTGATAAGGAAGGCACAACCATGAAGAAATGAGTGCAAGTATATAGAGGTTTGGCCCAGTGAAGAGAGATGGCATCGAGCTAAGTGTGGCACATAGGTGGAAAGAAGGATATTTTGAAGTAGTAGAGTTCGCACCAACATGAAGGTTAAGTGGGGCTGCGAGTTTTGAATGGAGTAATTAAAACCCATGGAGAGAATGAAGGTATGTTGTGATGGAGAAGAAGCTAGAAGCATGCCAAACTTTGTGATATGGTGATTATAATTTAAGGGTACAAATTATAAATAGGAGAAGTCATTCCCATAGTTAATACATCTATACAATGAAAAACAAAACCATGAAAGGGAGATAAGATGTGACAAGGTATATAGAATACCATGACATAAACAGGTGTAAATAGATGAAGATGAATGAATTGATGTTCAAAATTTGAACAAGAAAAAATTATTGGCAGAGGCATGAATTGAAGAGCACCTGTATGAAGGGTAGGCTAATGGAAGTTGCTATTCCAGAACAAAGGAAGGGGCAAATTATATTTTGAGGAAGGAGAAATCCATGAAAAGGATATTTAAATTTAAATTGTAAATGAATCAGTAAAACAAAAGTTTGTTGCAATCGTTACCTATTTAAATTGTTGGATTCAGGTAGAGGTTTTCCTGTGAAGTATAATTTTGTGAATGGTGTTTTGGCAGAGGGGAGTACCCTCCTGCATCAATTGGTATTAAAGCAAGTAGTCCTGAGATGGAGAAAACCACTAGGACTTGTGGGTGTTGTGTGAATAGATTGTCGATTGGGAGATAGTTCACACTTAGAAGAAAGTGAGTGAAGTGGTAGAGAAGAATCTCATGAGGGTTGTTGTAGGTAGAGGAGTCATCAGCAACAAAGATCTTGAAATCATGATGAAATATTTTTTACAGATTGAGAGTGGTTGCAAAAGGAAAGATGGGTTGGGTTGTGAGGAGACTCGTGCATATACTATTTTAGGAGCAATATTGGGAGAAAGTGGAGGATGAGATGTTTGAGGTGATATGAAAGATTGAGGTGAGGCTCAAGAAGCTGGAGAAGAATGTTGGAAAGAATGAGATGGAAGTGGTGAAGAGGAGTGAGATGAAGAAAGAGACCATCAAAAAATACTATTGCAGCCTAAGTTGGATGAGGAAAGATGAGAGAGAAGCCCCTACCGACGCAAACGAAGAAGTTTTAGTGGCGACATGCCGTGAGGAAGGCATGGAGGAAAAGGGAGAAAATAACGAAGTGAGAAGCGAAGAGGTCACAACAGATGGTGAGGGCGAATCAGTTTTTTTCACACAACTATTGGAGATTGAGGAAGAATGGATGATGAAGCTCGTTGGTGTAGCGAAGAGAGAAGAATGAGAAGTTGCAGCTGACAAGGATGTGAATGTTACAGTTGAGGTAAACTTGTGTTCCGATAATGATATTTTTTTTAGATGAGATGATATAAGGAGAGGGGAATAAAGAGCAAGAGCATGTTATAGATGTTGCATATTTGTTAGTAGAGATGGTTGAGAATGTCATAGGATTTTTGTGGAGATAGGTGGTTAGAGGTGGGTTTGAATCCACAAAGGAGGAGAAAAGAGTGCAGATTATTTGGCAGAGGAGGTGGGGATTTTTTGGACATGAGTCCATGAGGTGGAAAGGGAGGAAGATGAAGTGTTATTTGAGGGAGGTGGTTTGTGTTCCAGAGAAGTGATGGAAGAAGTGAAAGAAATAATTTTGGGTCACTTGATACATCAATGGAGTTCACTGCAAATTATTTACAATCTCAAAGAGTGATTCCATCATTCAAATCCATCATTGTGAGCCCATGCTCACAATATTTCTACCCGATGTGTCTGGTGTAGGAGCACGCAAGCAGATAGTGATGTAGCCAACAACATACACTCAATAGAATTGTGCCATTAATCATGTGAGAGAGCCAAAGATTCAAAATAACTAGAAAACAAAAATCTTATATTCACCAACTCTGCTGCTACAATGAGATAAAACTCTCTTATATCCAAAAAAATTGAAAAAAAAAACATAAAACCAAAAAAACACCTTTTTTGGCAGATTTTGACAATTATCAGATTTTTCCGTTTTTGGAATTTTGCATGCATAACTTTGAGAGTTCAATTTTTTCCCAAAAACTTTCTAAAACTAAGGTAGGATGAGTTGCTAACTAACATCCTAAATTTGAAACATGCATTTCGAGTTATTAACAAAAATGACTTTTTAAAAACTAGAAAAAAACACTAAATTGCCATTTTGAGGACCAAGATGAAAGTTTCAAGCCCTGAAAAAGTGCAAAAATGGGGGCCAACTGACTCAAGGTCCATTAAGAATCCACATGCCACATCATAATGCATCCACCTGTAAAAATTCAGCCCAAACAGACATTTGAGTCAAAATTTATGACCTCCGGAAGTCCCTGCATCATTCCACTCTAGTTGAAAAGAACGCAGCTCCTGCAACTGAGTGTCTTTGAACTAATGCCACTTGTCTGGATCCAACCTCTACACTTCCCACTCTATAATCCATGTGCTATGTGTTGGTGGAAATCCTTCCCACTGTACTAAATACCTATTGTAATGCCCTTGCCAAGTGTTGATAGTTTTCTTATCAAGAATTTGTGCAATCTTTTCCTTCTTCTTATGGGGAATGTGGTGGTTCCATGCCACTTCTAGTTCACTATCTTCAACATCGTCCTCACCATGAAATTTATATAAATCAAAAATATTAAACATAGGAGAAATATCTAGATCATCTGGCAAACTGACCTCATATGCATTATCATTGATCTTCTTTGTAATTTTGCAAGGACCAATTTTCCTGTACTTCAACTTGTGGTATGTTCCAATAGGAAACCACTCTTTTCTCAAATATACCATCACTAAGTCACCTTCACTGAATGTCTGATGTCGCCTACTAGTATCCACTGTATTCTTGTACCTCTCATTACTATCCTGCAATTTATGTCTTACATCTTTCTGCAACTATTGAAGGTGTTTTGCAAATGCTTCCCCATCATCACCGACTCTATCTTTCATCGGAAGATGTACCAAATCTAGAAAACCCTTAGGATTCCTGCCATACACAATCTAGAAAGGTGACTTTCTTGTTGATCTCTTAACAAAACTATTATAGGAAAATTGAGCTTGAAGTAATGTCATGTCCCATCATTTTAGCTTTTCTCCAACAATACACCTCAACAAATTTCCCAGACTCCGATTGACTACCTTTGTTTGCCCATTCATTTGAGGATGATAGGAACTACTAAATTGTAACTTTGTCCTCATCTTCTTCCATAAATTCCTCCAAAAATGACTGAGGAATTTGGTATCCCTATCAGAGGTAATAGTCTTTGGAACACCATGTAGTTGAACAATTTCTAAAAAAAATAACTCTGCTACCCTCGTTGCATCATTAGTTTTCTTACAAGAAATAAAATGAACCATCATATAGAACCTATCAACAACTATAAAAATGGATTCATTACCTCATTGGGTGTGTGGAAGTCCCAACACAAAATCCATGCTCAAATATGTCCATGGTGCAGTTGGTATTGGTAATGGCATATACAACCCTGTATTTTGTGAATGTCCCTTAGCCACTTGGCAGATCCTATACCTTGTTACATACCTAGTTATATCCCTTTTCATCTTTGGCCAGCAATATTTATCTTCTATCAAGGCTATTATCTTGTCCTTTCCAAAATATCCAACCAACCCACTACTATGAAATTCTTTGATAATGTTTCCCTCATAGAGCCAGCTAGTATGCATAATTGTTTTCCTTTAAATAGATACCCATATTGCATAAAATATTCACCCCTGAAGTGATCCAAGTTACCAAATACTGGTGCCTTCAATTGTTCCACAATCTCCAAAAAATCATCATCAGACTCATACAATTTTTTTATGACATCAAAACCAATCACCTCAGTTTCCATTGTGGTCAAAAGTGCAACATGCCTACTTAACGCATCTGCAACTTCATTTTATTTTCAAGACTTATGCTTCAACACAAAATTGTAACCCTACAAGAAAGAGACCCACTTGGCATGCCTACTATTCAACTTTTTCTATGTGTTCACATATCACAATGCAATATGATATGTAAACAATACAAAGTCTTGGGGAACTAGATAATGTCTCCAATGTCTCAATGCTTGAACAATTGCATAAAATTCCAAATCATAAGTAGAATAATTATTTCTCACTTCTTTAATATTTTCACTAAAGAAAGCTATAGGTTTTCCTTTTTGGCTAAGTACAACACCTATTCCCACATGGGAGGCATCACATTCTACTTCAAATACCTTATCAAAGTTTGACAATGCAAGTATAGGTGCTTTTGTTACCTTTTGCTTCAAGTACTTAAAACTCTCCTCGTCATCCTTGGTCCATACAAACTCCCTTCCTTTGGTGAAATTTGTTATAGGAGCTACAATACTACTGAAATTTTGAATGAAATTTCAATAGAAAGTGTCCAAGCCATGAAAACTTCTTACCTTTGTTATGATACTTGGACTAGGCCATTTTAGAATTTCCCTGACCTTTTCTGGATCCATTCTGATGCCATCTTTAGAAATGACAAAGCCGAAAAAGACCAAACTGTCCTACATGAACCTACACTTCTTCAAATTTGCATAGATTTGATCCTTCCTTAACACACCAAAGATGATCCTCAAGTGTTTTAGTTTCTCTTCTTTTCTATTACTAAATACCAAAATATCATCAAAATAAACTACCACAAACTTACCAATGCAAGGTCATAGTGTAGTGTTCATCAGTCTCATAAATATGCTAGGTGCATTTGATAACCCAAATGACATAACCATCCACTCATATAATCCATCTCTAGTCTTAAAGGTTGTCTTCCACTCATCCCCTTCTCAGATCCAGATTTGGTGGTAGCCACTTTGTAGGCCGATCTTGCTGAAATATTTTCCCCCTGCAAGGACATCCATCATGTCCTCCATACGAGGTATAGGAAATCAATACTTGATGGTAATATTATTAATTTATCTACTATCAGTGCACATCCTCCATGTTCCATATTTATTTGGGGTTAACAATGTAGGTACAACACATGGGCTCATGCTCTCTCTCACCACACCTTTACTTATGAGTTATGTTACTTGCTTATTAAACTCTACATGTTGTGTTGGATTCATCCTATAAGCTTCTTGGTTGGGTAGAGTTGCTATTGGAATCAAATCAATATGATGTTGAATATCTCTTTGGCGGTAGACCATCAGGTAATTCATCAGGCACAACATCAAAAAATTCTTCCAATAGGTCTACTACTTCTGGGGGTAATGAAATGTCTTCCTCTTCACCTCTTTTCACTACTAATGCATAAAAACACCCTGTCACCTTCATTTCTTTAACAAGATCTCTTTCAGACAACATGGTCTCACCTTTTCCTCCATCCTTGAGAGGCAAAAAAATCACCTTAGAGCCATCTTTCCATAAGGTGTATGTTTCTCTCTCCATCATGCAAAACGTTTCTATCATATTGCCATGGCCTTCCTAATAACACGTGAGAGGCATCCATTCAGACAACATCACACCATATTTCATCCTAATAGATCTTCCCTATGCTAAAATTAATTAGGCATCTTTTAACAATAGTGACTTAATTTCCCTTTTTAAACCATGCAATGCGGTACAAATGAGGATGTTTTTCATAGTGTAAATTCATTTTTTCTACAATTTCTTTAGAAACCATATTTTCACAACTACCTACATCAACAATAACTTGACATGCCTTACCACCTAAAGTGCATCTGGTTCTGAAGATATTGGTTCGAAGCCATGAACCATCAGAGCTTTTGGCTTGTGTTTTATCCTTCTCTGGAATCACCATTGCTCTTCTCATCATGAGACTTTCTCCCACATTTGGTGGAACCTCTAGTTTTGTCCCTTCCACTTCATGTTGAGTTTGAATCAGGTTCACCCTAGGTTGTCCTCCTTGATTTATTTCTTGCATGTTATAATTTGATCCTTCAAATGCTCTATGACCTTCTTCTCCACATCTGAAACAAGTGAAAGGCCTTCTCTGGTTTTCCCATCCTCTACCACTGCCATAACCTCTACCTCTTTGAAATCCCCTTACTCATTCTTGATTTAGAGGATCTTGTCGAGTGTCTACTTATTTTTCCAATCCATGGGATGAATCTCCCCTGCCATAATTCAAACCTCCTCGAAATGGGGTTGATGTACCCCTTCTTCCTCCTATATTCCTCTGATGATATTGTCTATTTTGTTCTTCTTCAGCCTTTAGAGCCAATTGGTAAGCCTCTTTCATACTGTCGACTGGATGCATGCTCAATTAATCCTGAATAGAGAATTTCAAGCCATTCACATATCTAAAAACCATTTGTTCATTATTTTCTTGATGCTCTACAGGTATAGACAACATATAAAACTCATTTGTATAGTTTTGCACAAAAGAGAGGTTATGCTTTAAAATTTGAAACTTACGAAAAAGGGTTTATGTATAATCTATGGGAATTTTTTTTTCTCTCAACTTTTTCTCCATTTTATTTCATGTCCTGATCTTATCCTTTCAATTGCTTGTTCACTCCTTTTGAAGATGATCTCACCAGATATTTGCATGACCCTTTAATTTGGTGCGTGTGAATTTCACCTTCTTTTCCTTTGTCATGGATTTCCATTCAAAAAAAAAATTCATGTTATTCAACCATTCTATCAATTCCTCTAGTTTAAGACTACCTACATAATCTGAAACATCAACCTTGATCCCTTCATTTTTTCCTTCTAAGGCCCTGAGCATCCTCTCTTCAAAACTCATTCCTTCTAATTCTTCTTCTTCATGTTATGTATCTTCATCTTTACCTCCTCGACCTATCTCTCCATTAGATTTGTCTCCTCCTCTACCCAAGCTTTGGTTTTCCATCTGTGTCGTAAGTTCTATTTTTTTCCTTTGCAGATTTTGCATTCCTCTATGCATCTGGGAAAGATCTCCTCTTCCTCTTCCCACTCTGATACCAAATGATTTATAGGCAACAACATACACTCAATAGAATTGTGCCATTAATCATGTGAGAGAACCAAATATTCAAAATAACTGGAAAAAATTAATCTTATATTCACCAACTCTTCTGCTACAATGAGAGAAAACTCTCTTATATCCAAAAAAACTGAAAAAAAAAACAAAAAACCAAAAAAAACACCTTTTTTGGCAGATTTTGACAATTGTTAGATTTTGTCATTTTTTGGAATTTTGCATCCATAACTTTGAGAGTCCATTTTTTTTCCCATAAGCTTCCTAAACCTAAGGTAGGATGAATTTCTAGCTAACATCCTAAATTCGAAACATGCATTTCAAGTTATTAACAAAAATGACTTTTTATAAACTAGAAAAAAAACACTAAATTGCCATTTTGAGGGCCAAGATGAAAGTTTCAAGACCCCTAAAAAGTTCCAAAATTGGGGCCAACCTACTCAAGGTCCTTTGAGAATCCACATTCCACCTCATTATGCATCCACGTATAAAATTTCAGCCCAAACAGACATCTGAGTCAAAATTTATGACCTCCGGAAGTCCCTGCATCATTCCCCTCTAGTTGTAAAGAACGCAACTCCTGCAAGTTAGTGTCTTTAAACTGCTGCCACTTGTCTGGATCCAACCTCTGCACTTCCCACTCTGTAATCCACATGGTATGTGATGGTTGAAATCCTTCCCACTGTACTAAATACCTATTGTAATGCCCTTGTCGAGTGTTGATAGTTTTCTTATCAAGAATCTGTGCAATCTTTTCCTTCTTCTTATGGGGAATGTGGTGGTGCCATGCCACTTCTGGTTCACTATATTCAACATCATCCTCACCATGAAATGTATATAAATCAGAAATATTAAACATAGGATAAATATATAGATCATATGGTAAACTAACCTCATATGCATTATCATTGATCTTCTTTGTAATTTTGAAAGTACCAATTTTCCTGTACTTCAACTTGTGGTATGTTCCAGTAGGAAACCTCTCTTTTCTCAAATATACCATCACTAAGTCATCTTCACTGAATGTATGATGTTTCCTAATAGCATCCAATGTATTCTTGTACCTCTCATTACTGTCTTGCAACTTATGTCTTACATCTTTCTGCAACTATTGAAGGTATTCTACAAATGCTTCCCCATCATCACCGACTCTATCTTTCATTGGTAGCTATACCAAATCTAGAACACCCTTAGGATTCTTGCCATACCCAATCTTGAAAGCTGACTTTCCTATTGATTTGTTAACAGAACTATTGTATAAAAATTCAGCTTTAAGTAATGCCATGTCCCATCGTTTTAGATTTTCTCCAACAATACACCTCAACAAATTTCATAGACTCCGATTGACTACCTCTGTTTGCCCATTCGTTTGAGGATGATAGGAACTACTAAACTATAACTTGGTCCCCATCTTCTTCCATAAATTCCTCCAAAAATTATTGAGAAATTTGGTATCCCTATCAGAGGTAATAGTCTTTGGAACACCATGTAGTCAAACAACTTCTGAAAGAAATAACTTTGCTACCCTCGTTGCATCATTAGTTTTCTTACAGGCAATAAAATGAACCATCTTATAGAACCTATCAAAAACTATAAAAATGGATTCATTACCTCGTTGGGTGTGTGGAAGTCCCAACACAAAGTCCATACTAACATCTGTCCATGGTGCATTTGGCACTGGTAATGGCATATACAACCTATATTTTGTGAATGTCCCTTAGCCACTTGGTAGATCCTACACCTTATTACATACCTAGTTATATCCCTTTTCATCTTTGGCCAATAATATTTATCTAATACCAAGGCTATTGTCTTGTCCTTTCTAAAATGTCCAGCCAACCCACTACTATGAAATTCTCTGATAATGTTTCCCCTCATAGAGCCAACTAGTATGCATAATTGTTTTCCTTTAAATAGATACCCATCTTGCATAAAATATTCACCCCTGAAGTGATCCAAGTTACCAGATACCGATGCCTTCAATTGTTCCACAATCTCCCAAAAATCATCATCAGACTCATATAAATTTTTGATGACACCAAAACCAATCACCTAAGTTTCCATTGTGGTCAAAAGTGCAACACACCTACTTAATGCATGTGCAACCTGATTTTATTTTCCAGACTTATGCTTCAACACAAAATTGTAACATTGCAAGAAAGAGACCCACTTGGCATGCCTACTATTCAAATTTTTGTATGTGTTCACATATCTCAATGCAATATGATATGTAAACAATACAAGATCCCGGGAACTAGATAATGTCTCCAATGTCTCAATGCTTGAACAATTGTGTAAAATTCCAAATCATAAGTAGAATAGTTCTTTCTCACTTCATTAAGCTTTTCACTAAAGAAAGCTATAGGTTTTCTTGTCTGGCTAAGTACAACACCTATTCCCACATGGGAGGCCTCACATTCTACATCAAATACCTTATCAAAATTTGGTAATGCAAGGATAAGTGCTTCTTTTTCTTCAAGTACTTAAAACTCTCCTCAGCATCCTTGGTCCATAAAAACTCCCTTCCTTTGGTGCAATCTGTTATAGGAGCTACAATACTACTGAAATTTCGAATGAACTTTCAATAAAAAGTGGCCAAGCCATTAAAACTTCTTACCTCTGTTATGCTACTTGGACTAGGCCATTTTAGATTTGCCCTGACCTTTTCTAGATCCATTCTAACATCATCTTTAGAAATGACAATGCCTAAAAATACCAAACTATCCTACATGAATCTACACTTCTTCAAATTTGCATGGAGTTGATCCTTCCTTAACACACCAAAGATGATCCTCAAGTGTTGTAGTTTCTCTTCTTTGCTATTACTAAATACCAAAATATCATCAAAATAAACAACCACAAACTTACCAATCTAAGGTCGTAATACAGTGTTCATCAGTCTCATAAAATTGCTAGGTGCATTTGATAACCCAAATGACATAACCATCCACTCATATAATCCATCTCTAGTCTTAAAGGTTGTCTTCCACTCATCCCCTTCTGGGATCCGGATTTGGTGGTTGCCACTTCATAGGTCGATCTTGCTGAAATATTTGGCCCCTGCAAGGACATCCATCATGTCCTCCATATGAGGTATAGGAAATCGATACATAATGGTAATCTTATTAATTTATCTACTATCAGTGCACATCCTCCATGTTCCATCATTTTTTGGGGTTAACAATGTCGGTAGAACACATGGGCTCATGCTCTCTCTCACCACACCTTTACTTATGAGTTATGTTACTTGCTTATTCAACTCTGCATGTTGTGTTGGATTCATCCTATAAGCTTCTTGGTTGGGTAGATTTTCTCTTGGAATCAAATCAATATGATGTTTAATATCTCTTTGGTAGTAGATCATCTGGTAATTCATCAGGCACAACATCAACAAATTCTTCCAATAGGTCTACTACTTCTGGGGGTACTGAAATGTTTTACTCTTCACCTTTTTTCACTACTAATGCATAACAACACCCTGTCACCTTCATTTCTTTAACAAGATCTCTTTCGGACAACATGGTCTCACCTTTTCCTCCATCCTTGAGAGGCAACAAAATCACCTTAGAGCCATCCTTCCAAAAGGTGTATGTTTCTCTCTCCATCATGCACAACTTTTCTATCATACTACCATGGCCTTCTTAATAACACATGGCAGGCATCCATTGGGACAACATCACACCATATCTCATCCTAATAGAACTTCCCTATGCTAAACTTAATTAGGAATCTTTTATCAATAGTGACTTTATTTCCCTTTTTAAACCATGCAATGCGGTACAAATGAGGATGTTTTTCATAGTGTAAATTCATTTTTTCTACAATTTCTTTAGAAACCATATTTTTACAACTACCTCCATCAACAATTACTTGACATACCTTTCCACCTGAAGTGTATTTGGTTTTTAAGATATTCATTCAAAGCCATGAACCATCAGAGCTTTTGGCTTGTGTTTAATCCTTCTCTGGAATCACCATTTCTCTTCTCATCATGAGACTTTCTCCCACATTTGGTGGAACCTCTAGTTCTATCCCTTCCACTTCATGCTGAGTTTGAATCAGGTTCACCCTAGGTTGTCCTCCTTGATTTATTTCTTGCATGTTATAATTTGAGCCTTAAAATCCTCTAAGACCTTGTTCTCCACATCTGAAACAAGTGAAAGGCCTTCTCTGGGTTTCCCATCCTCTACCACTACCATAACCTCTACCTCTTTGAAATCCCCTTCCCTGTTCTTGATTCAGAGGATCTTGTCAAGTGTCTACTTATTTTTCCAATCCATGGGATGACTCTCCCCTACCATAATTCAAACCTCCTTGAAATGGGGTTGATGTACCCCTTCTTCCTCCTATGTTCCTCTAATGATATTGTCTATTTTGTTCTTCTTCAGCCTTTAGAGCCAATTGGTAAGCCTCTTCCATACTGTCGACTCGATGCATGCTCAATTCATCCTGAATAGAGAATTTTAGGCCATTCACATATCTAACAGCCATCTATTCATCATTTTCTTGATGCTCTACACATATAGACAACATATAAAACTCATTTGTATAGTTTTGCACAAAAGAGAGGTTCTGCTTTAATTTTTAAAACCTACTAAAAAGGGTTTGCGCATAATCTGTGGGAAATTTTTTTTCTCTCAACTTCTTCTCCATTTTATTCCATGTCCTAATCTTATCCTTTCCTTTCCTTGTTCACTCCTTTTGAAGATGATCCCATCAGATCATTGCATGACCCTTTAATTTGGTGCATGCGAATTTCACCTTCTTTTCCTCTGTCATGGATTTCCTTTCAAAAAAAAATCTCATGTCATTCAACCAATCTATCAATTCCTCTAGTTTAAGACTACCTGCATAATCTGAAACATCAACCTTGATCCCTTCAATTTTTCCTTCTAAGGCCCTGAGCATCCTCTCTTCAAAACTCATTCCTTCTAATTCTTCTTCTTCATGTTATGTATTTTCATCTGCACCTCCTCAACCTATCTCTTCATTAGATTTGTCTCCTCCTCTACCCAATCTTTGGTTTTCCATCCGTGTTGTAAGTTCTGCTACTTGACTTTTTAGATTTTTCATTTCTTTATGTATTTGGGCAAGACTGCCTCTTCCTCTTCCTCTCCCAACCATCTTCCCACTCTGATACCAAATGATGTAGCCAAAAACATACACTCAATAGAATTTATCCATTAATCATGTGAGAGAGCCAAATAATCAAAATAATTGGAAAAAAAAATCTTTTATTCACCAACTCTACTACTACAATGAGAGAAAACTTTCTTATATCCAAAAAAACTGAAAAAAAAAAACAAAAAACCAAAAAAACACCTTTTTTGGCAGATTTCGACAATTGTTAGATTTTGTCATTTTTTGGAATTTTGCATGCATAACTTTGAGAGTCCAGTTTTTTCCCAAAAGCTTCCTAAAATTAAGGTAGGATGAATTTATAGCTAACATCTTAAATTCAAAAAAATTGTTTCAAGTTATTAACAAAAATGACTTTTTGAAAACTAGAAAAAAACACTAAATTGCCATTTTGAGGGCCAAGATGAAAGTTTCAAGCCCCAAAAAAGTGCCAAAATGGGGGCCAACCACCTCAAGGTCCTTTGTGAATCCACATGCCACCTCATTATGCATCCACCTATAAAATTTTATCCCAAATATACATCCGAGTCAAAATTTATGACCTTCGGAAGTCCCTGCATCATTCCCCTCTGGTTGAAAAGAACGCAGCTCTTGCAAGTGAGTGTCTTTGAACTGCTGCCACTTGTCTGGATCCAACCTCTACACTTCCCACTTTGTAATCCACGTACTATTTATTGGTGGCAATCCTTCACACTGTACTAAATACATATTGTAATGCCCTTGCCAAGTGTTGATAGTTATCTTATCAAGAATCTGTGCAATCTTTTCCTTCTTACAGGGAATGTGGTGGTGCCATGCCACTTCTAGTTCACTATCTTCAACATCATCCTCACCATGAAATGCATATAAATAAAAAATATTAAACACAAGAGAAATATCTAGATCATTTGGTAAACTGACCTCATATGCATTATCATTGATCTTCTTTGTAATTTTGCAAGGACCAATTTTCCTATACTTCAACTTATGGTATGTTCCAGTAGGAAACCTCTCTTTTCTCAAATATACCATCACTAAGTCACCTTAATTGAATGTTTAATTTTTCCTACTAGAATCCACTATATTCTTGTACCTCTCATTACTATCCTGCAATTTATGTCTTACATATTTCTGCAACTGTTGAAGGTGTTCTGCAAATGCTTCCCCATCATCACCGACTCTATCTTTCATCGGTAGCTGTACCAAATCTAGAACACCCTTAGGATTCCTGCCATACACAATCTTGAAAGGTGACTTTTCTATTGATTTGTTAACAAAAATATTATAGGAAAATCCGGCTTGAAGTAATGCCATGTCCCATCATTTTAGCTTTTCTCCAACAATACACCTCAACAAATTTCCCAAACTCCGATTGACTACCTCTATTTTCCCATTCATTTGAGGATGATAGGAACTACTAAATTGTAGCTTGGTCCCCATCTTCATCCATAAATTCCTCTAAAAATGACAAGAATTTGGTATCCCTATCAGAGGTAATATTCTTTGGAACACCATGTAGTCAAACAACTTCTGAAAAAAAAAAAATTGCTACCCTTGTTGCATCATTAGTTTCTTACAAGAAATAAAATGACCCATCTTATAGAACCTTTCAACAACTACAAAAATGGAGTCATTACCTCATTGGGTGTGTGGAAGTCACAACACAAAGTCCATGCTCAAATCTGTCCATGGTGCAGTTGGTATTGGTAATGGCATATACAACCCTGTATTTTGTGAATGTCCCTTAGCCACTTGGCAGATCCTACACCTTGTTACATACCTAGTTATATCCCTTTTCATCTTTGGCCAGTAATATTTATCTTCTACCAAGGCTATTGTCTTGTCCTTTCCAAAATGTCTAGCCAACCCACTACTATGAAATTCTCTAATAATGTTTCCCATCATAGAGCCAGCTAGTATGCATAATTGTTTTCCTTTAAATAGATAACCATCTTGCATAAAATATTCACCCCTAAAGTGATCCAAGTTACCAGATATTGGTGCCTTCAATTGTTCCACAATCTCGAAAAAATCATCATCAGACTCATACAAATTTTTGATGACACCAAAACCAATCACCTAAGTTTCCATTGTGGTCAAAAGTGCAACACGCCTACTTAACGCATCTACAACCTTATTTTATTTTCCAGACTTATGCTTCAACACAAATTTGTAACCCTACAAGAAAGAGACCCACTTGGCATAACTATTATTCAAATTTTTCTATGTGTTCATGTATGTCAATGCAATATGATATATGAACAATACAAAGTCCTGGGGAACTAATTAATGTCTCCAATATCTCAATGCTTGAACAATTGCATAAAATTCCAAATCATAAGTAGAATAATTCTTTCTCACTTCATTAATCTTTTCACTAAAGAAAGCTATAGGTTTTCATGTCTGGCTAAGTACAACACCTATTCCCACATGGGAGACATCATATTCTACTTCAAATACCTTATCAAAATCTGGCAATGCAAGTATAAGTGCTTCTATTACCTTTTGCTTCAAGTACTTAACTCTCCTTAGCATCCTTGGTCCATACAAACTCCCTTCCTTTGGTGCAATCTATTATAGGAGCTACAATACTACTGAAATTTCAAATGAGCTTTCAATAGAAAGTGGCCAATCCATGAAAACTTCTTACCTTTGTTATGATACTTGGACTAGGCCATTTTGGAATTGCCCTGACCTTTTCTGGATCCATTCTAACACCATCTTTAGAAATGACAACGCCTAAAAAGACCAAACTATCCTCTATGAACCTACACTTCTTCAAATTTGCATAGAGTTGATCCTTCCTTAACACACCAAAGATGATCCTCAAGTTTTGTAGTTTCTCTTCCTTGCTATTACTAAATACCAAAATATCATCAAAATAAACTACCACAAATTTACCAACTTACCAATGTAAGGTCTTAGTACATTGTTCATCAGTCTCATAAATGTGATAAGTGCATTTGATAACCCAAATGACATAACCATCCACTCATATAATCCATCTCTAGTCTTAAAGGTTGTCTTCCACTCATCCCCTTCTCAGATCTGGACTTGGTGGTAGCCACTTTGTAGGTCGATCTTGTTGAGTTATTTGCCCCCTGCAAGGACATCCATCATGTCCTCCATACGAGGTATAGGAAATTGATACTTGATGGTAATCTTATTAATTTATCTACTATCAGTGCACATCCTCCATGTTCCATATTTATTTGGAGTTAACAATGTAGGTACATCACATGGGCTCATGCTCTCTCTCACCACACCTTTACTTATGAGTTATGTTACTTGCTTATTCAACTTTGCATGTTGTGTTGGATTCATCCTATAAGCTTCTTGGTTGGGTAGAGTTGCTCCTGGAATCAAATCAATATGATGTTGAATATCTCTTTATCAATAGACCATCAGGTAATTCATTAGGCACAACATCAACAAATTCTTCCAATAGGTCTACTACTTCTGGGGGTAATGAAATGTCTTCCTCTTCGCCTCTTTTCACTACTAATGCATAACAACACCTTCTCACCTTCATTTCTTTAACAAGATCTCTTTTGGACAACATGGTCTCACCTTTTCCTCCATCCTTGAGAGGCAACAAAATCACCTTAGAGCCATCTTTCCAAAAGGTGTATGTTTCTCTCTCCATCATGCAAAAATTTTCTATCATACTGCCATGGACTTCCCAATAACACACGATAGGCATCCATTCAGACAACATCACACCATATATCATCCTAATAGATCTTCCCTGTGCTAAACTTAATTAGGCATCTTTTATCAATAGTGACTTAATTTCCCTTTTTAAACCATGCAATGCAGTACAAATGGGGATGTTTTCACAGTGTAAATTCATTTTTTCTACCATTTCTTTAGAAACCATATTTTCACAACTACCTACATCAACAATAACTTGACATGCCTTGCCACCTGAAGATAATCTAGTTCTGAAGATATTGGTTTGAAGCCATGAACCATCAGAGCTTTTGGCTTGTGTTTTATCCTTCTCTTGAATCACCATTGCTCTTCTCATCATGAGACTTTCTCCACATTTGGTGGAACCTCTAGTTTTGTCACTTCCACTTCATCCTGAGTTTAAATCAGGTTCACCCTAGGTTTTCCTCCTTGATTTATTTCTTGCATGTTATAATTTGAGCCTTCAAATTCTCTATGACCTTCTTCTCCACATTTGAAACAAGTGAAAGGCCTTCTCTGGTTTTCCCATCCTCAACCACTGCCATAACCTCTACCTCTTTGAAATCCCCTTCCTCGTTCTTGATTCAGAGGATCTTGTCGAGTGTCTACTTGTTTTTCCAATCCATGGGATGACTCTCCCCTGCCATAATTCAAACCTCCTTGAAATGGGGTTGATGTACCCCTTCTTCCTCCTATATTCCTCTGATGATATTGTCTATTTTGTTCTTCTTCAGCCTTTAGAGCCAATTAGTAAGCCTCTTCCATACTGTCGACTCGATGCATGTTCAATTCATCCTGAATAGAGAATTTTAGGACATTCACATATTTAACAGCCATTTTTTCATCATTTTCTTGATGCTCTACACATATAGATAACATATAAAACTCATATGTATAACTTTGCACAAAAGAGAGGTTCTCCTTTAAATTTTGAAACCTACGAAAAAGGGTTTGCGCATAATCTGTGGGCAAAAATTTTTCTCTCAACTTTTTCTCCATTTTATTCCATGTCCTGATCTTATCCTTTCCTTTCCTTGTTTGTTCCTTTTGAAGATGATCCCACCAGATCATTGGATGACCCTTTAATTTGGCGCATGTGAATTTCACCTTCTTTTCCTCTGTCATGGATTTCCATTCAAAAAAAAATTTCATGTCATTCAACCAGTCTATCAATTACTTTGGTTTAAGACTAACTACATAATCTAAAACATCAACCTTGATCCCTTCATTTTTTCCTTCTAAGGCCTTGAGCATCCTCTCTTCAAAACTCATTCCTTGTAATTCTTCTTCTTCATGTTATGTATCTTCATCTGCACCTCCTCGACCTATCTTCATTAGATTCGTCTCCTCTACCCAATCTTTGGTTTTCCATCCGTGTTGTAAGTTCTGATACTTGCCTTTGCAGATTTTGCATTTCTCTATGCATCTAGGCAAGACCGCCTCTTCCTCTTCGTCTCCCAACCATCTTCCCACTCTGATACCAAATGATGTAGCCAACAACATACACTCAATAAAATTGTGTTGTTAATCATGTAAGAGAGCCAAAGATTCAAAATAACTGAAAAATGAAAAATATTATATTCACCAACTCTGTTGCTACGATGAGAGACAACTCTCTTATATCCAAAAAAACTGAAAAAACTGAAAAAAAAAAAAAACCAAAAAAACACCTTTTTGACATATTTTGACAATTGTCAAATTTTGCCATTTTTGGAATTTTGCATGCATAACTTTGAGAGTCCAATTTTTTCTCAAAATATTCCTACAACTAAGGTAGGATGAATTGCTAACTAACATCCTAAATTTGAAACATGCGTTTGAAGTTATTAACAAAAACAACTTTTTAAAAACTAGAAAAAAACATTAAATTGCCAGTTTGAGAGCCAAGATGAAATTTTCAAGCCCCAAAAAAGTTCCAATATGGGGGCCAACCGACCCAAGATCTTTTAAAAATATGCATGCCACCTCATTATGCATCCACCTATAAAATTTCAGCCCAAACAGACATTCGAGTCAAAAGTTATGACCTTCGGAAGTCCCTGCATTAGTCACACAATCAACACCTCCCAAAATATTGTTGGTTTGATTTTCTTCAAATTTTGGTTTGTTTGGTTTCTCTTTCTTGCATGTAGGTCTAAACCTCTTAAATTTTACTCTCAAGAGACGATGATGGAGACAGATAAACCTTGAAGAAATGTTGAGCAGCCATCGATTGTAATTGTGACTACCTAGTAGACACGTATGTAAATATGGAAGCATAGACCAGGTACATGGATTGTTTGATTGGATACTTCCACTTGTTTTTAAACCAATTGTTGAATATGAACAAAATTAAATTGTCAAAAGTTTTAGAAACTTTCAAATACATAAAGGGGCAGATGTAAAGGTAATTTCCAAATAAAAGAAAATCGAAGAAGTAACATATCCTTGTTTGGGCCGATCAGTAGTTTATTTGGAAAAAAAATCACACATCATTTAATCTACACCTGTTCACCTTCCAAACAGGGTCGTGGGTGAAAAGAAGCCATTTCTTTTGTTTTGAAAAGGCACTGGAAGCACAAAGAGTGTGTCATGGGGAACATAGCAGAAGTCCAAAAAAAAAAAAAGGCTTGATAGGATTGGAAGGGCATGGATGAATATCTTGGATTCTCATTAAAATTGCAGATTTGAAAACTAAAAGAAAGCGAGAGGGCACATATATAAAAGGAGCAAAGAGTAGGCCGATAGGCTATGAAGGAGGCTGATAGGCTCATGAAAACCCAATAAAGTGAAGGTTAAAAGGAGAAGAATCAAACCAACTCCACGGGTCACAACAAGGTGAAAGGAAAACACTGTAGTGAGAGCGCAATTGATAAGGAAGGCACAACCATGAAGAAATGAGCATAGGTATATAGAGGTTCCACCCAGTGAAGAGAGGTGGCATCGAGCTAAGTGTGACACATAGGTGGAAAGAAGCGAAGGAATAAGCAGAGATAAACACAGGAAAAGATGAAAAATAACACAAAAAAATATTTTTTATATTTCACTCATTCAAACACAAAACACTCAATAATAATATTTGCTACTTCAGAGCAATCTTCATATTAATTTTTTGTGTGTCAAAAATTACAAACACACCCATATATAAAAAAAAAATTTGTTCACCGAAACCATAAATGGCAATAAACATGCCAACAAATATACGTCCAAACCATAATTAAGAAATAGTCCTATAAGATTAAATATTCATCCTTTTAAACATGCTGATAGCCAGCGCACCACCAACTATCGTCCGTCGTCCAAAAACACAAAATACTGCTCTATCGCGGGTGTGCAAGAGTGGGGTCACGGTATAGCGGTGAAGCCACAAAACAACCGCCGAACTGCACGAGGTTTAGAAGAGGCTACGGTGACTGCGGTGACCAAGCACAAAATGCTAACCCGCAATACCATAGTCAGGGAACATGATGGCTGTGGTGTGGCAGTAGAACCACTGGCAAACAATAGACGGTCCACCGCACTACCATAGACGATTAGCAAGGGAACCGTGGGACAATGGTAACCGTGATCTAGTGGTTAACCGCATTGCTGCAGGAATCATGCGGTTAGCATGCGGTAGCGAGGTAGACAGAGATAACCACCACCGTGAGACCGCCGACTGTGAAGAGATTGACCGTGGTAATGCGGGAGATTGTGGGAGAAACCACCATGAGACCATTGTCAGGAGAGTGAAAGGTTGTGGTAGCCCGGTGGACACCGCCAAACTGTGATCACGTGAGTCTGAGGGCGCAGGGGCATAGTAAGGGCAAGAAACAGATGCAAGAGTGGAGTGAAACTCCAACACTCCCCCTTGAATGTAACTCTCACAGTATTTAACGCCCAGTCTGGTTCTTTGATAGATGAATGAGTCTTTGCCCAATGCCTTCGTGAAAATATCCGCTTGTTGTTTCTCTGTCCTGCAAAAATTCAATACAATTTCGCCATTGTTAACCAACTCACGGATGTAATGAAAATGAGTATCGATGTGTTTGCTACGTTTGTGGAACACTAGATTCTTTGATAGAGCTATGGCTGAATTGTTATCACAACAAATTTTGTGGCATCTGTCTGTTCATTTTGAATCTCCTTCAATATTTGTCTCATCCATACTGCCTGGCAAGAAGCACTTGTTGCAGTGACATACTCAGCTTCAGCTAATGACAAAGTAACAATAGGTTGCTTTTTAGAGGCCCAAGAAACAACTCCTGTGCCAAAATTAAAAACATAGCTTGATGTGTTTTTCCTGTCATCAACACTTCCAACACAATCACTATCTGTGTAGCCAACTAATTTAAATTCTTCTGATCTGGAGTACTGAATGCCAAAATGTTTTGTTCCATTGATGTATCTCAAAATTCTCTTTCCATCCATCCAATGTGACTCTTTTGGTGCTTCCATGAATCTAGAGATTAAGCTGACTGCATACATGATGCCAGGCCTTGTGGATGTTAGATACATTAGACTCCCTACTAGCTGCTTATACAAAGTTGAATTCACATCTGAGCCTTTTTCTTCTTTGCTAAGCTTCATACCAGTTATCATTGGAGTGGGTGCTAACTTACAATTCATCATATTAAATCTCTTCAAAACATCATTAGCATATTTTTCCTATGAAATAAAAATGCCATTTTCATTTTGTGTTCCTCAATGCCTAGAAAATACTTCATCAGACCTAAGTCTATCATTTCAAACTCTTTCATCATTGCTGCTTTGAACATTTCAATTGACAAATTTACAGTTAAGATTAAATCATCAACATACAGACAAATAATTAAAATTTCACCATCTTCATTCACTTTAGTGTACAATGTTGGTACACTGTTGTATTTGGTAAATCCATTTTGTGTAAAATAATTATCTATTCTGCTATACCAAGCTCTCGGGGCTTGTTTTAGACCATACAATGCCTTCTTCAGCTTGTAAACTTTGTCTTCTTGTCCCGATATCTCATATCTAGGTGGTTGTTCAATATATACTTCCTCCTCTAGATAGCCATTGAGAAAAGTTGACTTCACATCGATTTGGTGACCTAACCAACTATTTTGTGCTGCTAAAGACAATAACATTCTGACTGTGTCAAGGCGTGCTACAGGTGCAAAAGTTTTATTATAATATATTCCAGGTTGTTATGCATAACCTTTTAGAACCAATCTTGCTTTTTGATTCTGCACTTCTCCATTTACATTCAATTTTATTTTATAAATCCATTTAACACCAATGACATCTTTGTCTTTTGGAAGACTCTACAACTCCCATGTTTGATTGTTTTCAATTGAATATATCTCATCATCCATTGTTGTTATCCACTTTTCTTCTTTGATTGCATCTTCATAATAAATTGGATCTTCAGCTTGAGAATAGAATGAAAAAAGTGTAAATTGTTGAGGATTATTCTCACCTTCATTTTGGTTATAAATATCACTCATGCTTCTGATTTTTTGTCTTCTCATGCTTGCTAAAGTTAGATTTGAAAGATCACTTGAATCTGCAGAATGTGGACTTGAAGGTCTAGCACCAGAGATTCTTGTTGTGGTTATTGTCTGTAGTCCTCTTGTTGCTACTCTTACATTACTTGTTGGTGTCAATTGTTGACCACTTGTCTGAGGTTGAATAGGGACAACAGGTACATTAGCTAGAACTGAAATTTCATTCTCTTCTTGAGGGATATTGACTGTACCATTTACTGTGCTCTCTTTACTTCGATCCCATGCTTCTTCTTCAAAAAATTGAACATCCCTGCTGATTATAACCTTCTTAGTTGTTGGATTAAACAATTTATATGCTTTGGATTCATCACTATATCCAACAAAAATGCATTTCTCTCCTTTATTGTCAAGTTTTCTTCTCAATTCATCAGGTACATGTGCATATGAAACGCATCCAAAAACTCTCATGTGAGATACACTGTGCTTTTTACCAGTCCATGCTTCCTTAGGGATAATATTCATCACACTTTTTGTTGGGCATCTATTCATGATATATGTTGCACAAGATACAACTTCAGCCCAAAACTCATATGTTAACTACTTGGATTTCAACATACTTCTAGCCATCTCCATTATGGTTCTATTTTTTCTCTCAGCTACCCCGTTCTGTTGAGGCGTGTATCTTGTTGTGAACTATTTGTGTATTCCATGCTCTTTGCAAAAATTTAAAAATTATCTTGATATGTATTCACCTCCTCTATTTGTTCTCAGCACTTTGATAAAATTACCACTCTGTTTTTCAGCAAGAGACTTAAATTGACAAAAGAAATTAAACACTTCACCTTTTTTTTTAGAAAATAGACCCAAGTCTTCCTTGAATAATGATCTATGAAAGTCAGAAAATAATAACTACCACCTATTGAAGGTGTCTACATTGGGCCACACAAGTCTGAATGAACAATTTCTAATGGTGCTTTTGCTCTTGTGGATTCCCCTAATGGGAAAGACTCTCTATGTTGCTTTCCTAGTATGCAACCTTCACAAACTCTCTCGAGTTTTTCAATTAATGAAATTCCCTTTACCATGCTCTTCCTATGAAGCAAATTTAGACCTCCAAAATTTAAATGACCGAATCTTAAGTGCCACAACCACTTTTCATCCTTTACTTCTACCTGAAAGACAGTTTGTGTCTCATTTGACACCTCTTGTGCTTGTGCATAGTTTGTGCTTAAGGTTGGCTGAATTATCAAAGGAAACATTATATTGTTTGTCATATTGATTTTAGCTATCAACTGGCTACTTGGGTATTTATCTAAATTAGTACACAACCCATTTTTAAAAGTCACTCTATAACCTTTTTGAGCTAACTGTCCTACACTCATCAAATTGTGTTTAAGACCTGGCACAAAATAAACATCTAAGATATATTTTTGCTCCCCCTGCTTGGTCAAAATATTAACATTTCCCTTTCCTTTAACTAACACTTTTTTGTCATTACCCAAGGTGACATCTGACTTAATATTCTCATCTAAACTTGTGAACAACTCTAAATTCCCTATCATATGATTACTACAGCCTGAGTCTAAAAACCAAACTTCTTTCTCACTAGCTTGAGCTACATTACAGGCTAAAAACATTGTGCTTTTATCTGGTCTATGGTCTTGACTCTCTTTAGTAAAATTTGCATTTTGTCTACCCATATCATACTGCTTCTTCCTACACTCATTCATGTAATGTCCAAACTTTTTACAATAATGGCATTGAACCTGAGATTTCTCATACCTTTGACCTTGAGGAAAGTTTTGAGATGGGTTTTGGCTGCTGCCTCTTCCACTTGAACTTGATTGGTTATTTCTTCCACCTCTGTTGAAGCCTCTTCCTCTTGCTCTGAAATTCATTCTACCTTTGCCTCTTCCTTGGTTAATTGAAGCTTGTGACTTGAATGCATGCTCCAATGACATATTTGTTGTTCTATTGAGTTTGTGCTCATGAGAAATAAGTGAAGCATAAAGCTCATCAACTGAATACTGGGTGAGGTCCTTTGTCTCCTCTATAGTGACTGCAATTGACTCAAATCTTGTGGGTAAGCTTCTTAAAATCTTTTCTACAACTTTGACATCTTCAAGTGTCTATAAAATGAAGAAGTGTGCCTTTGAATCATTCTTCTTATTATCTTTAAGTAAATATTTATGTGCTTGTGTCAAGGCATTATATGTTGCTACATCTGCCGGTTCTGGAAACCCATTTTCTACAACTCCCATAAGTCTTGTGAACAGAAAAATGCTCTCATTGTTATAGACCAGTAGTCATAATTTTTCCCATTTAGTTGTGGAATTTGGGGATTACTCAAGCTTGTGCTTGCTGCCATGATTTATAGACTCTCTACAAAATGAACTTAGGCTTGGATACCATGTGAAGGAATAAGTAGAGATAAACACAAGAAAAGATGAAAAATAACACAGAAAAATATTTTTTATATTTCACACATTCAAACACAGAACAGTCAATAATAATATTTGCTACTTCAAAGCAATCTTCATATTAATTTTCTGTGTGTCAAAAATTACAAACACACCCATATATAAAAGTTTTTTTTGTTCACTGAAAAAATAAATGGCAATAAGCATGCCAGCAAATATACATCCAAACCATAATTAAGCAATAGTCCTATAAGATTAAATATTCATCCTTTTAAACATGCTGACAGCCAATGCACCACCAACTATCATCCGCCATCAAAAAACACAAAATATCGCTCTATCGTGGGTGTGCAAGAGTGAGGTCACGGTATAGCAGTGAAGCCGCAAAACAACTGCCGAACCACATGAGGTTTAGAAGAGGTTGCAATGACCGTAGTCACCAAGCAAAAAATGCTAACCCACAATATCGTGGTCAGGGAACATGATGGTCGCGGTGTGGCGGTAGAACCACTGGCAGACAATAGATAGTCTACTGCACTACCACAGACGGTTAGCGAGGGAACCATGGGACAACAGTAACCGTGATCCAGCGGTTAACCGCATTTTCGCAGGCATCATGCGGTTAGCATGCAGTAGTGAGGTAGACAGAGATAACCACCACTGTGAGACTGCTGATTATGAAAAGCTCGAACGTGGTAATGTAGGAGGTTGTGGGAGAGACTGTCATCAAGAGAGCGAAAGGCTACGGTAGCCCGGTGGACACCACCAAACCGTGATCAGGTGAGTCTGAAGGCGCGGGGGCACGGTATGGGTAGGAAACAAATGCGGGAATGGAGTGAAACTCCAACAAGAAGGCTACATTGAACTGGTAGAGGTCGCACCAACATGAAGATTAAGTGGGGTTGCGAGTTTTGAATGGAGTAATTAAAACCCATGGAGAGAATGAAGGGATGCTATGTTGGAGAAGAAGTTGGAAGCAAGACAAACTTTGTGATATGGTGATTACAATTTAAGGGTGCATATTATAAATAGGAGAATTCACACCCATAGTTAATACATTTGCTACCATGCAAAAGAAAACCATGAAGGGGAGATAAGAGGCGGAAAGGTATATGGAATACCATGACATACACAGGAAGAGGAAGGAATTGATGTTCAAAAGTTGACCAATAACAAATAATTGGTAGAGAGGCATGAACTGAAGAGCGTCTGCGTGAAGGGAAAGCTAATGGAAGTTGTTGTTCTAGAATAGAGGAAGGGGAAAATTGGATGTCGATAAAGGAGAAATCCATGAAAATTCCATTTAAATGTAAATTGTAAATGAATCAATAAAACCAAAGTTTGTTGCAATTGTTACTTATTTAAATTATTGGATTCGGGTAGAGGTTTGCTTGTGAATTATAATTTTGTGAATTATGTTTTGGCAGAGGGGAGTGCCCTCTTGCATTAAGGAGTTTTAGAATGCTCTCCAATATGTTCATTGTAATCAAACCCTCATATATCGTACTATGTTAAAAAACCAAACTCAAAGAATATCCATAATGCAAACAAGAGAACACATAATAATGAGACTGTGGAGACACTACAATATATTAAATTGATCACATAAAATATCCAACGTTTAAATTAATTACTTTGGTATATTTATGCATATAAGTGATATGTAATTCCACATATGAACACTACATGGCCATCACTTTAACTATTCCAAATCCATTCACATACAACAACAAAAATCATTTATTGCGATATAAACAATACTTGTATAAAAAAATGACATCTAAAATAATATGTTGCATATAATTAGGAATAAGAGAGAACAAGGGAAGTCTAATTGTTTTTAGTAAGGAGCTATTGGATTGTTTTAAGCTTGTATGTATATCAAAGAAGTTTGGACATGTTTACTAGAGAGAGAGATGCTAGAATAAATATAGTAGTCATCCACTTATTTTCACCCAAAGGATATCTCACATAGATCTTGCATTAGCTGCCAAGGGTAAACTGTACTTGCCTCCTATTCCTTCAAATAGGTGTTCATTACTTTGAATATTAAATGAATCCCTCTAGCAAGAGCCTCATTATAGACATTATTGTGAACCATGGAAGCATAGACACAATAATTGAATTGTTTGATAAAATACCTCAAGAAAATGTCCCCTCATCTCCTACTATGATTACAAGATGTGATCCCTAAAAACAATCTTTGTTGAAAATTCCTTCAATTTTTTAGGAAAATGCAACTACCATATGTAAAACCATATTTCACACATTCACTAGCATCAACCACAATAGACATTCATACAAATTATGTAAGCATTGACAAAGCATGTGGGAAGATTGCTTAAGTATAATTTTTAAATTACTTGGCCTGCTTCATTTTTGGTTTAATTTATTTTATTTCAATATGAACTTTTGAACAATTTTTTTTGTACCACATAGGCACCACACAAGGTTGAATATGTGATAGATTTAAGCTTATATTAACATATAGATATAGATATATCTATATGTAAATACACAAACATTTATATCCATATATACACACATATAAGACACTTTCATTTCCAAAAAGTTTAAGGTGCATATTCATTTCATAAAGCTTGGGATGCATTATATAGAGCTTAGAGTACATGCATTTTATTCTATATAATATTTTTGATAGGAAATTTGAGCCACTTTAGGCAATATAGATACATACATGCATACATACATATGAATACACACATGCATATATACATATACACACACATGTGTGTGTATGATTGAAATGGTAAAATTTGCATTCCCATGACAATTCCCATTTAGTTTGAGGCCCATTTTGATGAAATATTTAATTACAATTACATATCAACGAGTAAAACACTCGTGCTAATGTTGACATGATCTTTCCAAATTATTTAATTAGCTTAGATATATAAAGATATTTTATTCTTATACAATTATATATATATGTAAGGAATATATCTATACACACACACGATTTTGATGGTTAAATTTGCAATTTGATCATCACCCTCAGTTGAGGTTTCCAAAAAAATGGATATACAAAATTAATCATGGTATCAATGATGCTTTCTTTATGGGATATTGAATCTTTTTACAAGTAAAAATATAAGAAAGGAATCTAAAAAAGTCCTTTTCCCCAATGTGAAACTCCAATTATATCTATTTATAAAATGATGTAATTATTCAAATATAGGAACTCATAATTCCTAATCTTATTCACACACATATGCAACCTAACAAAATGGGTCAAAGTCATAATTATTCAAATATAGGAACTTATAAAAACTAATCTTATTCAAAAACATATTCAAACATAGGAACTCATAATTCTTAATCTTATTCACACACATATGCAACCCTTGGGTACCCAAAAAAACCACTATTTTGAAGTTGTGGTGGCCTATAATGGAAATATATTAGCTCATTCTCAGGGCTATTAAAAAAAAAAATTAGAAGGGGATTCCATTAAAATAATTCAATGCCTTAAACAAGAGAAAATTCGTAGTTGGACTATTGACACACTCATCAAGGATTCCCTTTTCTTGATCAATACCTTTGATGAGATTATTATATCTCATATATTTTGCAAGGGGAATAGGGTCATTGATGTGTTTGCAAATGTGGGGGTAATATGCCACTAACTCAAATAATGGGATAGGTAGGATACCACTCCCATAGAGGCTCAAACCATAATCATCCATGAATGCCAATGTGGATATTCGGGGTGAGAGGACATTGTTATGATGAATAAAGGACACTTCACACACTTTTTGGGTGCTTCAAGATTCTTCTTTATTTTAACTGGTGTTGGCTGAGTAGGTGCATTTCCTATTTGATTGTTTTTTTTCCTACACAATTGCATTAATAGAGAATATTTTGATATGGGTAGGGAAATGAATTAGTTGGAGCTCCTATCTTGTGATGGGGACCATAGAAATAGCCAGGTGTGGAAGGTGGTTGAGGAAGGGGGTCTGGTTTTGTATATAGAAAAGCTACATGGCCACAACCCAAAAATTATCATTTTTTTCCTCAAAGGGTGGAATAATATGATATTTTATGTGTATGGTTGGGGAGATGGTGATTAACCAAGATGTGATAACTCAAATTATCGGCCTTTCGATTTAGGGGATATTTGTTTTCAAAGATAGGAAGGATAATGATGAGGATTTAACTCAATTCTTCAAGGGGAAGGAAAGAAGTAAGTTGGTTAAGCTCTCGTTTGGGGGTTATGATCATCTCTCTATCAAGCCAATTTAGGTAGAGGCCGTGGAGGTAATTATGAGGTACTCAACTCTAGATAGTAGATTCACTATAATTTATGGTGTGTATTTTATTTTGTTGAATCATTTCCACCACAAGATGTTGGTTTCCTTCCCTTATTTTTTGTTGGACTCTATGGACTATGCCATTGAGGAGTGATATAAAAACCTTAAGCTCCCTGTGTTGCATGAAGGGTTGAATTTACTAATTATGGAGTTTATGAAATCTAAATCCCCTAAGATTCACTCAAAGGGAAATTTTAGTGTGAGAAAAAAAAACCTTTGTTGTTTATTACTCAAAAATGAGTTTTGATATCAAGGGGGATGAAAATAAAGGTTGGTGATAAGATAAAAAAAAAATATATGAAAAAGGTAAAGGAAAGGAGAAGATCACAAATAAGTAGACTAGTAATAATCCTATGCCAAATGTGGGTAGGGGTATGGAGGATCAAGTAATTAATACCACCTATGGTATGCCTGATGATTTCACCTATCTTCATGAAAATAAGGAGGATATTTCAGATGTTATGGGTTTGGCTAGAGAGGAGTTTACATGTCAACTCAAATTGACTAAGTGGTTCTTCCTAGAAATTAATAAAACCAATGTCAATATTAGAGTATTGTAGGAAAATATGGATGACATGAGAGGTTTGAATGAGGAAAGGGATAGGAACATGCCCGATGATAGGGAGGTTGAGTCTAGGATGGAAGAAATGGCTAAGGCTATTCTTGATATGAAAAATGATTATGAGAAAAGGATTACATGTTTAGAGGAGAAGATCCATGATATTAATTAGAACTTGGAAAGAGTGGTGAAAATCAACCATTTCACCATCCAAAATAGTGTGGAGGCTATTCATATTTTAAATAAGAAGTTAAAGGAGTTGAAAGAGGAGCATGCCATTGAGTTGGCCTTTGTGGTGAAAAGGAACGAGGATCAAGGTAAAAAGGATAAGGGTAAGAAGATGATGCAAAGTGATCAAAATGGTATGAGATCTTGGACTAGAGGTAGAAAGAAGAAAGTGTTCAAAGAGGAGAAGAATGAGCTATTGGGCCTAGAAAATTTGTACAAGCTCTACAAGCAAGAGTTAGAAGTGGTTGAAACCTTGAAGAGGATGTAGTGCTTCTTGTTGTTTTTTTATTTTGGTTGCTTAGTCTCTTTTTGTTGGCTATAGTTTGGTTTCTTGTTGGTTGTGTTTTTTTGATTGGAAGCATTTTTTCATAGGGTTTCAAGTCCCTTCAAAACCTATTTTACCCTTTGATAAAAAAAAATGGGTCCAAGTGAGTGTATGTGTTGATTCCATCATGACAAGTTTCCTTCACCAACTAGCATCTTCTCCTCATTGATACTCTCTCTCCAATTTGAGGGAGTTTCAATAGTCCCTGATGTAGTTACATAATTATTCATCATTATAATCACTATTTTTTATGCTTCAAAAGACACTTAAGCATAATCAAATTTTCTTGCCCACTTTTTTCTATTGAACAATTAATACAATAATTCAGTAATTGAGCTAGGTAAATGAAATGGGATATGACATGATATTGCATTGATTCTTGATTATAAGTGATGGTGTGGTTTAATATTTGGATATTGTTCTTCTTTCATGAATCCTTGTTTGGTTCCTTGGGTATGGTTACTCATTTTGATATTTATGTGGAAAATTATATTTTGAGATGATTTTATGTTTGAGTCATGACAGGTGTATAGTTTATCTTAGTTCGTAGGTTATTGATAAGATGGTGATTTTTCATGTTGATTTTTTTTAGGTATGTTTAAGTTATGCAACTTTGTGGGTTGGACATCCATTGATTACACTCATGACTCAAATGTGGTATGTCTATATGCACAAGTATTTTTATTGTCTATGTAGCTTATTTTAGTTGGCCTTGTATGTGGTTATTTGTGCTTTGGTATGTTACATGAGGATGAGAGGATGGATTATTAGAGTTCCTAGATAGTTGGTTATTGGTAATACTAGCATGGTTTGTTTATCATAAATTAATGGATATCTTGGTTACATGATTTAGTGAGATATTTTGACAAGTGATATTTTGGTAGTGGTTTATCTAATTGGTTTTGAAATCTCCATTCTATTTTATTCTCTAGAGTTTATAGTAGTGTAGATTGTGTATGGGCCATGGGTGATCTTTCTTTAGAAGATTGTTATAATGACAAAACATATATACCAATATCATAATTTAGTGGAAGTTTTGATAGTGATGTGGATTCATCACTTAGTGATGAGTGATCTTCTACAATGGTTGTGGGTGTCATAATAAAACTCTTAGATCTTGATTCTTGTATATAGTGTATACACTCAAAATATCCTGATTGTTATCATGCACTTGATCCTAATTAACTAACACCAATTCTTCCTTAATCATTTCCACACTAACCAATTAATTGAATAATATTTATTTAATTAATTAAATTTCCTCCTTAAATCGGATAATACACATTATCAGACTATTTCATCATCTCTTAATGTTCTTCCTTTAATTAAATAAATCAATTTAATTAAAATCCTAATGTTCTTCCTTTAATTAATTAAATTAATTTTATTTCATTAAAATCCTAATGTTCTTCCTTTAATTAAATAAATCGATTTTATTTAATTAAAATCCTAATGTTCTTCCTTTAATTAAATAAATCGATTTTATTTAATTAAAATCCTAATGTTCTTCCTTTAATTAAATAAATCGATTTTATTTAATTAAAATCCTAATGTTATTCCTTTAATTAAATAAATCAATTTTATTTAATTAAAATCCTAATTTTCTAACATCCTCTCATTTGATTTAAATAAACTCAAACATTTAAATTAAATGTCATAAATCAAACTAATTTCATCTAAGTTAATTAATCCTAAATTAATTAACTCCTAACACTAATCCTCCATTCCTCTAGCTTTTAACTCCACCCTAGGGTAAGTCAACCTTGGTCAACTAACCAAGTTGCACATGTAAATAAATTTATTTGATTTACTAATTACGTTATTTTCTTTCAAAATGGCATATTCTTAGAATATTCCACCCACTTGACTTTTCCCTCCTAAAGGATTTTTGTCCTCTTTCTTGAGCCACCTTGGCATTAAAGAGCTCTTACACATCCTCTTACACAAGCCACCTTGGCTTTAAATAGATCTTACACATTCTCTTACACAAGCTACCTTGGTATTCATTCTTCTTACACATCCCATCTCCCAAGATGTGCTCACACATGTGTGAGCACATCTCCTCCAAGATTCATTATCATGTTGACAAGTGGCACCATGGTATTGGTCCAAATTTCAATCCCACATTCTCCCCATTCTTCACTCTTCAATCCTTGGCTTCTATAATTAGAGGCATCATTTTCACAATATGAATCTAAGACTAAGAGCATTATCACTATAGCCATTTCATGCCATAGTTTTCATCATTTTCAAGCAATTTAGCTAGATTATAGTAAATTTCATACTTTTTTTAACACAAATCCATCATCAAGCTTATCAAGGGGTTAGGAAAGGACTTCTTTCCACATTAAAGGAGAACTAATCCCCCTATGGGATGCTGGTTTGAGCATTAGAATAGTATTTCATTAGTAGTTTATTTGATATTCTACTTTGTTTTCATGTTCTTATGCTTAGATGAATTTCATAGGGAATGCTTAATTCCTACTTGTTTCTTGACTAATGATCACTTGTTTTTTCATGTTTGAGTAGGTCTAGGAAGAGAATTCACATATAGTAATACTAATTTGACATCTTGAGTTCCATTGATAAGATATGATTATCTAAATATGATTGGAGATATTGAAATATTAATTATACATAGAGCACTCTTGGATTGTTTGGTTGAGGTGTCAATTTATGACTTTGATTTTGATAGGTGATCCTTGTTTGAGAGGATGGTTTGGTGTTGTGATATGGTGGACTCTTCACGTGTTATATTATTGGCATGATACATGTGGCCTTGGGAGAAGGATAATTTCATTGGAACATATGATAACATTTTAGGAGATGTTAGATCATGAAGTAATGACATGTTCTTGGATTTTGTAGATATGTAGTGGGAGCTTTGATAATGGTTTGGTTAGTTCTTTGATTTAATATTTTTTAGTGTTTCATTTAGATTTTATCATGGATTTATTGGTTGTATATACTCATAGATGCTTGGAGGCTAAGGAGAGGCTGAAGTTCTCTTGAGTTTAGAGATGTTTTTTGAGATGTCACTCTATGAAGATTTCAAT
Organism: Sequoiadendron giganteum; assembly: GCA_007115665.2. Taxonomy (NCBI): domain Eukaryota; kingdom Viridiplantae; phylum Streptophyta; class Pinopsida; order Cupressales; family Cupressaceae; genus Sequoiadendron; species Sequoiadendron giganteum. The sequence goes on along the minus strand of CM021103.1, from coordinate 452,181,264 downwards.
AGGAATATTGAGGATCCTACACCTAGGTTGGATGTGATTTCAATATGGGTCTATTGAGGAGATTTTTCTTAGAGTCATTGAGATATTATGTATTTGGAGGAGAAATCTCATTCCCCACTCTTGGTCTACTCGACAAATAATCACCTGATAGGTATTCCCCACTTCTTTTTTTAGATGCATTATGTTTATGCTTTGTCTCCTCATGGTTATGGATCTTGAGATATTATTGTTATTTTTGGAGGGTTCATTTGAGGAGATTTTGACATGATTATCTCCTTATCCATATGATTTTTATTTATAATATCATTTATGAGGATTTTCAGAGATGTTATTGGGTTGATTTCCTAGTTTTGGGAATGAATTTGAGTTTGTTCTTCCTAGGTTTTATAGAGGCTTACATCCATGTTAGATATATGAGATACGTATGTTTTTCTTGATCTATAAGATTGAATTGTTTGATGTTATTAAGGTTTTTAGTTGAGGTTGTAAAGGAGGTCTAACTTGGCATAAATTAGCACTTTGAGGTGAGTTTTGATTAGTAGACTTGATATACCTTGATCTATTTTAGTTTTGACATTACCCATGCAGTCAAAGTTCTTTGATACATATGTTCTTCATTGATAAATATTAAAGAGGGAGATTGTGATTTCAATTTATGTGTTGGATATATTATTGATATAAGTTCTACTAATTATTTTGGATACATTTAGAGGTATCGATGATTGGATGCATTAGCATTTGTTGTGATTTATATTTCTAGTCATGTAATTTTTCCTCATATTAGCTTGGAGCCTTTTATTCACTTGGATTTAATACTTATGTTCTTTGGATTAGTGAATCTTCACCTAGAATTTTTCCTTTTCTTCCATATGTGGCACATGTTGGAAAATGAGAGGAGCTCTTTATTGAGATGGTGATTGCCTTGGATTTTATTCTAGATAGCTTGATGGAGCACAAGAGAATGGCAAAGATTTGTGTGCTTACATGGTTGGCTATGATGATGTGTTTCATTGATTGACCCTTATGCATTGTATGCAACAAGGAGGAGAATGTTATGACAAAGGGTGTTGTACACCTTGAACAAAAAAAACATTTTAATTATGTAAAATAAATGTTTATTTGTGGTACATTTTTGGAAATGTGTTTATCCACATTAAATATTTATTTCAGTCAAGTTGTCAAGTTGTATTGTAACACTGGTTAAATATTTTGTGTGGGATGCACAATAGAAAAATACTCAATATTGGGAAAAAATATTCATAGAAAATAAATTTTAGGGTCAATGGTTTTCTTCTCTCATGGTTTTTCTAGTACCACTTTGTGGTTTTGTGTGAGCTTGAATCTATAAAGCGAGCACATTTTTAGAGGTTGATATTGGATGTCATTTGTATTGAGCTGTCTTGAAAAGTACATATGTGAAGTATGGAAAGGGATGTGTGGTTGCATGTTTACCCATTATGCTTTGACACATGGAGGATGCATTGAGGAATCTTGATATTTTATAAGTATTCGTGGAGATTATGTAAGTGTGTTGTAATGTTTCATTTTTGAATAACACATTAAGTCTAGATTACTTTGGGGTTAGGTTCCTCCCTCATGAGGGTTTTCCCATGGAATATATTGTGGTATATTATGGTATATTTAATATTTATATTATGGTTATTATATAATATTATATTTGTAGTCACTTAAAAATGTCTTGAATGATATCACATGCTCGAATATGATATACTAACGTCATTTCATCATGAAACCCATCCTCTTTTCACTTAATTAATTAAATTAGCCCAGCTATTTAATTAATTGCATCATCTTCATCTATTAATCTATTTGACCTAATTAGGTTAATTCACCCCCTCTTGCACTGACCTTTTGTCTTGTTAAATTGGATAAATCAAATTATTTAATTTAATCCCTAAGTCCTCTTATTTTATTAAATAATCCTAAGCTATCTAATTAAATATCATATCACATTCCCTTTTTCATTAAATAAGGTAATTATTTGATGGATATCATATAATTCCCCTAATTTTCATAATTGAAACTTTGTTTTAATTATCAAATTATTAATTAAATATAATCCTCCCACTTGCAAAGGAATATGCCTTGAGAATATTCCTCCTCTGCACATTCCTCCAAAAGGAATATTCTCATAGAATATTCCTTCCTCCTTTGCACATTAAAATTTGGTTTTAATTAACTAAATGCTAATTTTCCTCCTCCATGAGAATACTCTCCCTTTGCACTCATTCAAAAAAGGGAATATTCCTTTTTTGAAACAAACTTTCAACAAAATTCTTGTGCAATTTTTGAAAGTATGCTTCTTTGGATGATTGTGAGCCATTGAATAAATATCAACTTGCATTTTCAACCCTTGATGGGAATCCATGATGCATGTTGTTGGAACCAAAATGCCACCCCAAATTTTCACTGGTTCTCACCACTCTAGTATGACCATTCTATTTTACACCATATGCATCCATCCTCAAAGCCATCATTTTTATCTAAACAAACCTAAAATGTTATAGTCTCCCTAAATCCATTCCAATAAATTTTTTATTATCATTCAAAAATAATTCTCCCCATAGTTGTTGCCTTGATCCCTTTGAGTCCATCACTAAGTGTTCATTTCACCAAAACAATGCCATTTCGAGGAAAACTACATTGCAGTCACCCCAAAAAATTGATAATGAAGCCAACACAAAATATCGGCGAGACCACCATGCTTCGAAGTGACATATTCAAAAGTCTCTATGATAGCCCTAAAAGCAATATTTCAGGGAGACTTGGGTATTTCAGAGGGAAAAGTCATCTTGTCTCTTTGAAAAACTATAGTGCAGAGAAATGTTAATATTTTAGGGATGCTAAGTCATTTTGGCATTCAGGAAATAGAAAAACATCTCTCAAACATAAATAATTATTGTGTAATAAATGATGAACATATTTTAAAAGCAAGGTAGGAACACACATCATAAAACTTCGAAGAGACAATGAATTATCTGGTTGAGCAATGTGAAATTCTCTTTGACGCTCTAAAAAATAGCCGAAAGAAAAACATTGAAGAGACAAGATTACATCGAGAAGAAATTGAGAAAAGGCTCTTCGATTACTATGATAATGGAAAGAGAACGCGAAAAAAATAAAACCAAAGAGATGATTTCAAGGAGACCATGCAATATCAAGAAGAAATAATCAAATGTCTCTGTGAAACTTTGAAATAAGGCATAATGAGATATCAAAGAGACGAGCTCATATTGGGGAAACATGAAAGAAATTCCCTCCAAAACTCTGATAACTAAAAAAGAGATAACTTTCAAACGAACATTGGCATATCAAAGGGAGATTGTTGCAAGTATCTTTGAAACTCCGACAATGAAGAAATAAAGAATGTAAGAAAGTGGTGAAACCAAGATAAAGTATTTAGAAAGACTATGCAATGTCGAAGAGAAATCACTATATGTCTCTTCGAAACTCCAAAAAGTAAATAATGACACGATCATATCAAAGAGAGAATAGGGTATCTACAAAATAATGACTAAAGTCTCTTCAACATAGCGAAAAGTATTTCTCATTTGGTTGACATGACTAGTGAAGTGTTCGATGAGATAACTGACATTAATGAGTATCACTAATTAACAAGTTGGCGCAAGTGACATTTATGAACCAAAGATGATGGAAGTGTGCTAAATCTTAAAAATATCTCACTCATAAGATCTCAGAATCTAAATCAATTTGAGCTCAGAGTTGAGGACGTGGGATCGAGCGATAGTGAAAAGTTTGGAGAATGTGACATGGGTCTAAGTGAATATTTTGGACTCAACTAGAGATTTTATTGAAGTTTTCTTGAAATAAAATAGAGCTAGGGTTGTAAATCATGGAAGAAACACTAGAAAAACCAAAAAAAAGGGACAAAAAACTAAAACAAGACCATTGAACCTAGATTTAATCGAGCAATGTCCCATTTTTGGTTTAAAATCCAAATGAGTAGTCTAGCTAAACCCTTCGGTTGAGAAGTTAGAAGATAAACATAAGAAATAAGGAGATGTATGGACTCCTCAATGAGGGTATGACCTATTCATATACCATTACAGAAAGAAATATAAGCCCATAAGCTTGTGTCGAACCCATGGAACATGAACTTGGGAAAGTTGGTCGTACTAAATGTATTTGTCGATGTGGAGCTAATTAAAGTGTTGGAAAAGATGTACAACCCTAAGATGAGGTCAATTCATTCACAAGATGGGTTACAGTTTATCCTCATCACTAGAGATTACATTTCCATGGTCTTTCAGTTGGACACTTCTAAGAAAATTCCATTAAGAGTCTGGGATATTTTGGAAGAATACCATACCATGGATGCGAGCTATAAGAGGTGGAAATTACCCTTACATAGATCCTGTGATGCTAGAAATCAACTCAGAAGATTTTCCAACAATGAAAGACCTCCAGTTGTGGATTTATTTGAGGAATACTATCAATATACTTATTATTTGGCCGGACAGGTCTTGGGAATTGATGTCCCTATAGAAATGGTCATTTATCCTATGGTTCTAGCTGTAGATTTTCAAATCCAAGATGCTAGGTCATTTGATTATGTAGAATATTTATCAGAGGTTATAAATTCCTCACTTGCTGCCATAAAAAACAATAATAATTCAATCAATTTTAAACAATACTCCTTGCTCATGCACATGGTCTTGTATGAAGGACAAGCAATAGGGGTGTGGGGAGAATAATTGAGAATCAAAGACTTGGATGATGATGAGAACATAAGGCCAATGGAAATGTGGACCTCAATTTGGGATAGAAGATGTGGGAGGTCCCATTATTTATACTTTGAAGAATATTTCATGAAGCCCCTATATAAAATGTTTGGTCACCATTGTGACTATAATTTGTCTACTAAAATATAGAGATTTCTTAGGCCCAAAGAGGAAAACTCTACAAGAAAATTGAACCACAATTGGGCCATGAGGATTGTACTATGATAAGAGTATATGGGTTTGAGGCTACACCATTCCTCCTACCTAAAACAGTTCCAGATAAAGTTGCATATCTTGAGATAATAAGGCAATTGGATTACTCTAACGATATGCATCTTAAGAGCTATGGAAAACAATCTCTCATGCCATCCACTCTATGTTTTGGTGATTTCACTATCATTTTTGACAAAGGATATGATTCAGTTGGTAGAAAAATAGACTACTAGTATAGCATGCCACATGGAAATAAGAGGGAGGATTTTGACCCTAAACATTTTATTCATAATGCCAAGATGACACAAAATTTAAAATGATGCGAGCATGTGTTTTGTGTAGATGATATGATCAGGAATTGTGATGAAAGTCAGGTGACAATGAGAAAGGTTGCATACAATAGGATAGTAATGGTAGAAGCATAGAGGAAAGGCCATGACCCATTATACACTGATTCCTTTCATGACATACAAAATCCCATGGAAAGAGTGGAGCAATTGATTTTACATGAAGAAGAATTGATTAAATATATACCCCTCATAGCTTTTGAAAGGATGAGAGATGCTCATTTTAGGAGGCAAGCTAAAAACATAATGCCTTTGAGTCACTCATCACCACAACCCACTCTTGAGGTTAGTTTTTCAATTGACACTCCTATCATGGTTGAAGATGGCACTAAAGAAGAGGATGAGGTTACTCAAATTATTGCTCCTACCATACCCCAGTATGAACTACCACTGGAAAGAAGTGTAATTTCATTTGAGGCCTCAAAAAATCTCTCTGATGATGTAAGACATTGAGCAAGCCAAGATTTTATATCAGATGATGCATTCATCCAAACCCTAGAATTCAAGTCACTCATATATGAATACAAGGGAAAAATGATAAGAGAAAAGGTAAAGGAAATTAACCCTGAGCAGGAAGTCGATGCCTTGAAATAATTACAAGAATAGGTTGATAGGGAGATGGGAAGTATCACCCCTAAAAGAGGAAGAGAGTTGTTACAAGAAGCAGGAGTTATGCTACTCCTCGGATGGGATATTAGCTCGGCCATAGTCTTTGACAACTTCATGAAAAGAGAAAATAAAACCTCACAGCTAACTAATGAGGCCAGTGACAAGATCTACACTGGTTTAGGGTACAATCCAAATAATGCTACTCTGCAAATTTGGGCCCTTTACCTTAAGGGAAAAGGACCTCACTTATTGACAACCTTAACCAAGTATTTGGTCATCTTTTAGTGCAAAGAGTAGGGAATACATATCCTATTGAGACTACAGAGCTAAATGTCAACGTAGATAAATTTACTAAGGTTCGGGTGGAGAAGTTGATAAGAGATAACAAAGGACTTGCTAGCGAGAATGAAAGATTAAAGTATGAGGTAATTAACTACAGAGATAAGTTTCCTTCATCTTCTAGTCTCTATTCTCCATTGATAGATTGTGAAAGGAAAGTACTCGAGGCTATGTCTGAAACTACATATTGGAAACAAAAGCATGAACTATCTCAGAAGAAGAATGAAAAATTGAGAAAAGAACTAAAGACCAATAAATTTGAAATGGCCTCAGAATTGGTATGTAAAATATTTGACAAGATGTTTAGACATACTAAAAAGGTTTGGATCATCCACAACAAGATACTTGTAGCCCACCAAGAACATGGTAGGTTATACAATAGGATGAAAAAGGTGGAGGAGCAAAAAAAACCTAAAGGGGATGGTGGAAAACAAATGCTTCAGCAGCACCAAAAATTGATGAAAATGCGCAATCATTTCCACAATGTATTAACACAAGAACTAGATGATTTCAACTAGCCTTTGAGCATGGATTTACCAAGCTTCTTCGATGAAGGGGAGTTGAAAGATGAGGATGTGTGGAAAAATGAAGTTTCTCAGTATTTGTCAATGGCTCTGGATGAAATCAACAATGAAGAGGAGGTGATAGAGAAAACACATATACAACTTGGGTGAATCTTTGACCTCTAGTATGCTATGAAAGACATCATCAGTAATGCTGATACTTATGCAAAAATGGGATACATTGAACATTTATCAAAGGTCAATATATTTATACGAGCCAAGTAAGGAGTACACGACTATTGAAGTCTCACAGTAGTTGATGCATTATCATGGAGCATGGACCTTGGGTAGATCTTCAATAATCACAAGTACCTGATGGAGATTAACGGATCATGGTGTGTCATGGATTATTTGTGAACTTCTCACTTTCTATGTTTATGTTTAGTTCAGTTATTAACATTTAGTTATGAAATGATATGATTTTTTGTAAAAGGCCTAAAGCTTGTACCTTCCTGCATATATAAAGGGAAACCAAGGCCGGATGAAGAATATATTAGAATAGGATTATCAATAGAATAGTAACCATACTAGCATACATATTTTACAATACAAAAGGACTTCTGCTATACAATGTATCATTTTTGAAGTAAATATAATGGAGAAGATTTAACACTGTGGCTAAATTCTAGTGTCAATTGTTTGTTCTTAGTATCTGATTATTTGTTTGTCTCTAGTTTAGTGCTTCCTTATTATTTAAATTGGTGTTTCAAGATCAGTTTATCAAGGCACATTTGTTGTTCTTGTGCGGTTTAATCAATTGGTTTCTTCCAAAGAATTAAATTTCCTTTTAGTAGATCATAGTAATCTAGAAGTGTTATTTGGATTGATAAGAAGAGCCTTATAATCGATAAAATTATCATACTATATCCAATTTGATTTTATCTTTTTATTCAAATAAGAAGTATATTTTGATTTCTTAGAGAAAATTTTCTGCTTCTATGTGATTTAGTTAACTAGTTCCTCTAAAGGATTAAAAATTCCTATTAATTAATCACAATAACCTAAAAAGAATCATTTGGATCGATAAGAAGAGTCTTCTAGTTACATTCTTGCACATTTATACAAGGTGTAAAAAATCACGTGCCAAACAATTCAAACTATATCCAGCAAGAAAATCACACATCATTCACCTCTTGACTCCATTAGCCCAATAGAAGTAGGCACTGGTCATACCTTTTCATTACAAAATTTAAAAAACTTTCAACACTAGGAGTAGGAGTAGCTAACAAGCCTTCATCTATTCCACATTTCATGCCACTGTGGATAGATCCTTAAATCCAACTAAGTTACACAACTTGCTTAAATCTTCTTCAATTATCAAGGTTCACCCACCTCGATTTATCAAAGCCTGAAGTATAGGGAGTCATCAACCACCTAGGTTAACTCCATCCATTAGTTCAAAAATGTTGTAAGTCTAACCATAGAGCCTTGAACCCTCTTAGGATTTACAACCTGCATTTTTGAGACCTAACACATGCCTCCATCTTCCTTCCATCTTGACCATTGATTGATTCTTTCAATCTTGACCATCAGTTTCTTTTTGCCTATTCTATAATTAGAACTTGCATCTATTGAATAAGGATCTATCTTTTCAAAGAAAACTTATGTTGTTGAAAATCACTCTCATTTGTATCCATGTTTAGCACATATTTAGCATTTTTAGTTTAAATCTTGATCATATTAGCTTAGAGCATCAATTAATGGCTTCCATGGTAACTTAGTTGCATCCATTTAGTATATTTTGAATCTAGGGCTTGCATATTTGAATCTTGTGCACATTTAGAATAGCTTTGCATACATTTACATTGATCATCTTAGCATTTATCATGTTAAAATAACTTTCATCATGTTTTACAACACATCTCAAATTGGTTTCATCAGTTTTCTTTAATAAAACTGATTGAAACAAGCTCATTATCCAAGGGATTGGGAAAGGATTTCCATTCCACATCAATGTGGTGCCACTCCCCCAATAGGATAAGTTCCAATGTCTTAGAGTAGATGTTTATCAAGCTTTCATATTTTAGAATGATAGTTTTAATGGCTTCTTCACTTTATTTACATTGAATGATTTTATTAGGATTGATGCTTAGTGGCTTAAATATGCTTCTAATTTGTATGCATCAAATGTAGTTAACCTATACTATGTAATTGGTCACATTTTGGTGCTAGGAGGGCAATATCAATCGAATTTGATGATTTTTTCACTAGAATTACGTTTTCTTGGTTTTGCAAATACAATGATGCTTTTGGAGACTACATCGGTGCCTTTGTCAAGCGTCACCATATAGTGATGCCCTTTTTTCCAGATACATCGAAGCTTAATTAAATCAGCAACGCTTATTAAAAATTGTGATGCTAATACTTTTTTAGAGGTATCAAAGATTTGAAAATAGCGACGCCTCTAAGATAGCGACGCTATTGTCGTCCCTGTTTTACTGCTAAGTGACACTTGTTCTCTCCAAAGTGATACTTTTTTGAATTATGGTGATGCCTTTGTAAACAATGACACTTTTTACTAGTAAACCAAATAGTGACTGAATTTTGGCATGTGTTTTAAATTTTTAATTTTATTTGCTCCTTAACATGTGATTGACTTCTGGTTTTTGTTTTTGAGGCTAACCGATTTTGCAGGTTTGGGCAACAAAATTTGAATTGAAGGAGCATATTTTTATTTCATTATAATTGTAACAAGTGTCTTTACACTTATGGGGCAATTATAACACATTTGATGATGCTTTATTTCATTTTTTAAGACCAACTAGATTTCCTTTGGGCTTAAAATTAACATTCCAATTGGTTTAAAATAAACCCACATATCCTCATTTTGCAATGTCAGGTTTAAAATTGAACAAAATAATCAAACACTTCCATTGGTGCTTAAAATGAATTCATTTTTCTATGATGGATTAAAATGAACAAGTGTTTTTCATGTTTCTTTGTTTTTGTATGCTTGAAATGTGTATCCTCTCCCCTTGTGCTTTGTGTGATCTTGGGTGAAGAGAAACATTCAAGTATACATCCTTTGCTTTTGTGCAAATTGAATGTGTATCCTCTCCCCTTGCACCTTTTGGTGATCTTAGGTGATGAAAAGCATCTTGAGTTTCTTCCAATATTATTTTCATTTTGATGTGTTTCCTTTAGAGGGCCTACCTCCCAACTTGTGAGAGGGAATGACCCAAGCGATACTTTCATTTGGGTCTACTATATAAATATTTGGTGTGACGAAAGTCATTTACCAGCTGGTGTGGATGTCCTATACCAATGAATGTCTCCCTTAGTATCCATGTGATACGTCAAAACCCTTAGATGTTTCGAAGGGTTGGGAGGCCTCTTAATTGAGTGAATCACTATATGTATATGAACCAGTTTATCCTGAAAGTCTGAATTAAGAACCACATTTTATAGAGGCCCAAATCCTTCTTTACTTGTTGGTGCAGGAACGATCATTCTGAAGCCGCCCTACATTTACTATTCATTATAGAAACATAATATCTCTCGGATCTTCAGATATTTGGGGTATGAGATTTGGTTTTCCCATGTTGTGTAAGGTGGGGCCAATTTCACCAAATCTCTAGTTGTTCACTTTGTCTTAGTGTTTGGAGAAATCCAAGTAGGGACTCAGTAATTAGTATCTTTCAAGCCTAGGTGGTATCGAGTCAGTTTAAATACTTTGCTTTGTTCCAAAATATTTCAATCAAACATCAACATGATTCATCAAATTTCAAACCCTTTGGTTTAAGCATGGATACCCTTTGAAAATCCTTGATATTAATGCTCGTCCTAAGGATCCTAAAAATAAACTCATTTAAGCAAGATAAATTGAAAAATTGAACCCCACATGATTATTTGGTGTCTGATCACTCTAGTTCAACAACCAAACCTTACATCAACTATAATACAACCAAAATTTGAGCTAATTTAAGGAGAACAAAATGACATAATCAGTAGTTTGAGGAGCTTAACATTTGAGAAAAAAGAAACATCCAATGAGTGGAGAATTGCAACAAACATCTTAGACATGTTGAATAGTTTAGATAACTGAGAGTGGGGGGTGAATCAGTTATTATAAAATATTTTTCTTGACCCTAATTAATCTGGAGCAAAATTAAATCAATCAGATAATGATCTAACAAATATGAACATGAAATCACATAACAACACCATGCACAATGAACACTAGAATTTATGTGGAAACTGAAGAATGGAAAAACCACAGAGAATGCTAATTGTCAATTATAAAACACCGATTAAGGTGACACTGGTTAAGGTGATTTTTACAAGGGCTCACTGCCAAAATTCTCACTACAAGTAAGGATCACTGTCAGTGGGCTCACTACCTGGCTATTATAGCCAAAGATAAAAAGGCTCACTGCCAAAAGAGAAAGTATCACTACCAACAAAAAAGAATCACTGCTAGAAGAATGATGAAAGGGAAGCCACCACTGAAATAATTGTCACCAACAATGGCACCAAATAGAATTTCACTGTCAGCTACCTCCAGTTGTATACTTTTGCACAATGTCTGGATTTTATATTTGAATTCACCACACTTAATTTCATCGAACATAATCAAATTTTACTTATACCAATCCATGCCTTCATAATATCCTAAGTCGACCAAACACAATTTCATTCCATGCTTCCATAAACTCCTAAGTCGGCCAAACACAATTTGAATTAGGTCACCACAAAACATTCCTGTGGTGGAAAGGAATGAAACATGGACCATACAAAACCTCCTCTCTCATATCAACATACTACATATTAACCATGATATCCAAAACCAAAGAATAGAATATACATGTTATAATGCAAATAATGTTCTGGGGCACACTAACCAATTTCTAGATCGATCTAAACCCATAAGAGTGTATCTCATTATGTTGCAAAATGAATGGGACCATGACAAGCATTACCAAAGATAGATCATCATAGCACAACATCTAGAGCACACCAATCCAGATCACCAAAGCATCAAAACTGAACTTTAAACAATCAACCAAGATATGTTGACATCAATGACAACCATTAATGACAACAATCAACAACCTCACATTCAAATAATCTCCCCCTTTGTTATTGATGGAAACATTCATCAATGACAAACCAAATAACTCAACAACAACATCAACATCATCAAGGAACCTCTTTTCTTCTCCCCCTGAAAAGCTTACTCTGCTCCCCCTATGAGGAACCCACGAAGCATTGATCCAAATAAGAATGAGCATATAATACCCTGGATAAATGCACACCCTAGTGCAAATTGTTATAGATTCGGAGGGGGAAGAACCCCTAACTTCTACCAGAGATACTCAAAAGTATCTTTGCACAACGATTTTGTGAAAATGTCTACAATCTACTCTTTTGTAGTACATATTCAAGTCTTAAAACATTCTTCAATACCTTCTCTCTCAATATGTGATATCTAATGGATATATGTTTCATTCTAGAGTGTTGTATAAGATTCTTGGAATTTTTTATTGCATTGGTATTATCACACATAATTGAGATTGGTTGATCAAATGATATGCCAATATCTTTCAATGTTTTTTTCATCCACAGTACATGAGTGCAACATGAGGATGTTGCAATGTATTCAAATTCAACAGTAGATAAAGATACAAAATCTTGTTTCTTGCTTGACCAAGCAACTAATTGGGAGCCAAGGAAATAAGCTCCACCACTTTTTCTCTGCTTGTTATCAACACATCTGACCCAATCAACATCAGTATAGGTTGTCAAGGTGAAATTTGAGTCCTTTGGATACCATAACTCGATATCTTTTTTACCCTTCAAATATCTAAAAATCTTTTTACTGCAACAATATGTGATTCCTTTGGTTCTTATTGAAATCTAGCTGCTAGAAAAATATCATACATAATGTCTGGTCTAGTAGTAGTCAAATATAACAATCCTCCAATAATTGACCTGTACATACTTGCTTCATCTTTAGGTGAATCATCTTCTTTTGTCAACTTACATCTAGTAACAATAGGTGTACAAACCGATTTGGAGTTCTCCAATCCAAACTTCTTCAATAATTCTTTGGTATAATTGGATTGAGAAATGAAAATTCCTTTGCTATTTTGATTTAGTTGTAATCCAAGGAAGAAATTTACCTCACCTATCATAGACATTTCTAATTCCTTTTGCAATTTTTTTGCACATGTCATCATTTCCCCCAAAAATTATGTCATCAACATAAACCACAACAATCAATATTTGATCTAAGTGAATTATGTAGTGTAAATTACTGTCAGTAGATCCCTTTTGAAATCCTTGTCCAATCAAGTACTTGTCTAATATGCCATACTAGGCTCTAGGAGCCTGCTTCAATCCATATAAAGCTTTCTTCAACCTACAAATAGAATCCGGGTTACTTCCAGACTTAAATCCCTCCGGTTGTTCAATGTAGACTTCTTCCTTCAGTTCTCCATTCAAAAATTCAGATTTTACATCCATTTGATAGACTTTGAAATCCTTACAAGCTGCAAAAGCTAGGAATATCTAAATTGCTTCCATTTGAGAAACATGGGCATATATCTCTTCAAAACCAATACCTTCGATCTGAGTGTAGCCTTTGCAAACCAATCTTGTATTGTTTCTCATTACCTTTCCATTTCCGTCCAGCTTGTTCCAGAATACCCACTTTGTTCCAATTACATTTTTGTTTGTCAGTTTGGGCACAAGTTCCCAAGTTTTATTTTTATCTATTTGATCAAGCTCTTCTTTCATTTCCTTCACCCAATTTTGATCATTTCATGCTTCTTCCATAGTCTTTGGATCAATTTCTAAGAGTAAACATAGTAATACTTGTTCTTGAGCAGCTTTGTTTCTTGTGATGATTCCTTTATTCTTATCTCCAATGATCTAATTTTTTGAATGGTTTCTCTATACATACCTTGGAGTTTGATTGTAGTTTATGGAGCCTCCTTTATCTCTTCTTCTTCTTCTTCTTTCTTATCCTTTTCTCCTTTGTCATCTGAGTTATCTAATTCATATTCAATATGCCTATCAAGATTTCTTTGAACATCTTCATCCACTTTCAAATTTGCACTTTCAACTATCTTGTTTAGTCTCTTGTTGTAACACCAGTACGCCTTGCTTCTTGTAGAGTAACCCAAAAATATTCCCTCATCAGCTCTACTGTTGAACTTTCCAAGATTGTCCTCATCTCTCTAGATGTAGCACTTACTTCCAAATTTTTTGAAGTACTTTACCATGGGATCTCTTCCATGCCATAGCTCATATGATTTATTTCTATATTCCTTCAAAACAGTACTCTATTAAGAGTGTATATTATTGTGTGTATCGCGTCTCTCCAGTACACCTGTGGTAAACCTGCTTCACTAATCATTGTTCTAGCTACTTCTTGAATTGTCTGGTTCATTCTTTCCACTACACCATTATGTTGTGGTGTTCTAGGGGCACATAACTATCTTTTAATGATGTGTTTCTCATAGAACGTGTTGAATTCATTAAAAGTAAACTCTCCTCTATCATATCTTAAACACTTGATTCTCTTGTCAACTTCATTCTCAACTCTTGCCTTGAAAATATTGAATTTTTCTAAAGCCTTTGATTTTTCTCTTAAAAATACAACCTAGATTAATCTAGAATAATCGTCTATTAAAAGCATGAAATATTTCTCACCGTGTAAGCTTCTTGTTTTGGCTGGACCACATAGGTCAGTGTGTACAAGTTCCAGCAAACCAGTAGAGGATTCTTCTTTTCTTCGAAATATTTCTCTAGTCTACTTTCCTTCTTGACATCCTTTGTAGATAGTGTTGTCTGGTTTGATCAATATTGGAAAGTCTCTGATTGATCTTGTTGAACTTATCCTTACCAAATTGTCAAAGTTGATGTGACACATCCTTCCATGCCAGAACCAACTATCATTGCTCTGAGAAAAAAGCATATCTTTGTATCTCCTTCTAGTTGATACATATTCCCACTTGTTCTTTTTCTTGCTACAATAACAGTTCTGAAACTCTTTCAAATTTCACAACCATCATCCTGAAATACAACATTATATCCATTCTCACACATCTTTCCAACACTCAAAATGTTATGATATAAACCCTTCACAAAGTAAAAATTGTCTCTTATTCTTTCTTATCCTTTTCTCCTTTGTCATCTGAGTTATCTGATTCATATTCAATATGCCTATCAGGATTTCTTTGAACATCTTCATCCACTTTCACATTTTCACTTTCAACTATCTTGTTCAGTCTCTTGTTGTAACACCATTACACCTTACTTCTTGTAGAGTAACCCAAAAATATGCCTTCATCAACTCTACTATTGAACTTTCCAAGATTGTCCTCATCTCTTCGGATGTAGCACTTGCTTCCAATTTTTTTGAAGTACTTTATCGTGGGAGCTCTTCCATGCCATATCTCATATGATTTCTTTCCATATTCCTCCAGAACAATACTCTATTAAGAGTGTACATTGTTGTGTGTATCGCTTCTCTCCAGTACACCTATGGTAAACCTGCTTCACTAATCATTGTTCTAGCTACTTCTTGAACTGTCTGGTTCATTCTTTCCACTACATCATTTTGGTGCGGTGTTCTAGGGGCACATAACTATCTTTTAATATCATTTTTCTCATAGAACTTGTTGAATTCATCAAAAGTAAACTCTCCTCTATCAGATCTTAAACACTTGATTCTCTTGTCAACTTCATTCTCAACTCTTTCCTTGAAAATATTGAAGTTTTCTAATTCCTTTGATTTTTCTCTTAAAAATACAACCCAGGTTAATCTAGAATAATCATCTATTAAAAGCATGAAATATTTCTCACCTTGTAAGATTCTTGATTTGGTTGGACCACATAGGTTAGTGTGTACAAGTTCCAAAAAATTGGTAGAGGATTCTTCTTTTCTTTGAAATATTTCTCTAGTCTACTTTCTTTCTTGACATCCTTTGTAGACAGTGTTGTCTAGTTTGGTCAATCTTGGAAAGTCTCTAATTGATCTTGTTGAACTTATCCTTACCAAATTGTCAAATTTGATGTGACAAATCCTCCCATGCTAGAACCAACTATCATTTCTATGAGAAAATAAGCATCTCTTTGTAGCTCCTTCTAGTTGATACATATTCCCACTTGTTCTTTTTCCTGCTACAATAACAGTTCTGAAACTCTTTCAAATTTCACAACCATCATCCCGAAATACAAAATAATATCCATTCTCACACATTTTTCCAACACTCAAAATATTATGATATAAACCCTTCACATAGTAAAAATTGTCTCTTCTTCTTCTTCTTTCTTATCCTTTTCTCCTTTGTCATCTGAGTTATCTAATTCATATTCAATATGCCTATCGGGATTTATTTGAACATCTTAATCTACTTTCACATTTTCACTTTCAACTATCTTGTTCAATCTCTTGTTGTAACACCAGTACGCCTTGCTTCTTGTAGAGTAACCCAAAAATATGCCTTCATCAACTCTACTATTGAACTTTCCAAGATTGTCCTCATCTCTCTGGATGTAGCACTTGCTTCCAATTTCTTTGAAGTACTTTACCATGGGATCTCTTCCATGCCATAGCTCGTATGATTTCTTTTCATATTCCTCTAGAACAATACTCTATTAATATTATATATTGTTGTGTGTATCACTTCTCTCCAGTACACCTGTGGTAAACTTGCTTCACTAATCATTGTTCTAGTTGCTTCTTGAACTATCTAGTTCATTCTTTCCACTACACCATTATGTTGTGGTGTTCTAGGGGCACATAACTATCTTTTAATGTCATGTTTCTCACAAAACTTGTTGAATTCATCAAAATTAAACTATCCTCTATTAAATCTTAAACACTTGATTCTCTTGTCAACTTCATTCTCAACTCTTTCCTTGAAAATCTTGAATTTTTCTACAGCCTTTGATTTTTCTCTTAAAAATACAACCCGGGTTATCTAGAATAATCATCTATTAAAAGCATGAAATATTTCTCACCTTGTAAGCTTCTTGTTTTGGCTGGACCACATAGGTCAATGTGTACAAGTTCCAAAAAATTGGTAGTGGATTCTTCTTTTCTCCAAAATATTTCTCTAGTCTACTTTCCTTCTTGACATCCTTTGTAGATAGTGTTGTCTAGTTTGGTCAATCTTGGAAAGTCTCTGACTGATCTTGTTGAACTTATCCTTACCAAATTTTCAAATTTGATGTGACACATCCTCCCATGCTAGAACCAACTGTCATTACTTTGAGAAAATAAGCATATCTTTGTAGCTCCTTCTAGTTGATACACATTCCTACTTGTTCTTTTTCCTACTACAATAACAGTTCTGAAACTCTTTCAAATTTCACAACCATCATCCCGAAATACAACATTATATCCATTCTCAAACATTTGTCCAACACTCAAAATATTATGATATAAACCCTTCACATAGTAAACATTATCTCTTCTTCTTTCTTATCCTTTTCTCCTTTGTCATTTGAGTTATCTAATTCATATTCAATATGCCTATCAGGATTTCTTTGAACATCTTCATCCACTTTCACATTTTCACTTTCATCTATCTTGTTCAATCTCTTGTTGTAACACTAGTACGCCTTTCTTCTTGTAGAGTAACCCAAAAATATGCCTTCATCGGCTCTACTATTGAACTTTCCAAGATTGTCCTCATCTCTCTGGATGTAGCACTTGCTTCCAATTTTTTTGAAGTACTTTACCATGGGAACTCTTCCATGCCATAGCTCATATGATTTCTTTTCATATTCCTCTGGAACAATACTCTGTTAAGAGTATATATTGTTGTGTGTATCGCTTCTCTCCAGTACACCTATGGTAAACCTGCTTCACTAATCATTGTTCTAGCTACTTCTTGAATTGTTCGATTCATTCTTTCCACTACACCATTATGTTGTGGTGTTCTAGGGGCACATAACTATATTTTAATGTCATTTTTCTCACAAAACTTGTTGAATTCATCAAAAGTAAACTCTCCTCTATCAAATCTTAAACACTTGATTCTCTTGTCAACTTCATTCTCAACTCTTTCCTTGAAAATCTTGAATTTTTCTAAAGCCTTTGATTTTTCTCTTAAAAATACAACCCAAGTTAATCTAGAATAATCATCTATTAAAAGCATGAAATATTTTTCGCCTTGTAAGCTTCTTGTTTTGGTTGGACCACATAGGTCAGTGTGTACAAGGTCCAACAAATCGGTAGAGGATTCTTCTTTTCTTCAAAATATTTCTCTGGTCTACTTTCCTTCTTGACATCCTTTGTAGATAGTGTTGTCTGGTTTGGTCAATCTTGGCAAGTCTCTGGCTGATCTTGTTGAACTTATCCTTACCAAATTGTTGAATTTGATGTGACACTTCCTCTTGTGCTAGAACCAACTGTCATTGCTCTGAGAAAATAAGCATATATTTGTAGCTCCTTCTAGTTGATACATATTCCCACTTATTCTTTTTCTTGCTACAATAACAGTTCTAAAACTCTTTCGAATTTCACAACCATCATCCTAAAATACAACATTATATCCATTCTCACACATCTATCCAACACTCAAAATATTATGCTATAAACCCTTCACATAGTAAACATTGTCAGTGTTATGTTTTCCATCAAAGGTAATAGAACCAATTCCAACAATCTATGTTGTTTTATCATCTCCAAATCTAACAGAACCATTCATCTCTATTTCTTTTGACAAATAATGTAGCTTTAGTGTTACCATTAGATTCCAAACAAATATTAGGAATATCAAATCAAGGTTCATCCTTTTCCACCAAAAAAAATAACCCTCATGATCTGATTCATCATTTGAAATACTGGCATTATCATTAACATAATAGGCCTTCTTATTGATGTTTTAAATAAAATTCCTTGTTCTTTTCTCTGAACACTTACTTGCTAAATGACCAATCTTTCCACATCTAAAACTTTTAAGGGGCAACATACCTTTGTACTTTCCGGTACCTTTCTTCAATGTCCTTGTGATGTTTGCTTCCAACTCATCTGAACTTTTGCTATCTGGATCTTCTTTTGTTTTTGTAGCTTTGAAGGTTGTTTCAGATTTATCCTTTTATTTTCCAAATTTCCTCATCTCAAGCATGGTCAAGGTGCCAAATAGTTACTCTCTTGTGAATTTCTTCATATCATAAACTTCCTCAATAGCTGAGATCTTGTCACTATAGCTCTCCAGTAGGGTCATTAGAATCTTCTCCATAACATCTTCATTTTCCAGAGTGCCTCCTTGATTTTTGACTTCATTTAATACACTGCCAACTCTATGAGAATATCTTGCTATATCCCCACCTTCTTCCATCCTCAAGTTTTCATATCTGGGCTTAGCTGTCAACTTCTTTGATAATTTGACTCTATCATTTCCTTCATAGATTTCTTTCAACTTTTCCCAAACATCATAAACAGTGCCCAATGAAATAAATTTTGTTAACTCAGTGTTAGACAAAGCACTAAATATTGCATACCTTTCCTTTTCATTCTCTTCTTAGGCTGAAATCTTATCCGTAGAAGAAGGACCATTTATCAGTTCAACATATTTTGTATCAACAACTTTCCAAGTTTTTGTACCCTAGAGAAATCAAGTAACCTCTCATCCGCGCTTTCCATAAACTATAGTCAGATCCATCAAACATAGGAATTGATAGTTTGTGTGCCATTAGATCTACCCCAAGCAATTAATCTCTTCTTCGAGGAACCAAAGCTATGATACCAATTTTTGAACAGTCCGGGTAACTAAGAGGGGGGCAAATCAATTATTATAAAATAATTTTCTTGACCTTAATTAATCCAAAGAAAACTTAAATCAATCAGATAATGATCTAACAGACGTGAACATGAAATCACATAACAACACCATGCACAATGAACACCAAAATTTGCGTGGAAACCCAAGAAGGGAAAAACCATAGAGAATGCTAATTCTCAATTATAAAACACCAATTAAGGTGACACCGATTAAGGTGAATTTTACAAGGGCTCACTTCCAAAATGCTCATTGTAGGTAAGGCTCACTATCGGTGGGATCACTGCCTGGCTATTATAGCCAAAGATAAAAAGGATCACTACCAAAAGAGAAAGGCTCACTACCAACAGAAAATGACTCACTGCCAAAAAAATGATGAAAGGGAATCCATCGTTGAAATAACTATCACTAATAATGACATCGGATAGAATTTCACTTTTTGGTGCCTCTGATTGTATGCTTTCACATAATGTTTGGATTTTAGATTCGCATTCACCACACTTAATTTCATCAAACATAATCAACTTTTACTTATACCAATCCATGCCTTCATAATCTCTTAAGTCAGCCAAACACAATTCCATTCCATTCTTCCATAAACTCCTAAGTCAGCCAAACACAATTTGAATTAGGTCACCACAAAAACATTCCCACGATGGAAAGGAATGAAATGTGGACCATACAGAACCTCCTTGCTCAAATCAACACACTACATATTAACCATGATATTCAAAACCAAAGAATAGAATATACATGTTATAATGCAAACAATATTCTGGGGCACACTATCCAATTTACAAATTGGTCTGAACCTATAAGAGTGTATCTCATTATGTTTCAAAATGAAAGGGACCAAGACAAGCATGACCAAAGATAGATCATCACAACACAACATCCGACACATGACAATCCGGATCACCAAAACATCAAAAACAAAACTTAAACAATCAACCAAGATATGTTGACATCAATGACAACCATTAATTACAACAATCAACAAAATCACATTCCAACAAGACAAACAAGAGAAAAAATTCGATATTGTTGCCAAAAGGCCCATATTACCACCTCCTACATGGCAATAAATATCCTCTTTTTTAAAAACAACAGATAATACATATGTGTTTTTCTTCGTGATCTCTTGCAAAGTCAAAACCCTCAAACGAAGGTCAACATTCTGCCATTTCAAAATTAGACATCATAGTGCAAAATTTGTCAAAAAAAAACCTTCAAAGCTTTACCACAATGGAGACAACTTGATGAGAAATTTTTATTCTCGCCCTTTGTTGGGTGACCCAAATTTATTTGTCCAAATTATCCCTATCATTTAAATCAACATTGATCTTTTGGGCTCTAGTTACTTGTAGGGTAAAGCATCTTTCTCACTACCTTGGTCTTGCGGAAACAAAAGGTTCATTCTAGGTCAACATTGGGTCAAACATTTCATCCACCCTTCATCAATTTTCACCTTTTATTTCACCAAACTTTAATGTAAACTTTAAATAAAAAACACACCAACACTTTGGACTTAGACAATCAATCAACCAATCCCCTAACTTAGCTACTTTGTGTGTGAAATGAATCATTTTCCATGCATTTAGTTGAGTTAGTTATCACCTTTGTGAACTATTTTATCTTGAAGGTCACGAGTCTACCTTAAAGATTTATGAATTCATTATCATCTTTATCAAACCAATCAATCCTCTTGGTCTCAAAGTGTTGTCCCAAAAGTTTACAAAGGCTCACTTCCCATATCATTTGTGCCCATTTCATCATCCACTTCACATTATTTCTCTAAAATGACTTAGAACGTCCCTTTTACCTAAATTTGAGTCAACTAGAGAGTTTAAACATTACAAATATCAACATAACTCTCTCATAGGTGACCCACAATTTATGGTAACAACAAGACCAAAACACAAGAAAAATATGGAATATAAACTCGATTCATACATCATGAGTGACTTAAATCAACCAAACTATCAAAGCCTTACAATACCAATTGATTATCAAAACTCACATTTATACATTCACACATAGGATCATTATATCCTACAAACCTCAATGCTACAACAAATGTGAGTATGCCCAATCTAAATTTTGGAACACCTTTCCCTATGGTAGATTAAAATCAAAGTCAAAACCTAAAAATCTATCAACCAAATGATCAATACATGAGTCTTCAACAAAACAACATTATCCCATAAAATCAATACATGCCAAATGTGAGTATACCAAATACAAACTTACCAAATATGAACATATCAAATCCACACTTGGTGAACTATGGGATAGATACGTTTGCAAATCACACCAATGTTGTTCAAAATCCAAACAATATATTGACAAATCAATGTATTAATCTAAATCAAGGCTACCTAAATCAAAGCAATGTGGTTCCCAACCACAACAATGTTCAATGCCAACCTCTGATGCAAAATCTAAACATCATCCCAAATCACAAAATTGTCCAAAATTAATTTGTGTATGATCCCATACAACTACCACAAGTGTATATTCCAAATATGCTTGACCAACAACCAAATCAAATATATCAAGGGTATCAAAATCAAAATCAAGATCAAATTTTGCGAAATCAAATTTCTATACTTACAAAATTTGTTGATTCATATCACCAAGAGACATATCCACCCCAAAATAAATAAACTCCCCCATTGGTTAAACCATGTCATCAAAACATTGATTTGTGACCACAACCACATCAAGAACAACATCTTCAATATCAAGAAGTTGGATATCAAAATCAACAACCTCAACAACAAGATCAATCACCACATCTCCAAGATGAATCACAACTGGATCAATCTCAACAAGCACAAATCTCAAAAGACAACAAAACCACTACCAAACTTGAATACACTCCTTTAGGGGAGCCAATCAAATCAACATTAAACATGTTAGTCCATGCTAAACTTATCAATCTTCCAGAATCATTAAATGGGGGTGAACCTAGAATCAATTTTCCATGGAATGGTGATAATGCTTATTGTGAATACCATAACACAAAAGTTCATGACACTTTAGATTGTAGCAAACTCAAATATCTCATCCAAGACCTTGATCAAGGAAAAATATCTATTGAGGACAATGATCAAGATTCAACCACTACTAATAGCAGTAAAACTCTCTCCACCACTATTATTGAAAACAATGATCAACATCTATCCATCAATGAGCACCTTGAAGATGTGTCTACCACATCCAACAATCAAATCAACATACATCAAAAGTTACTTTTTAATCATGATCAAAACCCATCAACAATATCCAACACGGATCCATTTCAAGAAGCATTAACATCATTTGATCCTATGATTGAAAATATTGAAAATATTGACACCACCATTTTTTAGGGCAGAATTCAAGATCCATTCACCAATGATCATGTCAACAATATCTCTACACCACCTAACGAGTTAGAGGACATATATTAAGAATTTATTCCAAAGAATGATCAACATCTTTCACCAAAGTCTAGTAATGGTCCTTTCCAAGACAAATTGATATCCTTTGATCTCATGGTTGCAGATATAGAAGGAATCCTCAACTCAACACTTGATCCAAATTCACTTGAAGATCAATAAAATATTGAACCAAGACCCATGCCTAATGAAGACATTCAAGAACCCTTTGTAAGAAATCCATCCTTTAAAATTGACCCATGTCAATAACTTGATCCAAAGCATGTCAAAAGAAATTCAAAAGTTAATCAAGATCAAGGATCCATATGTCCAAGATACTACCATGATCTAATGGGTATTTTCCAATCCATACAAGATGTCACAAATAATTATCATATCCATACATCACATAATCCTCCATCTACCCATGAGATGGTTACTCCTAATGGACATATAGATGATCTTCATCCAAAACAAGAGTCTCCTACTCTTGATATGATTACTAAGGAACAAGAGTCTCCTACTCTTAATATCTTTACACATGATCAAGGCATAGAAGAATCCATAGACATATCAAAAATTGATCATGAAGAATACCTCTACATGCATTATGAATCAAAAACATCCTTTGATGAGCGAGCATAAATGGATCATAAGGAAGACTCCTATATGGATTGTAAAGCATCAACACCTTTTGAAGAAGCATCAAAATAAAACACATCCTCCATGCATATTGAATAAAGTGAGTATGAGGATATCAAGCATTATTGAAAATCAACAAATTTAAACCATCTTGAACAACAAGGAAATGGTTTGTTCGCAGCAAAATCAAAGCATGTCAGTAATACTCCCATAATATTGGGGGAAACTTTATCTAGTGCAAACACCAACATGGGGAGCATGAAGAGTCCTTATGATGAAATAGCTACCAACACTCAAACCATTCATATCAGTTGGAAAATGTGCCTCAACTTGCTGGCTTGAGCCTTTGTTAAGGACTCGACGAATTTACTCTCCCTTTCATGAAGTCATTCCTTCTCTTTGGCTTCATCGGTAGAATGATCGCATACCAGTGAGTGACAATGTGTTGTCTCACCGATATGCCGATATGCGATAAATGTTGTGTCAGTGAGACTTGGAGTCATCGGTGGAACTCAATCGGTTGTCTCAATGATAGAACGATATGCTCTGTCGATGTGACCTGGGGTCATCGGTGGAACCTTTCATCAGGCTATGTCGATGGACCGATGGCAAAGGGAAGCGACTTGGTGGGAACCACATCATAGTGTACCGACGAATAGGGATCTTGATCTACGGCTGAGATTTGACTAATCTAATAGTGCTTATTTTATTCCATGCTCAGTTAAGGAGAGTACCGATGATTTCTTGTGAACAAGCGGAATTGTCTGAGTGTTTGACACTTGGTGACATGCGAGGTGTGCAGGCTTCGAACACATTTCATTGTTTCAAAGAAGCTTATTGGGAATTTTGTAGATTCCCTTTTGATTCCTCAAAAGTGCACATGATGTGTACATGATGTGTACATGTGTCTTGGTGGACTCCGACGGTCTAGCGATCAGACAGTTATCGCCATACCATGGTGGCCATTAGGCCATACCACGGTAGCTCAGTAGGAAATGCTTGGGGCATCATTGACCATTTTGATAGTCAAAGCAATGGATGAATGGAATGACGACACGTGGCATGATCTCATTCGTTGATTTTATATCACTATTGTAAATCAATTGTTATTGGTCGAATGTCTAAATCTATGAAAGTGATATGTGCATTAACTATAAGATCTGATTCAGCGGTTGACATAATCCAAATCTAAGTAATTCTCAATAATGGAATTAATGCCTTGGCGACCCGATGCATGATTGCAAGGCGACTTGGTTAGAAGCGATCAAATTTGTCTATTAGAAGGAAGGTGCATAATTAAGGCACTTGATTGGTCGGTCGGCAGAAGAATGAATGTAAGACTTATAACAGTCGAATACATTGTAACAGACACATAAGGTGGCGATAGGATTATTCATTGTATGTTGTAATAGCATTGTAACAATGAGGGGTTTTCTAATTGAAGTCTATCACTGTGAGTTAAGTATCAAAGAGAGAGTGAAGTTTGTGACTTTGTATGTAATCTGTTTATTGTAATACAAAGTGACTTTGCTTGGTGTGGTGGGTTTTTCTCTCGTAAGAGTTTTTCGACATAAATTTGGTTTATCTCTATGTATGTTCTTTTATGTTACTCTTGTCATCCTGTATGTGTTCATATTAAGTGTTAGAAAGTTTTAAAACTGGTCTTTTCACTTCTCCTCTGTAGTTTTAGCATTAAGAAAGCGTTTCCACACTATTTTTTTTCCTTTCAAGTGGTATCATATTGTGGTCAGTTGTGTTATCCTTGTTAGTAAGGTTGGTTTTTTGTGCTAATATTGTCCTAGTGGAGTCTTGCAAAGTTAGAACCTAATTTTGTTTGAGATGGAGAGTACATCAGGTAGAGTAGAGATTGAAAAATTCAATGGCAGCAACTTTGAGTTGTGGAAACTCAAAATGGAATACTTGCATGTGGATAGAGACCTCTGGGTTGTTGTGTCTAGAACTATGCCACAAGGTATGAAACAAGAAGATTGGGATATTGCAGATAGAAAAGATAGAGGCTTGATAAGACTTAGTTTGGCTGATTCTATACTCTTGAACGTCCATGAGGAGAAGTCTGAAGATTCGTTATGGAAGAAGCTTGGTGACATTTATCAGGGAAAGTCTCTAGTAAATAAGTTATTCCAGAGGAAGAATTTGTACTCCTTGAAGATGAAAGAAGGTGCATCTATTGCAGACCATCTGAACTCATTTAATATGAGTGTTGCTTAGTTGACGTATGTGGGTGTGAAGATAGAAGAGGAGGATCATTGCATGCTCCTATTATGTTTGTTACCTGACACTTGGGATCATCTTGTAATGGCTATTGGAAGTATGGCCACTACTTTCAATATGGAAGACGTTGTTGCCTCACTGTTGTCTGAAGAGATGTAGAGGAAGTCTTCAAAGATGGCCAAAGAGGCCCTTGTTGTTCGAGGCAGATCGAAGGAGAAAGGCAAGAAGAAGGACAAGAAGTCCAAATCTAAATCTGAAGGGAGATCAAAGTCCCCTAGTAAAAATTCCAAGGTGAAATGTTGGAACTGTGGGCAGCCTGGTCATATCCGAAATGATTGTAAGGATAAAAAGAAGAAGAAGAGTAACTCTTCAGACAATGATTCTTCTTAGAGTGATGCAAATGCCTTCATTGTAGCCTTAGCAACTCAGGCATCAGATGATGTCTGGCTAGTTGACTCAGGTGCATCTTTTCACATGATGTCTCATTAAGAGTGGTTCACTAAGTAAAAAAAGTATGATGGTGGAAAGGTGTACCTGGCAAGTGATTCAACATTGGAGATTGTTGGTCGTGGAAGATTCAAAATATAATTCCTTAATGGAAGAATCAAAGGGATTTGTGATGTACTGCACATACCAGGTTTGGCTCGTAACTTACTTTCTATCAGTAAGTTGAATGATGTTGGTGAGGAAGTTTCTTTCTAGAGTAAAGGATGTAAGATGGCTAGAGGCGCAATGGTGTTGGCTAAGGGTATATGTACTGGTACTCTGTATAAGCTAGATGCACGTCCTGTTCAATGTAATAATGTCTCTATAAAGTCAAGAAAAGTTTCTCATGTAAAGAAGGATGATGATGCTCCTCTGGGTGCAAATTCCTTTGAGGTGAAACTCCTAGTAGAGAAGACCATGTTGTGGCATCATAGATTCGGTCACATAGGTGAGAAAGGTTTAAAAACCTTGAAAAATAAAAATCTTGTTGAAGGGCTTGATGATTGTAATCTTGAGTTTGACTTTTACAAATATTATATTTATGGAAAGCAACACCGTGTTTCATTTTATTCGAGTCCTCATAAATCTTCTAGTGTACTGGATTATGTTCATTCTGATGTGTTTGATCCAGTGAATGTTCCTTCGTTATCGAAGTCTATATATTATGTTTCTTTTATTGATGACTATTCGAGAAGGGCATTTATATACTTTCTTAAGAGTAAATCAAAAGTGTTCAGTCGGTTTAAAGAATTTAAAACTTTGGTAGAGAATTAGACTAGAAATAAAATTAAATGCTTGAGGATGGATAATGGCGGTGAGTTTTGTTCTGCAGATTTTGAAAGGTACTGCAAAGACCATGGGATTAAAAGGCATAAAACTACACCTTATACTCCACAACAGAATGGAGTTGCTGAAAGGTTGAACATAACATTAATGGAGAGAACAAGAAGTATGTTGAGTAGTGTTGATCTGGAGCAGAAGTTTTGGGTTGAGGTTGTGGCTACAACATGTTACTTGGTACATCATTCACCTTGTTCTGCTCTTATTGACAAGACACCTTTGGAATATTCATTTCTTTGGTTGTGAGGCATATGCATATGTGCCAAGTGAGAAAAGATCAAAGTTGGAGAACAAAGCTATTAAATGTATCTTCATTGGCTATGGCATTGGTGTCAAGGGATACAATCTTCGGAATTTTGATACTGAGAAGGTTATGTATAACAGAAGTGTAATATTTTGTGAGTTGAAACCTTCAATAGTTGATCCACAGTTAGAGACTGATCAAAGAGAAAAGAAGAATGATGTAGTTCAAATTCCTCAGACTCCAAAAAAAGAGGAACTACATGGTGTACCTAAAACTAAGAGTTCAAGCAGCTCTGAGAGTTCTGAAGATGAAGAACCACAACCTCAACCAGTAAGAAGGTCTACACGTGAAAAATGACAACCTTATAGGTATGGTTTCTCTATGTTAGATTCAAACTATGCCTATGCCTTGATTACTAGCACTGATGAGCCTAGGACTGTAAAAGAATCTATTAGCATGTCTAATTCAAATTCTTGGTTGGAAGCCATGTATGACGAAATGGAATCATTGAAGAAGAATGAAACTTGGGATTTGGTACCTTTGCCTGAAGGGCGAGATCCTGTTGGCTGTAAATGGGTATTTAAGAAGAAGATTGGTCTAGATGGCAATGTTCAAAAATATAAGGCAAGGTTGGTTGCAAAGGGATTTTCCCAGATAGAGGGAATTGATTATGGATAAATATTTTCCCCTGTAGCAAACCTAACATCTATCAGATTTCTTTTGTCACTAGCAGCTGCGTATGACTTAGAGATCGAGCGAATGGATGTGAAGACATTGTTTCTCCATGGAGAGCTAGAAGAATAAATTTATATGTCCCAACCTGAGAATTTCATTCAAAAAGGTAAACAAAGTCTGGTCTTCAAATTAAAGAAATCTCTATATGGTTTGAAGCAGTCTCCTACAATGTGGTACCATAAATTTGACATTTTTGTGTTGTCAATGGGATTTGTGAGATCAAAATCTGATCATTGTGTGTATTATAAATCTGGAAATGATCAGGTGCTTATTATTACCCTATATGTGGATGATATGTTATTAGGAAATAGTAAGACTATGATTTCTGATCTTAAATCTCAGTTGTCTGCAAAGTTCGAAATGAGAGATTTGGGTGCAACAAGGTATATTATGGGGATGGAAATAACCAGGGACAGAATGAATAGAAAGATTTGGGTTAGCCAGAGTAAGTATGTCAACACTGTTCTGGAGAGATTCAGTATGGATGATTGCAAGCAGCTAGTTTTTCCAATCTTGCAGGGAACGAAGCTATCTATTGAAGAGTGTCCAAAATATTCTACTGAGATGGAGGACATGACCAGGGTACCTTATACATTTTCTTTCGGCAGTTTAATGTATGTGATGGTTTGTACAAGGCCAGACATTGCCCAAGTAGTGGGAGTACTTAGTCATTTTATGGAAAATCCGAGAAGGACACATTGGGATGTTGTGAAGAGAGTGTTTAGATATCTAAGGGGTACTTCGAAATATGCTCTATTTTACTATGGAAATTTGGTTGGTCTACAAAGAACACTCAACATTCGTCGAAATGTGGATTCTAATTGGGTAGGGGACAATGACAACAAAAGATCCACCAGTGGATACACTTTCATGTTAAATGGTGGTGCAATCAATTGGATGAGCAAGCGACAGGTTGTAGTCGCTTTGTCCACTACAAATTTTGAATACATAGCAGCAACACATGTCTACAAAGAAGTTGTTTGGCTCAATCATTTATGTTATGATATTGGTTTTAATGCAGGGAAGATTATAATTTGTTGTGATAGTCAAAGTGCCATTTGTTTGGTGAAGAATCCTACTTTCCATGCCAGGATGAAACATATCGATGTGCAGTATCACTTTGTTTGAGATATGGTGGAGGATGGAAAGGTCTTCTTAGAAAAGGTGGATACTGTAAAGAATGTTGCTGATGCGTTGATAAAGCTAGTGAGCATAGACAAGTTCAAATGGTGTGCAAGTTTGATGGGCCTTGGGGCCTATGATTCTTAGTGAATTTGAAGTCTAGAGGAAGCTAGTAAGTCTTTGTCAAGTGGGAGCTTGTTGGAAAATGTGCCTCAACTTGTTGGCTTGAGCCTCTATTAAGGACTTGATGAATTTACTCTCCCTACCACGAAGTCATTCCTTCTCTTTGGCTTCATCAGCAAAATGATCGCATATCATTTGAATGACAATGTGCTGTCTCACCGATATGCCGATATGCAATAAACGTTGTGTCAATGAGACTTGGCATCATCGGTGGAAACCAATCGGTTGTCTCAACGATAGAATGATATGCTCTGTTAGTGTGACTTGGGGTCATCGGTGGAACCTTTCATCGAGCTACGCCGATGGACCGATGGTAGGGGAAGCGACTTGGTGGGGACCATAGCATAGCATACCGGTGAGTGGGGATCTTGATCTACTGTTGAGATTTGACTAATCCAATGGTGCTCATTTTATTTCACACTCAGTTGAGGAGAGGATCGATGATTTCTTGTGAACCAAGCGGAATTGTCTGAGTGTTTGACACTTGGTGGCATGCGAGGTGTGCAGGCTTCAAACACATATCATTGTTTCAGAGAAGCTTATTGGGAATTTTGTAGATGCCCTTTTGATTCCCTGAAAGTGCACACGATGTGTACACGTGTCTTGGTGGACTCTGGCGGTCTGGCAATCAGATGGTTAACGCCATATCGTAGTGGTTGTTAGGCCATACCACGGTAGCTTGGTAGGAAATGCTCAGGGCATCGTTGACCATTTTGACAGTCAAAGTGATGGATGAATGGCATGATGACATGTGGCACAATCTCATTCATTGATTTTACATCGTTGTTGTAAATCAACTGTTATTGGTCGAATGTCTAAATATGTGAAAGCGATATGTGCATTAACTGTAAGATCTAATTCAGCGGTTGATAGAATCCAATTCTACGTAATTATTTGTAATAGAATTAATGCCTGGGCAGCCCGATGCATGATTGCAAGGTGACTTGGTCAAAAGCGATCAGATTCATCTGTTAGAAGGGAGGTACATAATTAAGGCACCCAATTGGTCGGTTGATAGAAGAATGAATGTAAGACTTATAATAGTTGAATACATTGTAACAGACACATAAGGTGGCAATAGGATTATTCACTATATGCGGTAATAGCATTGTAACAGTGAGGGGTTTTCTAAATGAATTCTGTCGTTGTGAGCTAAGTATCAGAGAGAGTGTGAAGTTTGTGACTTTATATGTAATATGTTTACTATAATACAAAGTGACTTTGCTTGGTGTGGTTGGTTTTTCTCCTGTAAGGGTTTTTCCATGTAAATCTGGTTTATCTCTATGTATGTTCTTTTCTATTACTCTTTTCATCTTGTATGTGTTCATCTTAAGTGTTTGAAAGCTTTAAAACTGGTCTTTGCACTTCTCCTTTGTAGTTTTAGCATTAGGAAAGTGTTTCCACACTGTTTGTTTTCTTTTCAATATCATGAATCATTTTCCATACATCATTCCACCCCCTAATTGGGACCAACCACAAGAAAGTGGTCTATATCAAAGAAAAGAGCAAATTATTGAAGCAAAAGAATCAACAAAGAAAAATGGACAAGAAAAATTCAAATGGACACCAAAGAAAAATAAAGAAAATCATCCATATCAAACTCCATTAGTCAAAGAAACTATGGGGAAAAATAAAAAAGGGAAGTTCATCCATCAAAACTATCCATTGCTGCAAAATAAAGCTTCAAGAGTGACCTACAAGGTATATCAAGAATTTGGTCTCAATCGAATCTCCATATCCACCCATCATTGCTCATCATCCCAAGTTTGGAGAATCAAAGATTCTAACTGTCGGCCAATCCATTTGCATCTTGTATCCCTCAACGCATTCCACCATCCACTTTGACATCCATGGTATCCAACTCTTGTATTGACCATGTATTGCTAGCAACTCTTTGTCATAAGGAATCTAAGGACACTCTATTTCAATGTGTGCATCTAGGTAAGGTTAACTCTATTTAAGCACTTGTATCCTAACAAATTAACTCATCCAAGCAGGATATCATTGGCACATCATGTCAACAACATCTATATCAGCACCAACGTCTACATCAACACCATCAAGTGGTTCAACATAAGCATTTAAACTTTCAAAAAATTGAAAAATCAAGAAAATAGTCAAGAGAAAAATCATCCTCTTGTGAAAACCACTTTGGTTGTGTTTTGAACAATTACCATGATGAAAACCTGGAAAATAGGTGTCATGAGTAGAATCGATCATCTATGTACACCATTTTAGGTGGAAGCATCTCATCCGATCCATAATAAATCTCGCATTCCATCCATCTTATCCATAATAAATCCATGAACCCTTCGTTATCCAATCCATTTTCATCCAATCCGAAATATCTTGATCTTGGAAAAGGTTTGAAATATCGTTGATCCTATCCTAACCAACATTATCTAATCCATGAGGCATTTCCCAAAGAGGAATACTCTATCCAAAGATGTTATCCTATCACAAGATAATCCTTGGCATACCATTCCATACATTGCTAGACACTGGGGATAGATACTTACATATTGCTTCTAAAATAAATCTTGAGCTATATCCTATAACTTATGTGGTGATCTAAACATTTGAAAACCACAAAATTAAATTGGTTAAATCATTTGTAATCAAACATCCAAATCACTAGCCCATGGCACATTTTGGAGAGAAGATGTTCCTTATCAAACTTTATCTTTTCTCAAACATCAATCTAAACAATCAACATTATTTGCATCTACCTTGCGCTTCAATGTCACATCAAAACATTCCAAAAAAAATTGTTCCAAGCTTAGCATCAAAATATTGATCAATCTTATCCAATCAATCCATCGTCTTCTCAAGTTATATCATTTCCCAATCTTTGTGTTGTTTGACACTATCCTTGCATTGTTGATCATCCTCAACAATGTTATCACTATCAATAATCTATCACCAATCATGTCAATCAACCCAAGCTTGGATTTTGAAAAAATCCCAAAAAAGGTATCCATACAGTTGTCAACATCGTGCAAAAAATCCAAAACATCCAAAACACATCAAAATCCCCAAAAAAGGTCAAAAATTCAGAAATATCAAAAATCCAAAAATAGTGCCTTATCGAACTATGATTCTTTAAGCTTGAACGTAGGCAAGGCCATCATTGATGTGCCCCCAAGACATCCTAGGTCAATCATTTAAGAGTCCATCATAAGAAATTGGCAATCCATCAACTGTTCATTTCTCATCAACAATAAGTCAAGTCAGTTGAACTACGTGGTCATTGTGTGTATAACATAGGCAAGGCTCATCTTTGATAAGCCCCCGAGGCCCCTAGGATAGTCTTTTAGGTTAGGTCTTGGTCAAATCTCAAAAAATCCCAAAACATTTGAAAACTTAGAAAACACAAAAACATTAGAAAATTGAAAACCCAAAAACATTCAAAAGACCTATACAACATCAAATATCTTTGGGAAAACCCTAAACAACCTCAAATAATTGAAAACCAAAAACATTCACATAAACTTTCAAAAAGATCAAAAATTGCCTCAAAACATTTTTGAAATACCAAAAATATTGAAATATTCTAGAAAAATCCAAAACCACCCATCTCATTTCACTTGCACTCACAATCAACTTTCATCCATTATAAATCAATCATCATCTTCAAACTTTGGTAAAACAAACAAAAAACAAGTACAACAATTGACAAAAGTAGAACCTTTAAACACACAAATCAAACTTTGGATCATTATCAAACATGTCAATCAAACCCTATATCAATAGCCTTTCAAACAACCTATCAACCTACCAACATCTAATAACATGTCCTAGGATGCATCCTTCCTACCATGGGCATTATTATTGGAAATCATTTTGGATATTTATCCTCAAAACACATTACACCTTTAGTAAGAGATATAAATAGCATTGACTATTTATTTTTTATCTTGTCTTATGATTTATCTCATTGAACCATTCCAAGGACCTCTCAATGATGTCTAAACAATTTAGAGAGAAAGGAATGGGGCATCGATCATTATCTTTTTTTTTCTATGCTTGTGGGATATTCTTGTAAAATAACTTTGGTGCATACTTGCTTTGTTGTGTGTAGGGAGGTCCTTTAGAGTAGATTGTTAACTATTGCATATGCTTTGGTATGAAATATTCTAAAATTTTAAACTACATTCCAATGAGTTTTTCATATGTCAAGGTGTGAACAAGACTTATCCCATCTGTTTGCAAAGTCAAAGTCCACCGCACTAGATATAACTCCATCCTGGTTTTCAATACCATGATGCATTGTGTCTGTGTTATATCAAACATAAGAAATGACAAAGAGTCCTAATCCCAAGATATGAGCAAGTCATCGATTTCATCACCATATCTAATGAATTCATGAAGGATCGTAGGCTTGTTGGACTTATGAGTCAATCTCAAAATCAATGGTGAACCCGTTTCGTCTCATTCTTCTACTTCTTCTAATTATACTAACATTTCTATCTGACTATCGAATTTGTGTGATATGTATCAAAATATACATGAGGCTACCCATGGCTGATGACCATCTATACATCATCAAATCTGACTACATCAAACATCTAAGCTTTCTAAACCTCTTTGAGTTGAATTGATGTTACATCTTTATCGAG
Organism: Sequoiadendron giganteum; assembly: GCA_007115665.2. Classification (NCBI taxonomy): domain Eukaryota; kingdom Viridiplantae; phylum Streptophyta; class Pinopsida; order Cupressales; family Cupressaceae; genus Sequoiadendron; species Sequoiadendron giganteum. The sequence goes on along the minus strand of CM021103.1, from coordinate 452,147,165 downwards.
AGATCAACCCAAAATTTAAAAAATTTGTGTGATCTCTCGAGGGGGCAGAGTACCAGCTTATTTTCCTTCTATTGGGGCAACAATGGGGCATCCAAAAATCATAATTTTTTTTAATTTGTGATCTGATTAGTAGTTTTAATCTAAAAAGCGTCAGTCTTTGAACCAACATAACAAGTACCTTGCTTCAAAGAGGGGAAAATGTAGACACTTAAAAATGTCATGAATGATATCACATGCTCAAATCTAATATTCTGACATCATTTCATCTTGAAACCCATCCTCTTTCCGCTTAATTAATTAAATTAGCCTAGATATTTAATTAATCACATCGTCTTCATCTATTAATCTAATTGACCTAATTAGGTTAATTCACCCCCTCTTGCACTAACCTTTCGTCTTGTTAAATTGGATAAATCAAATTATTTTATTCAATCCCTAAGTCCTCTTATTTAATTAAATAACCATAAGTTATTTAATTAAATATCATCACATTCCCCTTTTCATTAAATAAGGTAATTATTTAATGGATATCATATAATTCCCCTAATTTTCATGATTGAAACTTTGTTTTAATTATCAAATTATTAATTAAATCTAATCCTCCCACTTGCAATCGAATATGCCTTGAGAATATTCCTCCTTTGCACATTTCTCCAAAAGTAATATTCTCATAGATTATTCCTTCCTCCTGTGCACATTAAAATTTGGTTTTAATTAACTAAATATTAATTTTTCTCCTCCATGAGAATATTCTCCCTTTGCACTCATTCAAAAAAGGAAATATTCCTTTTTTTGAAACAAACTTTCAACAGAAATTTTGTGCAAGTTTTGAAAGTGTGCTTCTTTGGATGATTGTGAGCCCTTGATTAAATATCTGAATAAATGTGTATGAATATCATCAAATTTACAAAATATATGAGGCTATAAAAAATGAGCCTATGAATGTATATTTGTATAAATAATCAGGCTATACAACAAAAAGGTGTCTGCAAAACTCGAGGAGGGATCTATCCCTGGCTACCTCTATCCCCATCTCTAGGATACTTAGGTTGCTTGACCAAGGTAGAAACACTTGGCTATACCTAGCTTCAATGCTTAAAATCAGGCTATCGATGGTGCGGTGTGACATATCTATAGTACAAAGTCCACCAATATGCCACCTCCTCCCTTGTTGTCTTGTACAACTGTGTTGACACTATCTATCCAACTAGCTCCTATGCCTACTGAGATATGGCCTCTAACTACTATCGTCGACTGACCTCCTATGCTAACTAAATATCAGAGGTCTATCTAATCTGGTGCTCGTGATCTCTCTCTGTCATAAGTGCCAGAACCTGTTGTTGATCCTGATCTGGCTCAGCTGTCACAACCTATAGGTGTTGTCTCAACTATTGTATCTATACATCTCAAGGATCTAGCCCTGACGGTGGTTGTTGAACTGGTGGCCGTTGTACTGGTGGCCGTTGTACTGGTGGCGATTGTACTAGTGGTGGTTGTATGGGTGGCTATTGTAATGGTAGTTTTTGGTGTAGTGGAGGTGCACCGGGGACCTATCCATCATGCTACTGGCCATCTTGGCCATCCTATCCTCTACCTTACCCATCTTGTTGTTGGCCTCATCCTCTGCCAATACCCCTCCCTCTCGACCTCCCTCAAGGAGGAATGCTTGCTAGATCTGTAAATCTGGAAGGGGGCACAAACCAAGCATCATATGTAGGTGTGATCTGAGCATCGACCTACCCCTGATCATAGGCCCATGTTCTGGCCACTAGCTATCTAAAACCCTTGACGACCTCATGAGGCAGTATCATAGGCCCCCAAGTCACCTCTCGAGCTAATTTAGAAAAAATGGTGGTATACTAATCATCGATCATGTCCTTCCTCTTTCTAAACTATCTGGCTACCCTATCCAACAAGTACCACTCAATCATCGTATGCTCTAGGACCTGCATGTAATGAGTTTAAAAAGCAAAGAATATTTGTTGCACATCGTCATACCATGGTGGCACATATAGCCATGACCATCGTCTGAACACTGTCATATCATCGATCACTCTACTCTAGTAGGGAATTCCAATTTGGCCTGTGTGGTGCAAAGTGATAGTCCCTTTGTACTTCCACACAATTGGATCATCTGGCTCCACATCAAATATATGGACAATAAGTCAAAGCATGGCAATGTGCTCTCATGCCCATATATACAAGAGTGTGTCTCCTACTCCAATTGCCTCACCATCGCAATACATGAACTCATGCATATCATGATAAAACAAGGCCAATATCACTGGCCCCCATGCATACTAAGTCCTCCTAAAAATCAATCAATGTCATGTTAGCCCCCATCCAAGACTGAACCCTCTGCTCCATCAATTTGGGGAAATGAACCCCGAAATCACTACACTAATTATCAATCTTAAAATCAAAGACCGCCCTCTATACATCTCGAGGTCAATTTGTGAGTTGGCCAGGACAACAGTGTCTTGAACAAGAACCTCGTGGTAGGCATCATATCCTGCATGGATATCATAAATCACATAATCCCATGTATCAACAACTACAATATCCACCTACATCCTCTAATGTGATTGTCACCTCATCGGTGGGTAGGTGGAACAATGAGGTCTTGCTATGTCATCACTCACATACCGTTGTCATCACTCACATACCATTGTCATCATCACCAAATGGGTCCTCACAATGGATATGTATGTGACATACCATAATCCTATCTCTCCAAGGTGCTCCTATCAAAGCTTACATAAATCATCAAGTGTGGAAAGTAAAGAGGGTCGATGCTCATGGGACATCAAAGGCTAGATAACCTCCTGCACCCATGAAGTGCACGACGTTAAATTTCGTTGAAATTTCCTAAGTCTAGAGATTTTTATCCCCAAAATGACAAAGTCATCACCATTTATGAAGGTGTCGCCATAATTTAAATTCCAAAGAGTGACACTCGATCCATTCAAATTCTAAATCACGATTAGCATCGCTATTTACACTAGTGTTGCAATTTGAAATCCAAAAAATATAATTCTAAATTGCAAATCATGACTAGCGTTGCTATGCACATTCGTGTCACAATTTGAAAAATGGAAACCCTAATTTTAATTGTGAAGTGCATCGCCATTCACAATGGCGTCATTAAAAAGACAAAAAGCGTCACCAAATATCTAAATAACGTTGCAATACAACGATGCCGACCTAGACCAAATTTCAAAGCCTAATAAATGCATCAAAAATTCAAAATGCAAGGAAAGTTTTGAATTGTGTACCACTGGTCCTACGCTTGGAGGCCTCTGGTACTCTCAAACCTGGTCTGAAATATGTCATGGGAGTACTCGTTGCACCATTTCATCAGGAGGTTAGAGCTCAAAGTGCACCAATTCTCTCAAGTGTGAATGCCCAAATGATTTGAAAGTGACCCTTCATCACCTATTTAAGCCTAAAAAATTAGGGAATTTTGTCCTAATTTGAGCCAAAAGCTAGGGTTTTGACCTGTTTGACCTATCTTCGAACCACATAGCCCATTTTGAGCCATTTTATGTGTTTTTGAGGCTATTTTTTGCATCCCAAGGCATGTTTTGGCACCTAAACCTATATTTTACCTTTGTCGAGAGATCAACCCACAAATCAAAATTTTCACTCGATCTCTTGAGGAGGAAAGTTACAAGCTTTATTCCTTCCACTGGGGCATCAAAAAATTAGTTCCTTTTGCTGGGGCAATAGTGGGGCATCCAAAAAGTCATTTTTATTTTTATTTTTTTGATCTAAGCAGAAACAACTTTATTCTTTCCACTGTGGCAATAGTGGGGCATCCAAAAAATTAATTATTTTTTATTTATTTGAGTTGTAGTTTTAATCCAAAAAGTGTCAATCTTTGAACCAGTGTAACAGGTACCTCTCTTCAAAGAGGGGAAAAATACACTTTAAAATGTCTTGAATGATATCACACGTTCGAATCTGATATACTACATCATTTCATCTTGAAATCCATCCTCTTTTCACTTAATTAATTAAATTAGCCTAGCTATTTAATTAATTGCATCATCTTCATCTATTAATCTAATTGACCTAATTAGGTTAATTCACCCCCTCTTGCACTAACATTTCATCTTGTTAAATTGGATAAATCAAATTATTTAATTTAATCCCTAAGTCCTCTTATTTAATTAAATATCCCTAAGCTATTTAATTAAATATCATATCACATTCTCTTTTTATTAAATAAGGTAATTATTTAATGGATGTCATATAATTCCCCTAATTTTCATAATTAAAACTTTGTTTTAATTATCAAATTATTAATTAAATCTAATCCTCCCACTTGCAAGGGAATATACCTTGAGAATATTCCTCCTTTGTACATTCCTCCAAAAGAAATATTTTCATAGAATATTCTTTCCTCCTTTGCACATTAAAACTTGGTTTTAATTAACTAGATACTAATTTTCCTCCTCCATGAGAATATTCTCCCTTTGCACTCATTCAAAAAAGGGAATATTCCTTTTTTGAAACAAACTTTCAACAAAATTCTTTTGCAAGTTTTGAAGGTATGCTTCTTTGGATGATTGTGATCTCTTGATTAAATATCAACTTGCATTTTCAACCCTTGATGGGAATCCATGATCCATGTCTCCATCTTCCTTCCATCTTGACCATTGATTGATTCTTTCAATCTTGACCACTAGTTTCTTTTTGCCTATTATATAAATAGAACTTGCATCTATTGAATAGGGATCCACCTTTTCAAAGAAAACTTATTTTGTTGAAAATCACTCTCATTTGCATCCATATTTAGCACATATTTAGCATTTTTAGTTTCAATCTTGATCATATTATCTTAGAACATCCATTAATGGCTTCCATGGTAACTTAGTTGCATCCATTTAGTATATTTCAAATCTAGGGCTTTCATATTTGAATCTTGTGCACATTTAGAATATATTTTCATACATTTACATTGATCATCTTAGATTTTATCATGTCAAAATAGATTTCATCATGTTTTACAACACATCTCACACCGGTTTGATCAATTTTCTTCAATAAAACTTATTGAAACAAGCTCATTATCTAATGGATTGGGAAAGGGTTGACATTCCACATCAATGTGACACCACTTCCCCAATAGGATAAGTTTCAATGTCTTAGAGTAGATGTTTATCAAGCTTTCATGTTTTAGAATGATAATTTTAATGGCTTATTCACTTTGTTTACATTGAATGATTTTATTGTGATTGATGTTTAGTGGCTTAAATATGCTTCAAATCTATATGGATCAAGTGTAGTCAACCTATACTATGTCATTGGTCATAGTATTCATTCCATTCTTTAATAGGGATATGTAGGAAATGGTTTGGCCAACCTAGTAAATTCCTAACAAATAGTTGGTGCATCCCAAGGGATGCCAACATGATGAAGGTTGAGAAAATATATAAAGAGAGAAGTGAAAAAAGGGGGTGGGGTATATTGTGACTACAATACTTCATAGAAAGTTTCCTACATCATTGGATAGGCAATGGATAGTTTATGGAAACATTTTATTATTGATCCATCAAAAGGACATGAGAGGTTACAATAATAATTAGAAGAGAGAGGTAGGACAAACATGAGTAGGAGGATCACAAACAAATAAAATTCTATAATCATTGGATGCAATGCTAAAATATTTTTGGAGAGGAGGCTAAGTACTTAGCCAAAATCATGAATGATAATTATGAGTGATATTAGGGAATTGAGAACCAAAGGAAATACTTCATAGAAACCATGAAACACACAACTTAAATATTGATTCATGTAGAATGTTAGAATAATTTGAGACTTATCTTAGTCTACCAAAAGGAAGATATAGTGCTCAAAGGATGAATCAAATAAAATGGAATAGAAGAATCCATATATAATAGTATGTATTGCTCAAAGGTAGTATGTGTAAAAACACACTACATTTCTTGTGACTCATAGGGGCATCTTTCTTAAAATATGGAGATCCCAAAAATGTTCCATTGGGCTCAAATTTAAACTATCATAAAATATATTGTGTAGGTTATGGATTCTTCTCATTCATCATTCCTAGGTAGACAATGCTACAAGAAATATTTGCATACACAAATTGTTAGAAAATAATGATCTTAGGTTTCAAACCCTTATAAAATTTATGTATTGTTCTAATATAAGGTTATAAAACCTTTTTCATATTATATTATTTATATATCATATACCATTTAAAGAGTTTAATAATATAATAAACTATTAGATTATTGATTATTTATAAATGGTAGTTTTGAATAGGTGTGACTAATACCTATTCAAGTATTTTTGTCACCTCTTCTATATTTAAGAAGCTTCTCTCTCATTGAGAGGAATGGTTTTTTGGAGATGAATAGTGAATTATATCAATATGCAAAAGAGGTATTATTGAACATGTGGAAGTAAGGAGAAGTATTTCTCTAGATTTGGTCTATAATATAATAAACCATTCTTTTAGTGTTTTATTTATGAAATCATGCTTTATGGGGTTTTTTTATTTTGAAGGGTTTTCCCATGTATATATTGTGTAATGTGTTGAATATATGATTTTTATAATTCTCATTTTATTTATCTTATAATTATTTGTGATGATTAGTAATCTATGATCCTAATTTTTAACACAAACCTTGTTCAACACTTTTTAATAAATTTGATACTAAATGGTCCTTTTGAGAGTAGAATTTAGTTAGTTTGGAGAGACAGCATGAGTTGGGGAGGTTTACAATCATGTGTTGTGGCTATTTATCCATGAAAAAAATTACCACACAATAAGAGGCAAGGATGATGGAACAAGGGGAAATGCATATAGAGGCCAAACCCGAAAAGTGACTAACCACATCATACTTGATGAAAATGGTATCTTCTAGAAATAAACCTACTACTAGATTCCACAAATTCATATGGCTAGGGGAGGAATCATGATTTCTAGGAGAGGAAGCTCATTTCCAAGATAACAAAACCTAGATAATACTCATGGGTTAGATGTCTATTTTCTAAAATCCATAACAAACTTGGAAGAATTATCATTAAGTTGGATAACCACATCTAGGTTCTTGAATGAGAAGTGTATATGCCTTGAACATGCTAACCAATGTTATGACCAAATAATTGAAAAATGTTTCAAGAATTTATTATCCATGAGGAGTGAGAAATAAGGGTGACAAGGAAAATGGTTTCCCACACATGAAATGGAACATATGTAAACTAAATGTTAGGTGGGAGAGGCTAAACATCACATGGGAAGGACAAAAAAAGATTACACAAGATTAAAAGACACATGAAAAAAAGTAGAAGCACAAGAACATAGGGATAAAAAAAGAACACAAGGTTGGGCAAGGTGTGAAGAAGGGCCAAATAAGGAGTAAAAATATATCCAAATAGAAATGACAAAAAGAAGCATAAATATGATAAATAATTTGTGTAGTATGTAATTTACATTATTACATGAATAAGAATGATATATTAAAATATAGTAGTCAACCATTATATTAAAGAAGACACAATAAAATGATATTGGTCTTCAAATATTCATTGTTCTTCACTTCCATATGCATGTATTATTCATATAATGTGTTGCATAAAAAATTAGTTATTACACTAAAAACCAATAGAAATACCATAAACATATATGAAACTGAAAAACTACACGATATAAGATAGTAAAATGAATAAAACACTATGCATATATAAAAATACTACACTAAAAATAATCACAAAAATAAAACATGAGAAATGACATACTAGATATAATAATGATAGATTAAACATAATAAGAATAGTAAATGAAAATTATAAGCATACACACACCCATCCACCCCCCAACACACACAAACACACACCCATTATTATATAACACTATTGTGACAATACAAGAGATGGATTGAAGGGGAGAAAATAGGTCTTGATAGGCTCATGAAGGACAATTCCATGTAGATAATATATTTAGTTAGATCATGAACACCAAAATAAAATAAGAAGATATTTCATATCATGATAAATAAAAGATAATGGTAAATGATAATGTTGGATATGGCATTGCCATTATAACTAGAAGGAAAAAAACCATGCTACCCCAAACTAAGGATTAAAGGTAAAATACTCAACCAAGCTATCTCAAAATAAGAATAAAAGGAAAATAGATCAAGCTAACCAAAAAGAGCTAAAAAAATTAAAATGGGCCAATCCACCCCAAAAATGGTCAATGGTAATGGAAATTACTTTGAGGTTTCTACCCAATCTAGTCAAATGGTAATGAATATATGGTCACCATGTACTCTAGCAATAGGGCCAAGGCATGCCAAAAATAAGGTAACATGATGATGTTCAAGGCTAGAAGGTGTATAAGGTATGCCACTTGATATGGTAAAGGGGCTAGGTTAAGTCTAAATAATGATATAAATATATGAATGATGTATAAGGTATGCCCGCCCTTAAATTAATTGGAAAAATAATAGAGTCAATCAATTTATGGTAATAGGTAAATGGGAGAGATAAGAAACTCCAATAGATATGTGGTATCAAGAAAAGATAGGAAAATGTGAGTGATTCCCCTAATGATAGGAAAATACACCCTAAAGTTAGGGCCCATGCATGATAGGTGCAGGATGGAAGTGACTAGTGTCAAAATCATAAATGAGTGGTCAATTATAAGAATAAAAAATTGAAGCGAATATGCACCTAAAAAAATGGAACATATGTGCCCAAGTCCAAAAGATAAATATGAGAGGCTCCCAATGAAGGGGTGAGTGTGATATATGAATAAAGGATGATGAAATATATAAATAAATATTATTGTGTAAAATATAATGTTAAATTATGTGATATAAGAGATTCATAGTATAGTAGCATAGATAGAAAGGGTATATAATATGAGACCTTCTCTTATCTAAAAAAGATGTGATAGTGTCCCTAAGGGAAGGGAAACAATAGAGTATGCTTAAGATATTAAAATAAGATCAATGGGAGTGAAAACATAATGTGAGAAGTATATGAGATTTAGAAAACCATATAGAAATAGGAACCAATTGGTGGCCTATACATCAAAGAATGTCATCCTTCATTCATATACTGAGATGGCATGGATGTTTGGTTAAATAACATATCTTCCAAATTCTCACTTTTTCTAAATGTGAGCAATGGAAAGAGATATAATAAATATTGTAGATCATAGTAATATATTATTCTATTGATGGTAATACAAGGAAGTCAATAAACTAATCAAGGAATAATGATACAAATATTCTTATATTTCTAAGATAAAGGAAAATATGTAATCAAGTATCAATAAAATAAGGGGAATGGAATGGTAAATAGGTTTCCAATCATAATCCATGTAATATGAATTAGAGGGGAGGAAATATTCAACTCAGAATTTTATCTTAGACATAGATTGAAGATGGTAAATAGGTTGAACTTGTTGGGTCCCAAAATCATTACTTTGTAATTCTAGAACTCAAATTCACCTCGAAGGCTAAGGGTTTGTCATAAATAAGGTAGATTGGGGTTTCATCAACAAATTGAGGAGGGTTAAAGGCCAATTGATGATAGTGGGTGGTCTTTCTTGCACTTTGAGTTTAGCTTAGATTCGGAAGGGTATTCTAAGAGGTATCCTTAGTAGGATTTTAAACCAATTAAAATATAAGATGATAGAAAAAATCAATAGACATAACCAATGTATTCTTGACCCCTATAATTGTCACTATGTCAAAGACTAACTAGTTTTATAGAGACCTCTTGTATAGTTGATTACAAAACCTTGCACATGCACCTATAGATAGCAACAACATTCTAATCCCCAATTATGATTTTGCTTAACATTTTATAAAAAATGACAACGTGGAAACATGTATTATATTATTATATAATGATTTAGCTAGTTGGGCTTGCTTAAGATTAGTCACTGGTTTATGATAATGAATCATACACAATTTATATAAAATACTAATCTACAAGGATAAATGGATTGCTTAAATATTTGTGCCTACTCCATTGAGAAATAGATTAATAAAAAAAGAGGAAGAAGGAGATACACCCATTAAAACATTAGTATAACTAAATAAGCATTTACATACGTGTTAAAGATTACATTCCATGCAATAGACATAATTAATAATCCATATTATCATTACAGTAACCTATATGCAAAAAAGGAATGACTATTACAAAATATTTTTAATACATTAGCTGCCATCACACATATATCAAACCCCTATTACATTTGTACTATAAAATGTGGTCAGGTGAAATACATGATTGCGACTATACATTCCCCTAAATAATTATAAAATGCCATGGAGGCATACCATTACATGAAAATGTGTGTTGAACATCCTTTCTATGAGTTACATGATGCATTTTTAGCACTTACAAATTAGAGTTTTAGTGTTTGATTCCCTAGAGCCTCCTCAAGGAACTTGTAGAGCAAAAAATTGGATCAATGACTAATTCTTTGAATGAACACAATGGGATTTATAAAAAAATATATTAGGCACGTGACTTTGGAGAGAATAAACATTATTACTTTGCACTATAGGGTTTCCCCATGCCCTTGACATCATCATTTTCAATTCCATCATGTAGAAATTGTTTCATTGAGATTTAAAAATGTACTTAGAGGTGTGAGAAAGCCCTTCTCCTTCTTATTAAAACCATCCTGCACATTAATGGTGCCACTAGGTTTTTGGTGTTCGTGCCAAAGAAGAACCTAAAAAATACATTGGAAAGATTTCTAGGAGATGGAATGAGGACCATCAATGCTAAAATTTTAATCAATACATTAATTACATAATGGTATTCTTCATATTTTTAATCACTGGAAGTACATGTGAAGTTTTTACTTTAAGATGAATAGTTTTTCCTAGGTGAGAAAAATATGATTGGGTAGATTTTTAAGGTCAAATTGGGCCAATAATGGTGACCTAGGTCATGTAGGGAGGTAGGTGGAATGTAAAACATGGTTTTAGAGTTTTAGGGTTCAAGGGTTGGGGATACCTCATAATCCATACTATTGTTGAGGATTGAGGATCAGGTGAATGACATACTCTATGCTCAAAGTAGATAAATAAGGGTTTCCTCACATCTCCAAATCCAAAAGGACATATAAAGAAAGTTATTATCATTTAGGGATTGGATATACTAAGGAATTTATCCCTTTAGGTATGAAAATTCATGATCCTAAAAAAGGTAAACAATAAGGAACATCAAGAATCAAAAGTTGAGAGTACTCATTACATGGCACCCAAATAAAGACATGTTCAAAGCCATGATCTTGATGAGATAACATAGTGAAAAATATTAGGAATAGGTGTTAGACACATAGGACAACTAAGAGGGGGGAGGGGTGAATCAGTTGTACATTAAAACATTGAAACTCTCATTAACCTTCAAACCCTTATTATGCATCAACATGAATGTAAACTAATGAAACATAAACATATTCACAACCATACACCATAGAACACCAAATTTATGTGGAAAACCATAATCAAGGAAAAATCGCAATGAGGATCAACTCACATATATATGAATAACAACACTGATTACAAAAGGCTCACTGTTGGAATGGCTTATTGCCCAAAAGAAAAGAATGGCTCACTACCAAGGGCTCACTACCCAAAGGACTCATTGTATGGAATAGAAAGAGAATAGAAGAAGAGTGTTACAATGAGATTTAGTACCTTAGAGAAATAGGAAGATTCACCATAACAACTATACACCATCCGCAACCTTCGGCTCACTACCTCCAACAACTTCAGGTACACTAAAAACGTAGACACCTTCTACTCATTACTTCCAGTAGCCTTGAGCATTTAAGATCACACCCAGATAACAATATGATTGCATTCACATCACTACACATCACACTCATCTCCAATAATTAACCTTGATTATATATCTTCTACGACCTCAAACAAGTTCTCTAGGTCAGCCTCAATGAAACATATGCACCTCAAATGTGCAACCAACAAATAGGTCGACAACAAAAAATTATATGGTGGAAAGAAGTGAAAGCAGAACACACCAAGGGTTAACTAGGAGCCAAATCTACATCTAAACACTACACCATGCTTCCACAAATAACAAACCTTCTCTGCAATCAATGCTAGCACGTCAGGTTGCCCAAACCTACACTAACACTATTAAACAATTAATTCACTCTTCACCAGGTTTGAAAACATCCTGTAGACCACATAGAAACATCATACAACTTCATGGAATATTCCAACATTGTGAGAATATTCAACAACACTACTCCAACCACATGAAATTGAGAATACTATCATCCTGTGCAACCAGCCACACTGCCACAGACATACAACTCACTAACCAACCTTATAGAACAAGCAAACACAAAACACTCTAGGGGAAGGTAGATTCAAGAAATATAAGCACATTCCCAAATCCTCAAGACAAGAAACCTCAATTCAGAGAAATGTGAAGCAATTCTATTTATCCCAAACAACCTTCTTCATAGGCAACCCACTATCAGACACATCTTCCACTGTCATAGATCTAGAACTTGAAACTATGGATATAACACATCTAAAGACCTCTGATCATCTCATCCAAATCGCAGAAGAATATATTCAACCATGAAGAAATGTGGAGCACAATGCAAAACACGACTTTGTCACCTTGTACACTCTTTATTCAAATTTTCTCAAAATCACTTGGAAACCAAGTGAACCATCTGCATCGGTAACACCTTCTCAACATGACCATACTAGAGGTTGACATCAATGACAACACTAATGAAAACATAGTGCAAAAATCTCCCCCTTTGTCATTGATGGCAACACTAGCTTTGAGAAACCATCAACAACAAAAGCAACCCTGCATCAAGTAGCACTCCCCCTTACTTGGACATTTCTTACATTTTAGACTTCTTTCTTTCTTCCCTTTCTTCTTATGTGTTTCAGGCTTCTTTTCTCTCCCCCTTTGACATCAATGGAAAGGAAAACACTTGGAAACTACTTTCTCTCCTATTTACTTTCTCTCCATTGCTCTCTCCCACTTAGGGGCACAAGATATGCTCCCCCTGATTGCACCAACCAAAGACACCACTACCTACTCCCCTTGAGAGGTAGCCTTCATCAATCTAGGACAAAGAATAAATCTTGAATTGCTCAACTGAAAAAAATGCACCAACTCATGCATCTAGTTGAAAGGAGTGGCAATAACCCCTAACTTTTGCCTGAGATACTCAAATTTATCTATTGGAAGATCCTTTGTGAAAATGACCACAATTTGATCCTTTATAGTCACATACTCCAACTTCACTTGATTATGTTGTGTTATGGAGACCAATAAGACTTGGATAGAATCTTCATAATTATCTTATTTACTAATTTACTACACATGTAGAAACTTAAAAATGTCTTGAATGATACTAAACACTTAAATTCAATATATTAACATCATTTCATCCTGAAACTCATCTTCTTTTCGCTTAATTGATTAAATTAGCCTATATATTTAATTAATTGTATCACTTTCATGTATTAATCTGCTTAATCTAATTAGGTTAATACCTCCCCCTTTCATGCTAACCTTTTGTCCTGTTAAATTGGATAAATCAAAATATTCAATTTTAACACCCTAAGTCCTCTCATTTAAATTAAATAATCTTAATTATTTAATTAAATTTCATTTTGACCCCTTTTCATTAAATAAGTCAATTATTTAATGAATATCCTAAATTTCCCTAACTTTCATAATTGAAACTTTGTTTTAATTATCAAATTACTAATTAATTCTAACTCTCCCAATTGCAAGAGAATATTCCTTAAGAATATTACTCCTTTGCACATTCCTCCAAAAGGGAATATTCTCATGGAATATTCTTTCCCCTTTGCACATTAAAATTTGGTTTTAATTAACTAAATATCTAATTTTCCTCGCCCATGAGAATATTCTCTTTCTTTACTTATTTGAAAAAGGGAATATTCCTTTTTTGCAACAAACTTTCAACATGACTTCTTGTGCAAGTTTTGAAAGTGTGCTTCTTTGCATGATTGTGATCCCTTGATTAAATATCAACTTGCATTCTCAACCCTTGATGGGAATCCATGATCCATGCCTCCATCTTCTTTCCATCCTGACCATTGATTGATCTTTTCAATCTAAGCCCTTGATTTCTCATTCAAATTTAGTTTTAATTAACTAAATTGCTAATTATCCTTATCTTCCCATTTGCAAGGGAATATTCTTGGAATATTCCCTCTTTTGCACATTCCTCCAAAAAGATAATATTCCTATGGAATATTCCCTTTTATGCACTCATTCCTCCAAAATATCTCTTAACCTCTTCTTGATTCTTAGGAAGTGTGTTTGTTGAAAGCTAATTTGGACCATTGATTAAATTAGTTGATCCTTGTCAACTTTCAACCTTGACCATGGATTGGAATCCTCAATCCATGTTTCATCCTCCTTTCATTTGTGACTATTGATAGATCAAATCAATCTCATCCATTTCTTTTTCATTTGCTCTCCTATAAATAGATCGCTATTTGGAGACAAATGGATCCATCTTTTAATAGTAAACTTATGTTGTTAAAATCACTCTCATTTGCATCCATATTTAGCTTTTTTTTAGTTTAAAATCTTGATCATAATAGCTTAAAGTATCCATTAATGGCTTCCATGGTAACTTAGTTGCATCCATTTAGTATATTTTGAAACTAGGGTTTTAATATTTCGAATCTTGCATATATTTAGAATAGATTCGCATACATTTACATCAACCATCTTAACTTTTATCATGTTAAATTAGCTTTCATCATGTTACACATATATCTCTCATCAGTTTCATCAATTTTCTTCAATAAAACTGATTGAAACAAGCTCATTATCCTCCAAGGGATTGGGAAAGGGCCGCCATTCCACATCAATGTGACACCACTCCCCCAATAGGATAAGTTTCAATGTCTTAGAATAGATGCTTGTTAAGCTTTCGTGTTTTAATATGTTATTTTTAATGGCTTCTTTGTCTTTGTTTACATTGAATGATCTTATTGGTATTGATGCTTAGTGGATTAAATATGCCTCGAATTCGTATGGATCAAGTGTAGTTAACCTATACTATGTCATTGGTCACATTTTGGCGCTAGAAGGAGGGCTTGAACTAATCAATCTGACAAATTTCTCTTTATATTTTTGTTTCCCTTGTGTTTGAAGGTTCAACAATGCTATTGAAGATTCATCGACACATCAGAGACGTGTCGCTATATAGTGACGCACTTCGGTTCAAATTCAGCGACGCATAATTAACTAGTTTTGCAAGTTCGGGTAATAAAATCTAAAGTGAAGGAGCATATTTTCATTTGATTATAATTGTAACAAGTGTTTTGACACTTATGAGGCAATTATAACCAATTTTATGATGTTTTCTTTCATGTTTTAGGACCAAACTAGATTTCTTTTGGGTTTAAAATGAACACTCAAATTGGTTAGAACTAAACCCTCACATCATTATGCTTGTTGGTTTAAAATTGAACAAAACAACCTACATACTTCATTTGGTGCTTAAAATGAATTCATTATTCTTGTCAAGGTTAAAATGAACATGTGTCTAATTTGATTTTGTATGCTTGTTGTGCATATCCTCTCCCCTTGTGCTTCATTTGATCTTGGGTGAAGAAAAATGCACAAGTATAACTTTTCTTCTTGGAAGTGCCTATCCTATCCCCTTGTGCCTTTTGGAAAATATTGGGTGACGAAAATAAATTTTAAGCTTCAAACACATGTTACCTTTAGCAGGCCTACCTCCCAACTTGTGAGAGGCAATGACCCAAGCGATACTTTCATTTCAGTCCATTATAGAAATAATTGGTGTGATGAAAATCATTAACCAGCTGGTGTAGTTAAACTATATTGAAAAAAGTCTCCTCTAATATTTGTGTGATACGTTAAAACCCTTAGATGTTTCTAAGGGCTGGGAGGCCTCTTAATTGAGTGAATTCTCCACATGTATAGCACCAGTTTATCCCAAAATTCTGAATTAAGAACCTTGTTTGTAGTGGCTCACCATTTCCTCTGAAGTGTATTTTGAAGTAGTGCATTGGAATAGCACCATTTCAAGAAGTTACCATGTTCATTTTTTGGTTGAGGCAATAAAGTAAATAGGGAAGGGACTATTTTGCTTAGCATGTCAAGATGTTACATTTCCTTGCCATTGCCTATTTGTCCATTCCATCTTCTCAGATTAATCATCTCTTAGGGGATGATGGTAAGCCTACTAAGAAATATGCACCTACTTAGGGTTGTAATTGCTTGAGAGTCAGTTTAATACTTGCTTGGTTCCAAAACATTTTTCAAAAAAAGATCAACAAGTTCCATAAAATTTCAAACCCTTTGGTTTAAGCATGGATACCCTTTGGAAAAAAGCCTTGATATTGATGCTTGTCCTAAGGATTTCTATCCTTAGATACTTCTAAGTATTTTGGCTTACATCTCAATCCATACTTTACAAATTTAACATAGGCAACTATGGCTCTAACTTCATGACTTTCACATAATAGACCTTGTGAAATGAATGATATTTTTGACATAGACATTTTAGTTTGAGATTTAAGCAAGACATTATATGTGGTAAAAATAACTTCATTAATCCAAGATTAAGTCAAATTAACACCCCCACATTAATGTATGTTCAAACTTTGACTCCCAAAACAAATAAATTGAAACAAGGAAAATATTGCAAAACATTGAGTCCAAATTCCATTATCCAAATCATTGAGTTCTATTATCCAAAATTAGTGAGCTCTATTGTCAAAATCATTGGTTCCTATTTCCAAAAATCATTTGAGTTCTATTTTACCAAAACCATTGAGTTCTTGGAGTATTATCACTTTAGAGGTATAGAATTTTTCTCACTACCTTGGTCTTGCAAAAAAAAAGGTCCATTCTAGGTTAACATTTTGGATCAAATATCTCATTCACCCTTCATCAAAATTCACCTTTCCCTTCACCAAACTTTGTAAACTTTTGAACACACCAACACTTTGGACTTATAAATCAATCAACCAATCCACTAACTTAGCTACTTTGTGTGTGAAATGAATCATTTTCCATGCATTTAGTCGGGTTAGTTATCACCTTTGCGAACTAGTTTATCTTGAAGGTCACAAGTCTACCTTAAATATTTATGAGTTCGTTATCATCTTTATCAAACCAATCAAACCTCTTGGTCTCAAAGTGTTGTCCCAAAAGTTTGCAAAATCTCACTTCCCATATAATTCACCCATTTCATCATCCACTTCACATCATTGCTCCAAAATGGCTTAGAACGTCCCTTTCAACCTATAGTTGAGTCAACTAGATAGTTTAAACATTACAAATCTCAACACAACTCTGCCATAGGTGACCCACAAATTATGGTAACAACAAGATCACAATACTAGAGAATCATGGAAAAAAACCAAAGTCGCATTCACTTCAAGTGATATCAATCCTCAAGAATTTGATCCACGAAGTCATTCTACCCCCTCACAACAACCTCGAGATCCGATGGGACCATATGAGGTAGAAGATGTCACAAACAACCCAATTCAACTTACTAAAGAAGAACTCCTTGAGTATAAAAAAAATCATCCAACTTTTCTTGCACAAAATTTGACACTAGGGTTAACCCAATCTACGATTCAACCAACTCTATCCCTTGTGCCAATTCAACCCTTAACATCTAGTCTTGCAACTAGGCTAGGAACCAACCTTGGTCTCACTTCATGTCTAAGAACAAATACAACTTTGGGTATTCACAACATGAACATTCCATTAAACACCAACCTTCCCAAAAACACAAGTTGGATACCAAAATTTGGAAAAATACTTACATGCCATGATGCCACAACAATCTCCACATTTTGAGTGTAACCATCTTCATCCATCACCACAAATACCCCAAGTGTGCCTAACATTATGCAAGGTAATGTGAACCAAGTGCTTCAAATAGGAAATTGGGGACAAGTTAACATCCTCATGTAAGGGAAACCCTTAACAAGCGGTTCCAACAACCCCATTGACACATTGAAACAAGTGGTTACCTAATCTACTCAAGTCAATCCACCATCCACATCAAACCCATCTATTATCAATCCAAATAACAACAACACATTGATCACAAACCCCATTGACCAAGGTAATACCTTGGTCCCACCTCAAACACAACAAGAGAAACCTTCACACATTGGTCAAGTGAAAACCTTTCAATCAATTGATTCAAGGGCATAATGTGTCATTGTATCACAGTACCAAATGGCACCATCATCATCTTTTCCCTTGGTCCCTCATGTCATGAAATATCAAATGGGACCTCAAACTTACATTCCTCCATCCCAACAAACAATTTTACAAGGAATGTTAAGCCAAAGCAACCCCCAACCACTCATCATCAAACCACAACTCACACAAAACATAAAAACCCAAAACACATCGTAGATGTCCCAACAAAAAAATGATTCTACATTGCAAGAACATGGTCTAGTTTTACAACAAGCTTATCAAAAAGTGTTGCAAGCACAAAAAGCTCAAGATCAAGCTTTGTGATAACAACAAGCCTATTAGCAAGCCTTGCAACAATAACAAGCTCACGCTCTAGCTTTTCAACAAGCACAAGATATTTATCAACAAGCATTGTAACAACAAGCCCAAGCTCAAGCCTTGCAACAACAAGAACCACAACAAGCAGCCTTAGCAGCTCAACAACAATAGCAACAACAACAAGCAACACAATAAGCAGCCTTAACAACTCAAAATCAACAACAACAAGCAACCTTAGCAGCTCAAAAACAAAAACAACAACAAAAATCAGCCCAACAAGAAGCTATAGCATCCCAACAAGCAACCTTAGCAACCCAACAACAAGCATTGATTTCTCAACAATACACACAACAACAACAACAAGGTTTATACTATAACCTGCAACAAAACGTCATTAACCCAAACACGTTAGGAATGTATACACCTCCACCATCATCACCATCACAATATCCCACACCACCATACTCACCATACAACACCCCATCATATCAAAATCCCACGTACAATACATTCACCATCCCACAATACACAATGTATGTTCCTCCACCAAACCCACAAGACGATGTAGCCTTGCAACTTAAAGCATTAACACAAGAAATGCAGGATATCCAAATGGGAAAAATGAAGAAGCCACATACAAAACAAAACATATTTCCATATCCATTCGACCGAAATATCACAATGGTACCATTCCCTCCCGGCTTTGAGGTCCCCAAATTGGATAAATACAAAGGGATGGGGAATCCTACCAATCACATCAAAGAATTCAATTCCATGTGTATGGAGGTTTCTTATAATGATTCCTATTTGATGTGCCTCTTTCCCTTAAGCTTGATGGACCCAACCATTGATTGGTTTTCTCAGTTGCCTCCAGGTATCAAAACATTTCAAGAAATCATCGATAAATTCATTGACCACTTCTCCTTCAACCTTGACATGGATGTAAACTTAGAAGAGTTGTACACACTCAAGAAAAACAAAGGAGAATCCTTCACTAATTTCTTACAAAGATGGAGGCAAAGAGCTAGTAAGAGCAAGTGGACCAGTCCCGATGACCAACAAGTGGGGATTATCATAGCAAATGTTGATCCAAATTTATCCTTCCACTTAAAGATACAATGTATCACCACTTATGATGAGCTTATCCCTAGGGCCCTCAACATCGAGAGAGCCCTAATCTCATAGGGAAACACACAAGGATATAAAGACAATCACCCATCCACTATTTTTAATGATAAACCCCGCTTTTGGGCCAAGAACAAGAATGTTACTAGTGATGGTGTTGTTGATGCTAAGGTGGTCTTAACTGCTCCTAGGCAAGAAAACACCCAGACCATGTATACATAGTGATCGTGCACATCACCATAAAACAATCAACCAATAATCAACGTTGTAAACACTCAACGTGGACAACAAAGAATAAATAGTGCTCCTAAGAGACAATTCACTCCCTTAGGGGAACCTATGGGGGATGTGCTGAAAAAGGTCGATACAGTCTAATCTTATCACACTCCCATATTTCTTAAACTATCAAGAACCACAAGTCAAACCTCATAGCTATAGAGATGACCATTTTTATGAATTTTACCAATACAAGGGTCATAACACACAAAATTGTTTTAGACATGAACATCTAATAGAGGATCTTATTGAATAAGGAGACATTGATGTCGATCAGAAAATTAGGAATGAAAATATGAAAATTTACACAAACCCTATGCCTAATCATACAAAAGTAAAAGACTCGAGAAAGGCATCAACCTTAAATAATGTGAACCATACCCATGATACCACAGTGGGACATATTTATTTATCACAACATGAGAAATCAGATAGGCATCAAGATATTGTTTTAAAACAAATTCCAAACCCATCAACAATGTTTAACAATATTTTATACCGTAATGACATCAAGTGGGTATCAAATTGTGATATCTCTCCCACATATATTTCAATGATTGGACATGTTGAAGAAGTTCCAAATGAGAAAGAAATATCTATTATTGCACCCATACCCATAAAATGTTGGGAAGATTTTTTTACCGATGATATATCATCCACCCAAGGATCATGTTAAGAAGAAGCTCTTGAGGATAACGAAAGTTACTCTGAATCGAGTCAAGATCAAGAACCCATATCCCCAAAGTTTCACCAAGAAATTAGGGACATCTTCCAAACCATTTTAAACTCTAAAGATGTCCTTGATATCACCCTTGAGATTTTTATTTTTGATGGACATATAGACATTCTTCATCCAAAACAAGAGTCTCCCACTCTTGATATTCTTGCACAAGAGAAAACAATGGTCAAGATTCTTGATTCTTATAAAAATTGTGCATCATTGACATCTTTTGAATCAGCTACAACATCTTTTAAAGTAGTATCAACAGATAACGATGTCATAGAATTAGAGCAACAATCCATATTCCTGAACAGCAGGAACCCATAGCAATATCATGTGTCCATGACAAGTCATATTGAGTGGCTATGGATCAAAGGATACATTATCAGTGCAAGGAATTAGGTATTGTGAATACCATCACAACACCGGGGGCAATATTTTCTACAACAAACATCAACATATAGGCACGAAGAATCCTTATGATGAAAATATTATCAACACTACAAATAGTCGTATCATGAATTGGCATTCACCCATCATCTCATACACAAATTGGGACCAACATAAAAATATATGTTCTTATCAAAGCAAGGAGAATATCATCAAATAAAATGAAGTAGTAAAGCAAAAAGGACACGTCAAGTACAAATAGATACCAAAGCAAAATAAAAAAATAATCCCAATGATACTCCATTAGTCAAAGAAACTATGGGGAAAAATAAAAAAGGGAAATATATCCATCAAAAGTGTCCTCAAATACAAAAGTAGGCTTCTCAAGCAAGGAACAAAGTATATCCAGTGGTTGGTCCTAATTCCATGAAAACCTCCATTTTCACCCATCATCGCTCATCTTCCCAAGTTTGCAGAGTCAAAGGTTCCAAACCATCTACCAATTCATCTCATATTCCTTCATGCATGACACCATACACTCCATTCATAATATCCAATTCTTGCATCGACTATGTGTTGGTAGCTACCCTTCATCATAAGGATCTTGAAGGTACCATATCACGATGTGCACACATAGACAAGGTTAATTATAGTATCCACAAGGTAGATCAAAGTTCTTCAAAATTGCATCCAAGTGCTCGTATCTAAGCAAAATAGATTCTTCAAGCAAGATATCATTGGCATGTTATGATAGTTTCCTCTAAATCAGAACCACCAGATGATTCAACATGAGGGTAAAAATCATTAAAAATAAAAAAATCAAGAAAATAGTAAAAATAAAAATTGTCCTCCAGTGAAAACCACTACAGTAGCGCTTTGGGAAAGTACTATGATGAAAAATTTTCAAATAGGCATCATGAGTAGAATTGAGCATCTATATGATCCTTCTCAAATAGAAGCATCTCATCCTTGTCATTATAAATCCAATTTTCCCTCTATCCATCCAATCCAGATTCATCCAAATATTTTAATTTATCTCGATCTTGACAAAGATTCAACATATACTTCAACTCTACTCATGGAAAAATTTTAATAGACTCTTTACCATTTTATCTCATGAATTCTAGTAGACCATATCTAGCATGATAAAACTTTGTTGAACTCTTCGCATATACATTACCTATGATCTTGGTTTTTCCATTGCACTATGAAGCATTACTAGACATTGGGGGCAGGTTATTGCAATCTTGTTTTCAAATAACTCTTGATCCATGTCTTATATCTCACAATGTGACATTGACATCATGATCTAGGTATCGTTTATCTCAAATCACATCGACAATCCAAAAAAAAAAATTCGTAAAACCTCATGAAAATCCAAAAACACTTGCAAAACCATCAAAATCCAAAAAAATTCAAAATCCTATATAGCTAAAATCCCAAAAACATTCGTAAATTTTTTAATTCAAAATCCAAAACATCTAAAACACATCAAAATCCCTAAAAAGGTTGAAAATCAAAAATCAAGATCCAAAAAATAGTACCTTGACGAACTACAAGTCTCTGAGCTTGAACATAAGCAAGGTTGTCATTGATGTGCTCCTGAGACACCCTAGGTCAGTCCTTTAGGAGTCTCTCATAATAAACTAGTATTCCATCAACTGTTCATTTCTCATCATCAATAAGTCAAGTTAGTCAAAATATGTGGTCTTTGTGTGTATAACATAGGCAAGGCTCATCTTTGATAAGCCCTCGAGGCCCTTAGGATAGTCTTTTAGGTTAGGTTCTTGGTCAAATCTCAGAAAACCCCAAAACATTTGAAAACTAAAAAAATCCAAAACATTTGAAAACTCATAAAACACAAAAACATTCTAAAAACTTAGAAAAACCCTAAACAACCTCAATTAATCAAAAACAAAAACATTCACATAAACTTTGAAAAAGACCAAAAACAACCTCAAAACATTTTCAAAACACCAAAAATATTAAAATATTCCAAAAAATCCAAAACCACCCATCCCATTTCACTTTCACCCACAATAAACTTCCATCCATAGTAAATTGACCATCACACTCACCCTTTGGTAACACAAACGAAAAACAAGTGCAACAAACAATAAAAGTAAAACCTTAAACACAAAAATCAAACTCTTGATCATTATCAAACATGTCAATCGAACTTTATATCAATGGCCTTTCAAACAACCTATCAACCCGCCAACATCTAATAACATGTACTAGGATGCATCCTTCCTACAATGGGAATTATCATTGACAATCACTTTGGATATTTATCCTCAACACACATTACACCTTTAGCAAGAGATATAGATAACATTGATTATTTTTTTATTTTGATCTTGTCTTATGATTCATCTTATTGACCCATTCTGAGGACCTCTCGATGATTTCTAAATGATTTAGAGAAAAGGAATGGGGCATCAATTATTATCTTCCATTTTTTGTGCTTGTGGGGTATTCTTGTAAAATAATTTTGGCACATACTTGCTTAGTTGTGTGTAGGGAGGTTGTTTGGAGTAGATTGTTGACTATTGTGTATGCTTTGTTATGATATATTCTAAACTTCTAAACTACATTCCAACGAGGTTTCTGTATGTCAAGGTGTGAACAAGAACTATCCTATCTGTTTGCAAAGTCAAATTCCATTACACTAGATACAAATCCATCCTAGTTTTCAATATCAGGATGCATTGTGTCTATGTGTTATATCAAAAATAAGGAATGACGAAAAATATCGATCCCAATCTCGATCCCAAGATATGAGAAAAATCATCATTCATCTCATCACCATATCTAATAAGGTCTCGAAGAATTATAGGCTTGTTGGACTTCTAAATCAATCTCAAAACAATGTTTAATCCATCCATCTTATTCTCCTATCTTTACTAACATTTCTATCCAAGTATCGAATTTGTGTGATATATCAAAATATACATGAGGCTACCCATGGCCGATGCTTGTCTATACATCATCAAATTTGTCTACATCAACATCTGAGCTTTCTAGGAACTATTTTTCATCATCTTCACCAACAATCCCTCTTTTGTTGGGGCATAATGGGGCATCTATATCATCTTCAGCTCAACAATCTGAAAAAGTTGCAAATATTTGATTCAAAAGAAAACCTTTAATCTCAATAATCTCAAGCATAAGTTTGATTTTCACCTATCATGAGATCGATCGGAACACTTTATTCTCTGATCTCGATCTCTCAAGGGGGCAACCATCCATCTTTCGATCATATCGATATCAAATCATCTAACAAATGTTGTTCCTAGCCTTGCTAGCATATCTTGATCAATTTATCAAATCAATCATCATTGAGATATATCTTTCCCTATCAATCCTTATGTTGTTCATATATTGACAGCACTATCCTTGCATTGTTGTGAATCCTCAACAATGTTATCAATCAGATCAATCAACTTAGCTTGGCTATCAACATCTCAAAGAGATCATCGATATCTATTTTTGTATCGTCATCAACATCAAAATCAGCAACAGTCTTTGAACCAATGCAATGAGTACATTGCTTCAAAGAGGGGCAAAATTTAGACACTTAGAAATGTCTTGAATGATACTTCATACTTATTTCGATATATTAACATCATTTTGTCGTGGAACCCATATTATTTTTGCTTAATTGATTAAACTAGCCTAGCTATTTAATTAATTACACCACTTTCATGTATTAATCTGATTAATCTAATTAGGTTAATTCCTCCCCTTTCATGCTAACCTTTCATCCTGTTAAATTGGATAAATCAAAATATTCAATTTTAACACCCTAAGTCTTCTCATTTAAATTAAATAATCTTAATTATTTAATTAAATTTCATTCTAATCCCTTTTCATTAAATAAGTCAATTATTTAATGAATATCCTAAATTCCCCTAACTTGCATAATTGAAACTTTGTTTTAATTATCAAATTACTAATTAATTCTAACTCTCTCACTTGCAAGGGAATATTCCTCCTTTGTACATTCCTCCAAAAAGGAATATTCTCATGGAATATTCCATCTCCTTTGCACATTAAAATTTGGTTTTAATTAATTAAATATCTATTTTTCCTCACCCATGAGAATATTCTTTGAGATTATTCTCTTTCTTCACTCATTTGAAAAAGGGAATATTCCTTTTTTACAACAAACTTTCAACATGACTTCTTGTGTAATTTTTGAAAGTGTGCTTCTTTGCACGATTGTGAGCCCTTGATTAAATATCAACTTGCATTCTCAACCCTTGATGGGAATCTATGATCCATGCATCCATCTTCTTTCCATCCTGATCATTGATTGATCTTTTCAATCTAAGCCCTTGATTTCTCATTCAAATTTAGTTTTAATTAACTAAATTACTAATTATCCTCATCTTCCCACTTGCAAGGGCCCTTTTTTGCACATTCCTCCAAAAAGAGAATATTCCTATGGAATATTCCCTTTTATGCACTCATTCCTCCAAAATATCTCTTAACCTCTTCTTAATTATTAGGAAGTGTGTTTGTTGAAAGCTAATTTGGACCGTTGATTAAATTCGTTGATCCTTGTCAACTTTCAACCTTGACCATGGATTGGAATCCTCAATCCATGTTTCATCCTCCTTTCATTTGTGACCATTGATAGATCAAATCAATCTTATCCATTGCTTTTTCATTTGCTCTCCTATAAATAGATCACTATTTGGAGACAAATGGATCCATCTTTTAATAGTAAACTTATGTTGTTAAAATCACTCTCATTTGCGTCCATATTTATCTTTTTCTTAGTTTAAAGTCTTGATCATAATAGCTTAAAGCATCCATTAATGGCTTCCATGGTAACTTAGTTGCATCCATTTAGTATATTTTGAAACTAGGGTTTTAATATTTTGAATCTTGCATACATTTAGAATAGCTTTGCATACACTTAGATCAATCATCTTAGATTTTATTATGTTAAATTAGCTTTCATCATGTTTTACATATATCTCTCATCGGTTTCATTAGTTTTCTTCAATAAAATTGATTGAAACAATTTCATTATCCAAGGGATTGGGAAAGGGTCGTCATTCCACATCAATGCGACACCACTCCCCCAATAGGATAAGTTTCAATGTCTTAGAATATATGTTTGTTAATATTTCATGTTTTAATATGTTGGTTTTAATGGCATCTTCGTCTTTATTTACATTGAATGATCTTATTGGGATTGATGCTTAGTGGATTAAATATGCCTCAAATTCGTATGGATCAAGTGTAGGTAGCCTATACTATGTCATTGGTCATAGCATGTAATAAATATTTTGTTGCACTTGTATTTAAAATAATAGTTACAAATAATTATTAAATGTTAGAAATGATTAGTTACAATATTTATTTAAAAGATAGCTCCAAACAGTTATTGGTAACCACCCAAACAAAATGTGTTATTGGGTGTATGAGTCAAAACCAATGGCCACACTTCATTTATAATTAATGGGACATGCATGGGAACATATTCCAATACTCGAATTAGAGTTTGGTGGGCAATAGGTAATGAAAAATGTTAGGAGAAAATTACAAAGTAGTGGCTGGAAAATCGCAAGAGAAGCTACAGGTACCCGTAGCCATGGCTGTGTAAAACCAACAAGTGAAAAACGTGAAAAAAGTGTTGCTACATGTTGTTGCATGTCTTTGCATGTCATTGTAAAGGTTATTTTCTGGGAGATTAATATATTTTGGACCCTCTTGTTGGTGGATGTAGCTCAGATTTGGGTGAACCACGTTAAGCCTTTGTGTTATTTTTGATGTCCAAGTTTTTTGTGTGTTCTATTTCTCTGTTTTATTGATCAAATCTGTATTTCATTGATTGAAATATACCTTCTAACCCTATCAAGTTTTATCAGAGAAGGTTGTTCCTTAGGAGTTTTAGGATTCTTTTCTGGAGCTTCTTCCTCTTCTACTGTCATCTCTTTCTCTTTGTCTTCTTGTTTTTCTTCTTCTCTGCAAGGGTGTTCATCAAATTCCTATCCTTCTATCAACACTGAGCTTTGGTGTGATTCTTCATCCACTTTGACACTTGCAATTTCAACTATCTTCTTTAACCTTTTGTTGTAACATCTTTATTCCTTGTTCTTTATAGAGCATCCAAGGAAGATTCTTTCATCTGATCTTTCATCAAACTTTCCTAAATTTTCATCTCTCCTCTTATAACATTTTATTCCAAATACTCTAAAATATTTCACAGTAGGAGGTTTTCCATACCATAGTTCATAGGGGGTCTTTGAACTGTTCACTCTTGCTTGTCCTCTATTAAGAATGTACACTACAATATGAATAACTTCTTTCCAATAGACATCTGATAGATTTTCTTCCTTCATCATGGTTCTTGTTCCTTCTTGAACTATCATGTTCTTCCTTTCCACAACTCCATTCTATTAAATATTCCTAGGAGATGAAAAATGTCTTTTTATCCCATGATCTTCACAAAAGTTGTTAAACTCATCAGAGGTGAACTCACCACCTCTGTCAAACCTCTTGAACAATTTATTTTCAAATCTGTTTCATTCTCAACCATACACTTAAATGCTTTAAACTTATCTAGAGCTTATGATTTTATTTGAGAAAGTTCACCCAAGTCACTCTAGAGTAATCATCTATCAACAACATAAAATACATGTCACCTTGAGAGCTTCTTATTCTAGTAGGTCCACATAGGTCTGTATATTCCTTAGTTCTAAACCTCTTCTTTGTCTACTTTCCAAACTAACACTCCTTACAAATTACATTGATAGGATTTGTAATTCTTTGAAAATATCTCATAGCTTGAGTAGAGCTTGAGTAGGCTATCAAAATTTATGTGAAAAATTCTTCTGTGCCATAGCCAAATTTCATTGATTTGAGACAAAGTAATTAAAACCACCACCTTTGAGATGATAAACATTTCCTTTTATTGTTCCAACAACAACTAATCTTTCTTAAGATTCCTTTTATGATTTTACAACCATCATTCTGAAACACCAAATTGTATCCTTTGTTACACATTTGTCCTACACTAATAATATTATGTCAGAGACCCTTGACATAAAGAACATCATCTATCTTATACTTTCCATCAAAACTAATTAAACCTTTTTCCACAAATCTTAGCAAATGTATCATAACCATACTTAACGAGCCACCATCATACATTCCAAGCTTAACAAACTTACTCTTATCACTTGTCATATGATTTGAGCATCAACTATCAAGTATTCAATAGTTTCTCTCCTCTCTTGCATGAAATACAGTCAACATATTTCCTTCAATATTTTGACCTATTTTCAGAGCAATTTCCTTCACCCATCTTTCAAGATTAGTAGAATTAGTTCCAACATTTAGAGCCATGAACAAGTATTGATCACGTTTATCATCTGAATAGTTTGATTCCTCATCATTAGATACATCACTATCTTCTTTAACATAATAACTCTTCTTGACAAATTTACCTTTATGATCTTTATGTTTGTCGTTTGAAACTTTGATTGGACATTTAGTATCATAATGACCTATCTTTCCACAATTGAAACATTTGAAGGGTAACTTACCTATGTATTTGCTAGTGCACTTTTTCAATCTCCTTACAAAAATTGCTTCCACCTCATCAAGATCATTTAGATTAGATTCATCATTCTCTTTCTTGCTAGCTTTAAAAGTATTTTCTTTCCTTGGAGCATCTTTATCAAACTCTCTTAATTCAAAATTAGTCAAAGCACCAAACATTTGATCTCTAGGATGTTGATCCAAATTTTGAGCTTCCTTAATAGCATAAACTTTAACACTATAATATTTTGGAAGGGTTCTCAATACCTTATTCACAACTTCACTTTCCTCCAGTTTTCCACCAAAGCCATTGATGACATTGACAATTTCATCCTTTGAGCATGTAGCCCACAATATCTTCATCTTCTAGCATCCTTAGGGTTTCAAATTTGGCTTTCAAATTTTGCATCTTTGCTTTCTTGACCTTATCATCTCCTTCATAAATTCTCTGCAACTTTTTCCATATCTATTTAGCAGTTTTTAGGCTTATCACCTTCACAAGTTCTGAATCAGAAAGCCCACTCAAGATAGCATTCCTTACTTTTCCATTATTCTCATAATCCTTGATCTCATCATCACTTTTCATAGGATTAGTAGGCATAGTGTATCCATTTTCAACTGACTTCCAAACACCAAACCCTAATGAGACAAGAAAGGATTGCATCCTAGCTTTCTAGAAATCACAGCTTGATCCATCAAACATAGTCACTTTGACACCATTCTTGTGTGTCATCCAGATCTACCTCAAGTAGTTAAGCTTCTTCCAAGGAACCAAAAATTTGATTCCAATTGTTAGACACACATGACAACTAAGAGGGGGGGTGAATTAGTTGTACATTCAAACATTCAAACCCTCATTAACCTTCAAACCCTTATTATGTATCAACATAAGTGTAAAATAATAAAACATAAACACATTCACAACCATACACCATAGAATACTAGATTTATGTGGAAAACCCTAATTAGGGAAAAACCACGATGAGGATTAACTCACATATATATGAATAACAACACTAATTACAAAAGGCTCACTACCCAAAAGAAAAGAATGGCTCACTGCCCAAAGGACTCACTATCCAGAATAGAAAGAGAATAAAAGAAGACTGTTACAAAGAGGTTCACTACATCACAACAACAATATTATCCACCACAAAAACTCTACAACATCCACAACCTTTGGCCCACTACCTTTAACAACTTTAGGTACAATGAAAATATAGACACCTTCTTCTCACTACTTTCGGTAGCCTTAGGCATTTAAGCTCACACTCAAATCACAATACTTGATTACATTCACATCATCCTTCACATCACTACACATCACACTCATCTCCAATAATTAACCCTAATTATATAACTTCCACAACCTCAAACAACTTCTCTAGGTTAGCCTTAATGAAATGTATGCACCTCAAACGTGCAACCAATAAATAGTTTGGCACCAAACACTTCCGCAATGGAAATAAGTGAAGTCAGACCACACTAAGGGTTAACCAAGATTCAAAATCTAAATCGTCAAGCTACGTCATGCTTCCATAAATGATAAACCATCTATTTAATCAATACTAGCATGTCAGGTTGGCCAAACTTGCACACACTATCAAACAATCAATTCACTCTTCATCGGGTCCGAAAACATCCTGTGAACCATGTAGCAACATAAAACAACATCCTACAATATTCCAACATCATCAAAATATTCAACAATATTATTGCAACCACCTAAAATTGAGAATACTATCATCCTGTGCAACCACCCACACCGCCACAGACATACAACTCACTAACCAACCTTGCAAAACAAGTGAACACCAAAAAATATAGGGAAAGGTAGATGTAAGCAATATAATCATGTTCCCAAATCCGTAAGACAGGAAACCTCAATGCGAAGAAATGTTGAGCAATTTCATTTCTCCTAGACAACCTTCTCCATAGGCAACACACTATCAACACATCTTCCACTACCACATGATCCAAAACCTGAAACTCTGGATATAACACCTCTTCCTTTGATCATCTCATCCAGACTACACAAGCACATCTTCAACCATGAAGAAATGTGGAGCAGAATACAAAACACAACTCTGTCACCTTGTACACTCTCTATTCAAATTTTCTCAAAAGCAGTTGGAAACCAAGTGAACCAGCTGCATCAACAACACTTGTTCAATACCACAAGTCCTCAACATGACCTCACTAGAGGTTGACATCAATGAAAAAACTAATGATAACATAGTGCAGCAATATCCAACACTAGGGTTGGCTAATAATTAATGATAAAATTACTTATTTAGAGATATCCTCACATCTTTGACTCTAATAAAAATTTATAGGAAATGTTAGAATTTGGGGATCAAAGATACCAAGTATGAGTCACTCAATAAAGGGATAATTGAAACTCCAAATTTGAAAGGTAACTTAGTTTGAAGGATGAGAGAATCGAGATTTGGATGAAAGGAATTCTAGTGAGAGAAAGTATAAAACAATGACAAAGGAAAGGGAAAATAATGGCTGGAAAAAAATGCTAGTAAGAATAACTCTAAAAATTTGGTAGGGAAAAGGGATGAAGGTAGGGCACATAAGAAATGTATTCTAACATGGGAAATTCTAATATCTCAACATAGATAAAGAAACAAGGAGGAGTTGTGAGGAAATGAATACCAAGAAGGAAAAATCTAAAAGGCATTCTAGGAAGGGAAACTCTAAAACTCTAACGTTCAACACAATATTTAGAAATGACCTATAAACATTCATACTTATAAAAAAAATTGGGGATTTTTGTAACTTCCAACACATGATTGGAAGATAGACTAAGTGGGCAATGATGTTGTGTATAAGTAGATTGTTGATTTTGATAGATTTAGATGATGTAAAATTTTAAACATGAAACACATTAGGAGAACTCTTCGAGAATCAACACTTGATGATGAAAGACTAGGAATGTCTACCTATAATCCTCTTGGCTAAATAAGAAAGATAAAATATGAGGGGGAATAATTAAAATAATATAATGATGGAATAGTCATGGAATATTGACACAAATTTAGGCAGTCGAGATGTATAAATCTAAGATGGAATAATGGTAATATTAATATATGGTGTGAAGGGAATAAAAGTTAGGGATAACATAATCAGGTCCATTATAATGATACTGGTAAGAAAAATATATAGGATCAATGTAATGTGTGGGTCTAGTAGCAAATGAAGAAGGTGTGAATCTAATTATTGAAGCATAATATGCATGTGGAGAAAGAGATAGAAATATCACCAAAATATCTACCATAAAATATTAGCATGCAAGATGTATCATATCAAGGTCTACTAATACATGATAAGGCCCTAAAAACTATGAGGAAATCGGTAATGTATTTAATGTAGAAAGAAAGAGTAGAATGGTATTAGAGTAATGTGGATCATTTAGAGTTTGACATAAAATATAAGAATGGAGAAGAAACCAATGCATTACTAAAGTCAAGGTAGGATAATCCAAAAAATAAGTGTAATATTCATAAGCTAATGAATTGATTTGTACAAAACCATATGGGAAGAGATTTTTTAAAAGTGTCATGCAAAGAAATCTGCATAAAGGAAATTTGAGAGGGTGGAGAGAAAATTTTATAAAAATGATAGATAAAGGAATACATTTTTTTATGGTCTTATGTTGAGATTCATCAAAGGGAGGGACAAGTTCCATAATTACAATATATAAAGGAATGGGATTGCAAGTGCCATGAATATTTGGAGGAAAAATCATATGTAGGCATGTAAATAGAATCATGGCCATCATTATATGTATCATAGGTAAATGAAAGGTGAGGCATTGTTCTAAGGGATTCTACCAAATAAAAAGTTTTATCATAAGAAGTGGAAGATGCATAAAAAATAAAAAGAATAATGAATCCCTCATCAAGTAAATATTATATTTTATTATATAAAAATTATCATTAATTGGTAGAATGCCATAGCATCCTATGATATGAACAAGAAAGATGACGTGACTGACCTTATTCAAGAGTTTTTATAATACAATATGTGGAAAAATTATTAACTTAGTCACCAAAATAAGGGGTGGGATTTACTTAAAACTATTAGCAAGAGGTGTGGAATTTACTTATTCTTGTTTATTTATTTTACAAGAGAGAATACAAAGTATTTTGAGAGTGTTCATATTGGGGATTTATGATAGAAGTAGAAGAATAAGTGCACCAACCCATGTTAGTATGTGGTCAACCTTAATGGCCACTAAAGATAGATAATGAAGGGGAGTGTTTTGTCCAAGATAATATTATTATTAAATATAATGAAAGACATTCTCAATAAATAGAGGTTGGAAGAAATAATTAGGAGGATGGAATCTCATGTAAATGAGCAAGAAAATAGATGAGAAGTATAGCCCTTAAATTTTTTAACAAGATCTTGTTTGTAATATGCTAATTGTGTGAGAGTGACTTTAGGTTTTACATTATAGTGGAAGTGGAGGTGAATGCATGTACAAGATCAATGAAGAAATATAAGGAACTAGGAGGTAATGTGTACAACTAATCTAACACATCATTTATCAAGGTAGTAGGAAAAAATTAGGCAAGATAGAATAATTAGAATATAGCTAAGTAAATAGCTTGATTGTCTCACATGTCAAATGAGATATCCTTAGCCACTATATTTTTAAAAGTATATAACATCCATCTCACTAAGAGAATGGTTTGTGAGTATTTTAGGTGAAAGAGAAAAAAATGATCATATAGGTGTGGAATGAGGATTAAAATAAAGAGAGTCTAGTTACACATATAGCTCCTTAAGTTGAGTATATAAGATAGTCCATTCAAGAGTAGGATAGGAATGAATATCATGTAGAGAAGGAGATAAGACATCAAGAGGAGAAGGAACAGATGGTTTAACTTGTAAGAAGGCAATAAAAATGGCTCATGTGGAGGGAGGTAGGATTAGAAAAGAGAGAAAGTGATTTGGAAGATAGATGATGCCTATAAGAACAATAAATCTAATCTATGTATAAATAGGAGGATAGAATACATAGGACGAAGTGGAAAAGGAAGCATAAAGAGAAATGTCAATTCCATAATGTAGCTCATCACATGTAATGTTTAAAAAGTGTACAATAAGGTAATCATATGTTGTATGATTCTCAAGGTTAATGTCACCCATAAGAGGAAGGTAAGTCTTAGAAACACAAGTATAGTAGGAAGTAGGAGAGAAGAGAGGAAAAACGGTGGAATAATCAACATAGGCTACATTATCCACATCATAATTAGGGAAGACTAACTAAAGGCATTAAAAGAGAGACCATTAAGAGAAGAATATGAACCATTGGATGAGAAAGTATCTAGGATTGTAAAATGTAGCAAGAAGGAAAAATTACCATCCAATATATTCAAAATATAGGAAGCAAGATAAGGAATAGTGGGATAACCTACATCAAAATGGACTATAGAGAAAAAAGTGCTCATAGGATGGGTTGGGGTTGGAAAAATGAGACAATTATCACAATCAAGAGTAGGGTGTGGTATATCATGTGTAGTAGATGGAAGAGAAGGTGGAGAATATATATCAATTGAGAATGTGTTAGGAAAAGGCATAAAGGTATTTAAATAATTAGGATGTGTGCCAAGGAAATAAGTGAATTTGGGATAGTAAAACATACTAGACAAGGTGTGATTAATAGAAAGAGGAAAAATTTTAAATGGAGGAAGTCAAATGTGATCGAAGATAGTAGTGGGTAGAAAAAAATGATAGGAGAAGGTGGAATATGCATGGATAAAGAAGAGGGATATGGGTGAATTCATGATATTTGGTACACAAATTAGAAGGTGGTAATGAGGGAATATGTTTGTACTAGGTTTTGGGTCAACAATATGAAGTTTTGGGAATAATAGAGTAGTTGTTGTAAGGAGGGGAAAGATAGAAAATAATATAAATATGATAGGATCAAGTATTGAGACAAGAAAAAGTGGCCTTGGAAATTATTAAGTGGTTGTTGTGAAGGTAAGGAAGGAAGGAAGAAAAAAATGATAGATTGGCATAGACTATGGGATGTGTAAGGGAATGGGTGGAAAATAAAGGATAGGGTAAGATAAAAACTAACAATGTGAAAATGAAGGTAGGGAGTTCTATACCAAAGGTGTACTAAGGGGCAATAAAAATATGAACATAAATGGAAAATTTTAAGGATAGGGTGGGTATGCTTGTGGATAAATGGAGATGTAGGAAATTAAGACAAGGGTGATTGGATGGACTAAAGAGGTCTAGGGATGACTAGAGAGATGGGGGAAACTATGAGAAACAATAGGCTAGGGTTGGGAAGCATGAAACCAAGTCTTAATAGGTAAGTGGGGTTGGGTCAAGATAGAGGCTAGAGGAGGCTAGGATGATAGGAAAAATAGGTGTTGGGAAAGAGGAAACAAGTGTTAAGAACCAAAATAAAGTGGTAACTAAGGGATGTGTAGGTTATGAATGAGGTGAAATAAATTAGGTGTACAAGGATATTGAAGTGTTGTATAAATATAGCATAAAGGAATATGAAAAAGGGGTGGGTAGAGAAAAGATAGATTAGGATATGAAGTAGTGGAAAATATGAAAATATTTGGAAATTAGATAGATTATTATTCTATACTAAGAAATTTAGAAACTCATAAGTGAAAAAAGTATTTTATTTGGTCTAAGAGGTGGGATTGGGAATAGGGAAGACGTGTAAGGATAATAGGATAGGGTTTGTAGAGAAGGGAAAATAGTACTCAAAGGAACAAAAGAGTTGAGAGATGAATATTAGAAAGATGATTAAAAAGTAGGAGACTTGTTGGTCTATATCATCAGTTGAAATGAAGGAATGTCAAGTTCACCAAATGAAAGATAAAAATAAACCATCCTTAATGAATTTAATTAATAAATATTCTATTAAATTTATTTATACTGTTTACTAAGAAAAATAAAATAGTAAGTGTAACATACAAAAATAATAGAGATAAGCTATTGGTGTGACCTATAAACAACTACTGTAATGATATAGGAAATGGTTCATGCATCATAAAATTGAGAAATGTAAATAGAAATATTAATTGGAAGAAAATAAGGAAATGGAACGTGTGCTCTATGGTGATTCTAGAGTTGTTGGATTTTTTGACAGTTTAGACACTACAAAATGTAAAATGATCATTATTACCCTATAGGGGCACTACAATAGTATAGTGGGAGTGATTCTACCCTTATAGTGTTCTCTTAGCTTTTATTTTTATGAATATACAACTCTTTGGGGTAATTTTTGGTTAATTTCCAATCTTTTTTGTATGTAGATTGGGCATGTCACTCCAGATTCTTCTAAAATCTAAGCTAAAGAATGTAAAACATGAGGGAATAGTTTTTCTATTTAGGAGAATGCCTAATTTAGTCCTCTATTTATAATTTTTAACCCAAAAATAAACTATAATAGGAAAGGGTTGTGTTCAAACCTAAGTGGCTTTATCTAGTGGTGTGTGCAACAATGGTTGTTATATAAATAAATCCTATGGTGTAGATCTACCACAAGTGCTATGTGCTTGCAATGGAGTCAGTAAGGAGATGAAAACATGATTGCAATAGGACACACAAGAGGCTAAAAGGATTCAAATCTAAGGGTAATGAAAATAAAATGTTTATATGAATTTAAGATAGCTATAATTATGGGAGCAGATTTGTAATGACTTTATAAAGGGGAACACAATATCACTAGATATGGGGAATATAAAGAGTGGGAAAAAATAGAGGGAATTTATGCTTTGATTCTCAAGGGATAATTCATAATCTCTAATATTCAACTCTAAGATTGTTTACCTTAATCTATAATGAATTCCTTGTAAATCATATATTGGAGAGGTAGAGTGCATGCAAAGTTTTATTTTTTGGGATTGATATGACATAACTAGGAGGTATTTGAGAATGTGTGGTAATGCTCTCAATGACCATAACTGGGTGGTCCTAAAAATCTAGTAAAGAACATAAAAAATTCATACTCCTATCCTCCTCCATTTACTCCCATGACGTGTAACCCAATGACTACCATATTGAAGGTATTTAGATGTTCAACCACAAACTCACCATCCTCCATCCTGAGGTTATACTTCTTTCTCAAGAAGTATATCTATAACGAGGTTATACCAAGGATCTATAATGGATTCCTTGTAAATCATATATTGGAGAGGTAGAGTGCATACTAAGTTTCATTTTTTGGGATTGATATGACATAACTAGGAGGTATTTGAGAATGTGTGGTAATGCTCTCAATGACCATAACTAGGTGCAGTGGTTCTACAAATCTAGCAAAGAATATAAAAAAATCATACTCCTATCCTCCTCCATTTACTACCATGATGTGTAACCCAATACCTGCCATATTGAAGGTATTTAGATGTTCAACCACAAACTCACCATCATCCATACCAAGGTTATACTTCTTTCTCAAGAAATATTATTCACCAAGGATCTATCTCGATAAATTCCTCCAAGCTTATTCCAAAGGCATGTTGTGGTTGTTTCTTCATGAACATTCAACATTGAGTTGGCCAAATTGAGTTTAATGAGGCTCTTTGCTTTTCTATCCATCTTTTCCAAGTCTTCTTTTGATGTAGATATAGGTTTCAATCTAGATACTATAACCCATAGATCTTGATCTAAAAGAACATCCTTTGTTTTAACCTTTCACTACTCAAAGTACCCAATAATCCCATCTCTATATGTGATGTGCTTGCCATATCTTCTTGTAATAAGATTAAAACCCTCTTTGTGTAAGCTCCCACTCAAATGAATATTAGTACAAAAAATCCTCTACCCAACACCTAGAATAGAGGTGATAAGACTTTGATACCAAAAGAAAGGAAGCAAGGTACACAAAAATACTTTATACATTAAAATTTTGAGGAGTGTGTTGTAAAAATTTCGATCTTTTAATAATTAAAAGAGTAATAAACACATATAAAAATAAAATAAACAATATACCATAATATAAGTGTATGTGGGGAAAACTCTTCTAGAAGAAAAATTTCACACTCCAAGTATCCCTATATATTATTCAATAAGCAACACAATTACAATATAGTTGTAGAGAAAGCATTCACATGAGTATCACCAACCAAAGATCTAGAAAAATTTAGATATTTCAATAATATCTACAAAATACATCACAAAACCTCCATCTCAAACACCTAATATATAGGAGATACAACAGATGAAACCATCAAATGTTAATTAGAAGACCATGAGGTAAAACCACACAAATATTGATGCCCATATCCTTAGAAATCTAATACCAAAATCTAACTTAGATGAGTCCATAGACTAAAAATAACATATTCTTTCCACCTATCATAACCTTGTTATAATCCACTTACGCAATTGACATTCCATTTGCATTTTTTTTATCTCCAACCAAAGATGCCTTATGATGTCTCATAACATACATCATAAGATGGTCAACAAATGTAACTCCCCATTGTAGCTCTTTTATGTGTCCAACATGTTTTTACATTTCCTATGCAAATTTTCGGAGGGCGTGAGTTTTGATTTGGGAGACAGATTGAGCCACTTTTAAAAATTGTATAGATCAAAGAGAGCTATGCAACATGACCCTTGGAGGAAATGTTGAGCAATTAAGAATATTTATTTTGGCCAAAAACTAACTCTATAACTTAGAAATTGAGTTTTTATATTTTATAAACAAAAATTCTCATGTTTTTATAATTTTAATGTTAAGATAAAGGTTGAGACACCTTTTCTAATAGTTTTTTAATTTCAAATTTGAGAACTTGATTATGCTTCTATCCATCCATGTAGTCATTGTGTGTTAAATTGAAGTGCATAATATTTTACTTGCACCCTTGGAGTGGTATTTAAAGACCAACTCTATTTCATTTGGACATCTAAAATCTAGAGTGCATCAAAATAACATCTAATGCATGCATCATAGTCCTTTGTCCATTCTTTTTTTTTTATGTAGATTAAAAAATTTAAGCATACAAGTTTCAAACTTGATATATAGACCAAGTCATATCCATAGTGTTAGATTAAATTTACACATAAGGGCCAAATCTATAGTTAATAGATCAATTTCATACTTGTGGGATCAATTTTGTAGTCACATGAATTACTTACATAGTAATGGAAGTGACTTCACAATCAAATGTAAAATTTATTACTACACATTCAATTGTTTGAATTCTCCTTACTTTTTAAAAACAAAAATGAATTCATTCAAAAACATATAACAAAATTAAAATCAACATCAAACTAAAAACAAATATAGTTAATGGGCCCTTGGTTTGCTGGTGAAGTTAAATTGTTCGAAATGAGCTGAGCACCAAGGATCAAGTCTTGTTGAATGCAAGGCCTTGACATCATAAGGGAAGAGGTCAGGATTGTACCTTAGATTACTTGACATAATGGATACTCCTCAATCCTAAGCTCCCAACCGAAGATGTTTAAGCATATATGAATTGATAAAAAACACTCCAACAAAAAAAACCAACTACCATTATTTAAAAAAAAATTGGAGGTAAATGCTTTTGATTGAAGCTATGAACTAGTGAGGCCACAAACGAAGGATCTCATCCCTAACATGAATACTCTACAATAATAGTCCAATAAAGATTTTGACCTTGGTGAAAAGAACCACAACACCATGATTTCACCATCACACTATACCATTATCAACAACTAACTATCATTATTTATTATTTGACTTCAACCACATTTATTTCAAATAATTAGTGTCAAACTCTTATTCTCAAAATACCTACTAATGTCAATGGGCCCTTGGTTTGCTGGTGAAGTTGAATGGTTTTTGAATGATCTCACCAAGGATCAAGTCTTGTTGAGTGCAAGGCTCCAACATCATAAGGGATGATGTCAGGATTGTGCCCCAAACGAATTTGGCGGAATGGATACCCCTCAATCCTTGGTTCTTAGCCAAAGAAGTTCAACCTATAACTTATGCTCCGTATCAGCTAAAACAAATACCAAAAAATTGAATTGATTTATAAGTTTGTAGAGGGGGTGTATTGCAGGTCTCTAACAATATGTTTCCACCTTCACATCACAATGTTAAATTTATGTCTTTATTTTAAATGTCTAGAATAATGTGAAGCGAGGGGCAGCAGCCGTGTAACCATGGCGGGACCATGCGCAGACACACGCCTTGAAGCTTGTGGTTACCAAGCGATGGAAATCTACCAAACCTAAGCACGTATCTAGGCATCCAATAGAAATCCTCCGATTTGGATAAGCTATCAAACAACTCTACCCCCTTCAATACAAAACCTCCTCCCTCCCCCCCTGTAATCAATTCATTACGGTACAACTTTCCTCCTCCTCGCTCTGCGATTCACTGCAACAACTCTAATTGTCTGTGTGCTACAATGGCTGCCGCCTTTCAGCTGTCAAGCTTAGGGAGCTTCGCAGGGCAGCCCCTTTGCCAACCAAAGAGTGAATTCGCCAGGCAAATTGGCATCGCAGTTGGCAATTTTGAGGCTCGCGTTAACAATCGTAGAACCATTAAGAGCGCCCCACAGAGTCTCTGGTACTGATCAATCGCCATTAAAGCTCTGTATTTCTGCTTTAAATTTTGTTTCTTAAAAATTAGGCTTTTTGTGTTTTTAACTGAGAAAAGTTCTGTTTGTTTGTGTGGATCACGCTTCAATACTGTGTCTTCAAATGAAATTCTGTTTATGGATCAGATTTTGAGTAGATTTTCTAGAATTTGAGCAAACATTTTCTGTACTTTGATGATGTATATTCCACTGTACAAGAAAATTTAAATCCAGATTTTTTGGTTTCTAAGTTTTAAGCCTCCTTCAGATCGTTAGATCTTATGAAAGTTTGATAAGTAGGATGAAAGTTATGAAAGATCGTTAGATCTTATGAAAGTTTTTCAATTCTTGATGACCAGAGAAGACGAAGATTGATTCTCCTTTGTCCCTGCAGCTTCTTCTTTTGATACCATAGATTTTTTTAAGGTTTCTATTTGCTCTTGGCCTGGGTGTATCTTATGTTTGGATTTTTTAAAGATTTTTTTGGGTATATTTCAAAACAATTATTTAAATATCAAATGGTTTAATTACCGATTAATTGATGATAATTTTATGTTTTATTTATTGTGAAAGTTTTTAATAGTTGTAAATTTATTGGTCTGATTGTTGATTTTTTTTATGTTTATGAGTAGTTTTTTGATGGTGTAGTTTGTATTTTGTGGACAATTTTCTTTTCTATGGAGAAGCTTGTGGATCTGATTTTCAGCTCGTATTCAATTTTCATTAATATCTTTTTATTTTAAAAATAAAAATAAATTATACTAATTTTATTATTTTTCAATTTTTAAAATATTGAAACTTATAAATGAAAAAGTTACATAAAAAAATTATATTAATTATACCGAGTATGCCTTAAATAATTGTTGAGGTTTAATGTGATTATTTGCATTAGGTATTAGTATTTTTTTAAATAAAATATTAAAAGGAAAAAAAATAAAAATTCAAGGATTTTTTTTAATTTAGAAATTTAAATTATTTTATAATTTTATTTTTATAATTATGATATTTGAGATGTAATTTATTTGTTAATTTGAAATTACAGTTTTGGAAGAATTGGCAAAAAAATTGAGAGCTTTGATATATTAATTTGTTTTAATGAAAGTAATATATAATTTTTTTTTTTTAAGAGTTTCAACATATTACTTTGTTTTAATGAAAGTAATATATATTGTATTTATTGACTCTTTTCTCTTTTATTTTTATAGTTGTTTGAATATGATTATGTTGAAAATGTATTTATATATAATGGAGTCTTTAAAGAGTATGTAATTTATTATATTGATAATATTTTTAAAATAGTGTTTTGGTGAGTTAATAAACACTTCAATTATATGTATAAAAATTAAATTTATTTAACATTATTTGTAAGGTTGTAAAGATATGTTTGTAACAATTAATATTAAAAAATTATTAATAATCTTATTTATAAATAGTTTGTTTATAATATATTATTTTATATAAAATCTATGAATTTATTGATATATTTAATTTAATTTAATATTTTCATTTTATGTTTCTATTTTAAAGAATTTTGAATATTAGTTTTGAATTAATTTTGACTAAAGTTAAGACAATGTGGCAGGTATGGACCAGATCGCCCCAAGTACTTGGGCCCCTTCTCAGAACAAACACCCTCATATCTAACTGGGGAGTTCCCAGGTGATTATGGTTGGGACACTGCAGGCCTATCCGCAGACCCAGAAACATTTGCTAAAAATAGAGAATTGGAAGTCATCCATTGTCGTTGGGCTATGCTAGGTGCCTTGGGTTGTGTCTTCCCTGAAATTTTATCTAAAAATGGGGTCAAATTTGGAGAAGCTGTGTGGTTCAAAGCAGGATCCCAAATATTTAGTGAAGGTGGCCTTGACTATTTGGGCAACCCCAATCTCATCCATGCACAAAGCATATTAGCCATTTGGGCTTCCCAGGTGGGGTAAATTTCAAGATTTTTTTTTAATTTCCTTGTTCAATATTTTTTAAAAATTTTACATATATACATATCAAATTGATCAAAATGGAACATATTTAGATGTATAGTTTTTCTCAAAATATTTAAATTTTGGTATTTTACTATTTAATGTTTCACAAATACTTCTTAACCTTTAAATTTATGCAGGTAGTGTTGATGGGTTTGATTGAGGGATATAGAGTTGGTGGTGGACCACTTGGTGAGGGGTTGGATCCTCTTTATCCTGGTGGGGCATTTGATCCATTGGGGTTGGCAGATGATCCTGAGGCCTTTGCAGAGCTTAAGGTAAAGGAGATTAAGAATGGGAGGTTGGCTATGTTTTCTATGTTTGGGTTTTTTGTGCAGGCTATTGTGACAGGAAAGGGGCCAATTGAGAACTTGTACGATCATTTGGCAGATCCTTCTACTAATAATGCTTGGGCTTATGCTACCAATTTTGTTCCTGGCAAATGATTTACTCAATCAAACTTAAAAATGTTTTTTGGGAACATTGTATCATAATATGTATTTATATATTATGTCAATAAAGGTTTTGAATTGAATGATAATATCACTTATTTTTCAATATTTTTAATTGAAGTTTTGTATATTTTATTACACTAAAATTTAAAATTTAAAGTCTAAATTATTAATTATTTATTAGTTACTATTTTAAGAAGAAAATCTTGTTGATCTACATATTTCATTGTGCACATGTCATCTTATGGTATTAATGCTTGAAGCAATATGTTTAATAATATATGATAAATGATTTTGAAATTGGGGTTATATTTATCATCTTATTCTTTCCCTATTAGGAAACATTGTATTCATTTTAATTGAAGACATGAAGAGTTATATATTATATGAATATTAGATTTTTAGATTTTATGAAAAATCTTCTCTTCAATTCTTAATAATTATGTTTTACTTATTCAAAATTTTATGAAGTTGAAGAAGTTGATTACATGCCTCCATTCATCTAAGCTTAGTCATCATATTTTTTAACTATAAGAGTGTAGTGGTTTAGTAAATCTCTACCTATAACCACCAAAACATTGCCCTCTAATTAAAAAGCATGAGTAATCCTCCAAGTACAACAACAATTGCACACATAGAGGTAAAGAAGTGAAGACAAACTAAATTACAAAGAACACCCTTTAGGGGTTTACTATCGTCAAGTTTTAACTGCCTTAGCCCTATTAATCATTGACCATCATTATACCGCACAAGGTTGTATGAATGCATTCACAAGCCAAGGAAACTAACAAATATGCTCTTTAAAACTAGATAGAGAAAATAGAACCTACCCACTTTGTTTAGGACAAAATAAGCTTTTTTCTATCAAAC
Source organism: Sequoiadendron giganteum (assembly GCA_007115665.2). Classification (NCBI taxonomy): domain Eukaryota; kingdom Viridiplantae; phylum Streptophyta; class Pinopsida; order Cupressales; family Cupressaceae; genus Sequoiadendron; species Sequoiadendron giganteum. Next base: position 452,103,658 of record CM021103.1, on the reverse strand, counting down.
CAAAAATTTGAGAACCATGCTTAGGAATGATCCTCTTAGGAATATAGAAAGTAGGTCTAGCTATAAAAAAATATTGTCAAGAATGATATTGTCCAATCAATATAAAATAAGTTGTTTTCCACAATAACCACAAGATACATAAGATAGTTCACAAAAAAAAATAAAGAAAAATATAACAAAGTAAGGGATACTAACTATAAAAAAGCTTGTCCAGAATGTTGTTGCCCAATCAAATACAAAATAAGGGTTTTTCCGTAATAATCACAAGATACATGAGATATTTCACAATAAAAATGAAAGAAAAGTACCAAGAGCCACCACTGGGTTTGGTTAAAAAACCCCTTTAAGTTCTACTTGTTAGTTCTCCTTTAATCTACCTTTCCTTTTCCATATTTTCCTTTTCTTCCTCCTTGACAACATCCTCTCCTCCTCTTGTATGGAATAAGCCTAAAATTTTACATTTTGGTGCCCATATTGCAAAAAAGTAGGCTTTTGCATAAACGACCATGATAGTCTCCCAAACCAAAATTCAATATAATAAAAGTGAATAATGATCAAACATTTTCTCATGACCCCCAAAAGTATTAAAAATTATTAAGAGTCCTTTAGATTGAATGCATTCATTCAACTCTAGAAAGCAAGGATTGTACTCCTACCTCCTATGCCTCTTGCCATAATGGCTCTTTAAGCCAACCAATTTAAAAATGTGGAAAATTAGATGTAATATGGTTCCTAACTAATAACTTTAAAATACTAAACTTGTTTTATAAATCTAATATAATCATAAAACAAAACAAGGTCTGAAATTCCTCATCGACTAACACCATGACAAGACTAAATCAAGAGATGCTCAACATTAGCAATAATTCAAGACTAAGTAGAAAGTTAACTAGTAGACTTGATTGATGGAGAAATATCAAATGAAAAGGATAACATGAAAACAAACGTATTTGTGCCACATTACTTATCCCCCAATGAATAAACCATACTTTCTATTAAATGCGCCATTGTACTTTAAATATGTATGATGATCTTGCATTAACAAACAAATAGGACATCAATAGTACCTATGATAAAACATATTTAATCATCACTTCTAAAACCATTAACTAAAACCAACTAGGAAATAAAGTAATTAACTACACTTATACATTAAAATTTAGATTTTGGTGATGATGCAACTGTTACAAGTACCTATTAGGTTAGTCATAATCTAAACATACCATATAATCTAATCACACATGATATTTAAGATCTGAAACATAGAAAAATAAGGTAAGTATGTGTGGTGTTGTGATATGATCTAAGGGTTTAAATATAGTTACACTTTCCCTAGTTTCATTAGAAAATGAGATTTCTCAAGGATAGGATTGAGTTTCAGCCTTGAGATGAGTCAACCCTATTAGGAAGGTTTACATTATTTTCTTATGACACAAATGTTTGATTGGCACTTTTGGGAGATAATTTAAAATGCATTAACTAACTAAATTGCATGAATTAACACTTGAAATGCAAAACATTATGATAATAGAAACATAAACAATAATTTGCAAGCAGATCCGAGAAGGGGAAAATGGTGTGCACCTATCCTAAAAAGTAGGTTATATGCTCTATAGAAGGACTGGCTCACCCTAGGGAAAATGTTCCCTAGTGTAGGGGTCTAACATTTGATTTTGCAGTCCTCAGATCTCAGATCTAAGCTTTTGATTTCTCCAGGTTTGACTGTCAGAAAGCCAAAAATAAAATCTACAGGTGAATTTTTGTAGCTTGACAACAATGATGACAACTTTGCAAAATTGCTCCTTTCGTCAATCTTCAGTCCTTCTTCACCTATAAATTTGTACATAGAAAGATAGAAGAAAAATGTGTGTTTTTGGGTGAATGGGGGTTTGCCTTAGTCAAACCTTGTGTTGGTAATTAAATCTTGTTGATGAATGGAAGGAACTTATGAATGAACAAAGCTATGTTACAACTCACCAAACCCTTAATGGCTACCCTTAGAGGACTGAAATCTAACACATCTCTCTAAGGTCTGAATCTTGCATGAATTGACTTGATTGATTGATTGATTTGATGCTTGAATGCTTGAAACCTACATCACAATGTTAGCTCCAAGACATGACATGAACACACATGAACTTTGACATGATGATATGATATCGATTGCTAATATAAATGACTGCTAAATCTGCTCTTCAATGCTCGTGACAATAATATTTTCTCTTACGATATCTTGATTATGCAACTTCTTGCTAGTTAGATTTGAATCGATAAAATAACTATATTTATAAGTGTTTATCTAATTTCCCAAAAATTAGATTCCACAAGCTGACATTTGAAACTTGAATTTGAATCATTAAAATGACACCAAAAACATATTAAAAATTGGGTCTTAGCACTTAAAGGGAACCCATTCGCCCTTGGGTGAATGGGTCTTAGGACCTAAGTCTAGGAAACACAATTTCGAAGGTGTTTGAATTAATGTTGGCAATTATTTAATATAGGTTTCCCTTTCAAAAAATAGGAGCAATAAGGCTTTGGAATGCATAATTTAAGTAATTAGAAGCTTAATTAAGTCCAGGATGCAAACATAGTGTGAAATTGTAAAAGTGTACAATTTTCTACACTACAAGATCATATATTATAAAATAATGAATTAATAAAAGCAAATAACCTTTCCTTCTAGCACTGAATAAATAAATATGTGCAAGATTTATTGGCTTTTCCTTGTATTTAAAAGTTATTAATAACATTCATTTGATCATTCAATCCTTTATTTGAATGTCATTCTCATTTAGAAAAGTAAGTGATCCAATTAATGGTCTAAAATGAATCTAGTTTTGCAAATTCATCTTAGGAGCATATGCATGGCTAAAGAGTGTTTTCCTTGTTGTTTTAGCTAAGTTTTATAGGGTTTGAGCTAGAGAACATGTATCCTTGTTAAATATTGATATTTATAAATAGTGAATAAGGTGGAAGAAGTATAAGTAAATCAATTGAAATATAAAGCATAATTTTACAAAATACTAGATAAATTCTATAGATGTAGGACATTTTTGTAATCATGGACTCAATCCTACATAGAGTGCATGAAAAATTTAAGTCAAAGGAAGAACACAAATATAGACATTCCATTTAAATTATGAGATGTATTAGATTTCAATGTCATATCAAACTTTGTTCTCTTTAATAAAAGAGCTAAGTAACTTTATTTATTACATTTATTTTCATACTTCTAAAATTTAATTTCTAAAAATAGATGCTCTTAGATATACTTATTATTTAATCTAGGTTAATTTCTATGGTTATTCATATGCATATTATTGGTTTAGTCTAGGTTAAGCTTAAGGAAGTATATTTTCCTTTGTTCATTTTGGTGAACCCATCTAATCCTACATTACATACTCTACTTCTTAAGGTTTCTCATTCTTATTAGGGTTTCTAGATCTCTTTTGTCTATTGTTATATTTTTTCTTTGGGGTTGATGTTTACTTATCTATCATATTTAGAAAGATTATTCACACTCTGCTCTGCCTTCAAAAGATTTATAAAATTATTCACGCACACACACTTGCTTGCTCAGTCACATACAAATGAAGAAACAATCGCTTATATATATCTGCAACAAAAAATTACATCGCTACATGTCGACTTCAACAAAATAATAAGATGAATACAAACTGTCGGCCCAAAACAATAAAGATTATTAATGTGAATCTACCAAGGTCGGCCACAACATAGTGGAGACCCAAAACAATATCCTTGAACAAAAGACACCTTCAAAAATTATTCCTCAAAGATCCACAACACACTACGATAATCACCTTGTCGGCCATAAACATGAAAAACATGAACACGCAAGATAAAATCATCGATCACGAGCACAACGATCAATGTGGACATGCAACGCATATAGAGCACAATCTAGAAACTTCCACAAACACCATAGGAGCATACACAACAACTCAAATTACCAAAATCACGTTATCTTCTTCCAGGAACACCAACTACAGTAACAAAATAACTGTCGGAACACAAAAACTCATAAATTTCTCAAATCTTCATGCACACCTCTGAAACTTTCAGTGGATAAACTAGATACACCTGAAAACAAAACATTTAATCCATAACTTCTCACCATCAACATACTGAACTTTCCATCATATTGATCTTCACTGCTTAACAGACAACCTGCAACATATTTTATTACAATTTTCTCAATATCTTTGAAATATACAGTCTTAAAGACATTAATGCTAATAGTGTTGACATCAATGAAAACCACATATCAGAAACATAACCACAACATCCAACAATCTCCCCCTTTGGCATTGATGGCAACACATGATGTGAAAAGCACCAGCAACACAACTAACTTCAACACTTACTCCCCCTTAAGTTCTGACTCTTAATCACCCCTAACTTCCCTTTGAGATACTCAAAATTATCCTTAAGCAACGACTTGGTAAAGATGTCTACAATCTGTTCCTTAGTAGGCACATACTCCAATCTGACTTCCTTTTCACTCACCTCTCTCAAAAAGTGAAACTTGATAGATATATGCTTGGTCTTTGAATGTAGCACCAAATTCTTAGAAATGTTAATTGCACTTGAATTATCATAGAATATAACAATAGGCTCATCATACATAACTCTAATATCTTTCAACATCTTCTTCATCCACAATACTTGAGTACAATTGTTAGCAACAACAATGTATTATGTCTCTGCAATAGACAAAGAAATGGCATTCTACTTTTTACTTAACCATGAAATCAGCTTCTTTCCCAAGAAAAATGTGCCACCACTAGTACTTTTCTTGTCATTCACATCTCCTGCCCAATCAACATCAGTAAAGGCACTCAAAGTAAGATCATCATCTTTAGGATACCACAGGCCAAAATCAATTGTTCCCTTCAAGTATCTAAAAATTCTCTTCACATCAGTGACATGAGATTCCTTAGGATCGGCTTGAAATCTTGTAACAATACATACAACATTCATGATGTCAGGTCTAGTTTGAGTCAAATAAGGCAATCTACCAATTGTTGATCTATATCTAGTTTGATTTGCCTTCGGATAATCGTCGTTTGTTGTCAACTTACATCTGGTCACCATGGGTGTGTCGACTGGCTTTGAATCTTCCATACCAAATTTCTTTAGCAGTTCTTTCACATACTTGGACTGAGATATAAAGATCCCTTTATCTAACTAAGTAATTTGCAATCCCAAAAAGAATTTCATCTCTCCAATCATTGACATCTCAAACTCATTCTACATCTCATCAACAAACTTCATGCACAAACCATCATCTCCTCCAAAAATGATATCATCAACAAAGAATTCCATAATCAAATATTTATCATCATCAATCTTAAAATATAGATTACTATCAACAATACCTTTGTTAAATCCAATCTTTAGCAAATACTTGTCCAATCTGGCATACCAAGCTCTAGGTGCTTGCTTGATTCCATACAATGCTTTCTTCAACTGACAAACCATATCTCCCTGATCAATCAATTGAAATCCATCAGGTTGCTCAATGTACACCTCTTCTTCCAATTCACCATTTAGAAATGTTGACTTGACATCCATCTGATAAACCTTGTAGTTTTTGTAAGCAACATAAGCAAGAAACAGTCTCACAGCTTCAATTCTAGCATAAGGGGCAAAAGCCTCTTCAAATTCAATTCCTTCCATCTGAGAATATCCTTTGTAGACCAGTCTTTCTTTGTTTATGATAACTTCACCTTGCTCATTCAATTTATTCTGAAAGACCCATTTAGTTCCAATTACATTTTTGTCCTTAGGTCTAGGAACAAGAATCCATGTATTATTCTTCTCAATTCGTTGTAGTTCTTATTTCATTGCTTCAATCCAATGTTCATCTTTGCATGCTTCATTTACATTACTTGGCTCAATCTTTGATATCAAACAATATTCTTCTGCAATTCTTCTCCTAGTTTGGACACCTTTGTTCTTATCACCTATAATCTGATTTTCTAAATGATTTAATCACATACCTTGGAGTCTTAGGATGTTCTTGAACTTCATGCTCTTGTGATCTGTCTTATGCACCTTCACTAGTTTCTCCTTCCTCTTGATCTTCTTGATTCACCAAAATGATTTGAACTTGATTTGAAGTCTGACCTTTATTTGTACTGTCATTTTGATCGTCAAAATCATATCCACAGGTTCTGGATGGTCTAGAAATGTCTTCATCAACCTTAAAATTTGTGCTTTCAACCATTTTCCTCGATGTCTTATTGTAGCACCGGTAGGCCTTACTCTTAGTAGAATAACCAAGAAAGATTCCTTCATCACTACTAGCATCAAACTTTCCTATATATTTGTCTCTGCTGATATAACATTTACTCCCAAATATTTTGAAATATCTAACAGTAGGCTTATGACTAGACCATAGCTCAAAAGGGGTCTTACCAGTATCACCTTGATTTGTACCCGATTGAGGATATAAACAACAATACTCACAACTTCTCTCCAATAGATATGAGGAACATTTCCTTCTAGCATCATAGTCCTAGTAGCATCTTGAACTGTCTTGTTCTTCCTTTCCACAACTCCATTTTGCTGAGGGGTTTGTGGTGCAGTTAATTGTCTCTTTATCCTATGCACTTCACAAAAAGAATTAAACTCATGGGAAGCGAATTCACTACCTCTATCTAATCTCAGACACTTAATCTTCAGACCTGTCTCTGTCTCAACCATAAACTTAAAAATCTTGAACTTCTCTAGAGATTCAAATTTCTCCCTTAAGAAAGTAACCCACATCATCCTAGAATAATCATCAATAAGCAACATGAAATACCTGTAACCTTGTAAACTTCTGATTCTAGCAGGACCACACAAGTCAGTATGCACAAGCTCCAACAATTCATTTGAACAATGTTATTTGCTTTGAAATGAAATTCTAGTTTGCTTTCCTAACTGACATTCTTTACATATGGCATCAGATGGTTTTACCAACTTAGGAAGATCTCTCACTGCTTGAATAGAACTTATCTTGATAATATTGTCAAAGTTTACATGACACATTCTCCTATGCCACAACCAACTTTCATCAACTTGAGCAATTAGACAACTTTTACTAGCAGCATTCAAGTGAAAGATGTTACCTTTTGTTTTTGTACCTAAAGCAATCACATTTCTAGAACTTCCCAATATTCTACACTTTGCATCCTTGAATTAAAGATTGTATCCCTTATCAACCATATGTCTGACACTTAAAATATTGTGCTTCAAACCTTCCACATAAAGAACAACATCAGTATTATTCTTACCATCAAAAGAAATACATCCTCTTCCACAAATTATACCACCATTGTTATCACCAAATATTACAACACCGCCATCATACTTTTCCAGGCTCACAAATTTGCTTTTATCACCTATCATGTGATGAGAGCATCCACTGTCAATTACTCATTCATCCTTCTCTTCAACTCGAGCAGCTAGGGATTTCTCCACATTTGTACAACTAGTAGATTCAGTAGACATAGGATTAATTTCCTTGATAGCAATAAACACAAACTCATCTTCACTTACATTCCCTTTATCAGATTCATCATTTTTCACACCTTCATCGGCAACATAATAACACTTCCTTTGAAATTTAGGCTTGTTAGGTCTTGTGTCACATATAGATTTCTTTGATTTATTAAATGTAGTTATTAATCATGATGTCGCTATTTAAATTGAAATTAAATGATCATTTTAATGATAGTTAAATTTAAATTCAAATAGAAATGAAATTAAAATCGAAATTCAATTATTATGATTTGAATTGCATTTATATTTAATTTCGGGGTTTGTCATTGCTAATGTAAAATTGAGTGCAAGTGAACGCAGGAACAGATGAACGTGATTGAAGGCGAGAACAACGATCAGGTAGAGTTGTTTAGCCGATTGACATTTATGAGTTGATGGAATCTCACACACTCACATAGATAACATTTTAATGTATTTTGCATTTATCATGTTTGCAAACTTTAAATCAAGTTTTAATTTAATTTTTCAAAATTGTGAAAATGCATGTTGAATTAAATAAGGATTTGATAAAATTGATTTAAATTAAGTAATTGAATTGCTTGTTTAAATATTTAATTATTGTTTGGAAATAATATGTTTGTATTTCGAAATTTAAATAGAATTGATTTTTATTTCAAAATTAGATAAAATTTTATATTAATAAAGTGTTTTATAAAATTAAATGCTTTTGAAATTGAAATTATGAAAAGAGGAAATATTTAAATTTAGAAATTGAACAAAATGGCTAAATGGAGAAATTGAAAACAATTACGTACACATTGGAATTTGGATTCAATTTTGAAGTCTAGTTAACAAGTTGAAGAAATATCTTCAAAAAAGAGGAGATACAATCAATAATCGGAACTAAGAGTTATAGAATTGATCTGGAGATCAATCTATAATGGTGGATCTATTTTTCTTGTTAAAAAAAAATGCATGAAATAAGAATGATAATAGGGAAGAAATCCGAAAATGGAAACACACAGAATTTGGGGAATCTTGACATTGAATTGATTTCGATCTGGGAAGACAGAGGAAATTTTATGTTGGAATTTAACATTCACTTACCTATACATCACATGTGACCAGGTAAGGAAGATATCCCACGCATAGGGAGGAGGGCAAGGAGAGGACCCAGGGGAGTTTCACACAGCCATGGGGAGAGCCTTTATTGCCACGCTACCAAGGAGAAGTGGCTAGTAAAGGAGGCGTGCACAGTCAAGGAGGTGCGACTAGTTAAGGAGTATGCACAGGGGGGGTGCGCAAGGTTTCCATACAACAAGGGAACAATTCCCAGTCCTCCTCACACACTTTGGAGGGTAAGTAAAAGGGCACGACTTACTGGGAGGTATTCAGGGGGAGATCACTCCATTCCCTATCATAGTCAATGAGACACCAAGCAAATTCAGCAGGGGAAAACAAGGAATAAGGCGCTGTCTTATCTCAAGGAGATCTCACTCCCCACACACGAGCCCAAGCAACAAGGAGATATGAACAAAAAGATAAAATCCAATTGGATAGAAGGTAGAATTTAGAGACTGAACAACATCGAAACAGAGGTGAAAGATTACAGAAAAAGCAGAGGAAATTCACCAAAAATTTCATTTCCAGAATTTAAAGAGGTAGGATCTTGAATAAATTAAATGAATTATAAATAGATGGAATTGGAATGCAATGTCATTTATTCATAGATCTTGAAAACTATTGAAGAGATTTTTTTTTATTACGAATTTTGTTTCAACTTTTAAATATCAAACTTTAAATTTTCCAGAATAGTATTTGTTGAACAAAATCCAATACTATTCTAGAGAATAGTATTGGATTTTAGGAACAGAATTTTCCTAAAATCTTATGTTTCTCAAAAATCCTATTCTGGAAAATTTTGTTTTTGCTTTATTTGTTGTGCATGACATTTTACTTGGGCAAGTAACTTAAGGACCATTGAAACAAATGGATTTATTGAACTCTCTACCATATCCTAGTATCGAACTTGCTTATTTCTTAAATGATAGAGAAAAATGAAAATGCTTGTGGTTTTTCTAGTTATACTAGGCACGCACTAGATTCCATCTTGCTCATAGACTGCTTCTTGCTAAGCGATTTGTGTAGGGTCGGGTATTTCTTGATTGACTAAGGAATTCCGAGGAAGCGTAAGCTTCGAGGTTGGGCGAAAAAAGTGCCTAATCCTTGTTCTCATCTTCTTATTTGAAGATTTGATTTTGGATGGAAGATCAATGGATGGCATCTTCTTTTATGCTTTATATATTCTTTATTATGTAATAAAGAGCTTGAGGCGACTAAATTCCTATGTCTTGATTTGTAATTGATATTATTATCATCTATTGTATTTAGAATTCTAAATTGTGTAATATGACACATGTATGTATTTAGGCTGGAATTGAATATGAAATTATCTTATCAACTTTATGTCGTTGTGTGTAATCGACTAGTTTCTTTGATGTCTAAATGAATGAGATGATGACTATATTTTGAATATAATTGATTTTATTTAAATTATTTGTCGATGTTGTTTTAAAGAGTTTCGCTCTTTACATCTTGACTTAGGAACTCTTTCCAGACACCTTGATGTAAAATGACCTATCTTATTCCAAGAAAAACATTTAATAGGCAACTTTCCTTTATACTTACCTTGTTCTTCGGCTTCTCTTTTGACAATAAGTGCTTCAAGCTCATTCAGTTCTCTCTCTTCTTCTTCAACCTGTCTCATTTCTTCCTCATACTTGAATACCTTTCTAGAAGAACTTTCACCCGGATCATATCTTTGCTTATCTCTTCTGGCAGTGGTAGCTTTGATGCAAATTCTATCTTAGGAAGGGCATCATCAAATTCACTCAACTCAAAAGCAATAAGTTTACCAATCAACATATCTCTAGTTACATTTGTCACAGTCTGGAGCTCATCAATAGCTATAGCTTTGATTTTGTATGCATCAGGCAAGGATCTAAGCACTTTAGCAACAATCTCTAATTCATCCAACTGTCCACCAATACATTTGATACCACACACAAGTTCATTTACTCTTTGCATGAAAGTAGTAATATTCTCATCATCACCCATTCTCAACAATTCATATTTCCCTTTTAGACTTTTTAGCTTAGCAATCTTCACATTAGCATCACCTTCATACAAAGTTTCCAACTTTTTCTAGATCTTATAAGAAGTCTTCAGATACATAAAATTAGTCATCTCAGAATCAGTCAAAGCACTCAACAATACTTCCTTAGCCCTAATATTGTATTCAACATCCCTAATCTCAACAATAGTAGTAGGACCATTTTGAGGGATAACATACATATTACTTGTAATGTTCCAGTAGGATTCAACAGTGCATCTTAGATGACACTCCATTTGAGTCTTCCACAGAGAATAATTTTTTCCATCAAATCTCAAACTATCCTTTTTATATGTCACCATCCCATATCACCTCAAGCTATTAAACTTCTTCCAAGGAACTTTCTCTGATACCAATTGTTGGCAACACAAGGGCAAGCAACTGAGAGGGGGGGTGAATCAATTGTCACAGAATTTCAAACTTATTAAATTTGTTAACCCTTATTCTCAGATATAATTAATAGCCATGAAAGAATAAATCAACAACACATCAGAAACACACATAACACCAAGATTTTTGCGTGGAAACCTTGTTAGGGGAAAAACCATGGTGGAGGTTAATCCACAAATTTATATTCTATTAAAAGTATGGAAAAATGAGGAATGCACATGCATTCAAGCACATTGCCTAGATCTCACTACTCAAATACAAAAGGGCTTATTGCGCAAGAGAAGACTCACTATCTTATAGTAATATTTGGATTAAATCCATCTGAAAGATCTTGAATTGAGAAAATAGCATATTCTAATGCCTAGTTACAGTTCTGCTTAAGCATATGAACACTTCTTCACTCTTCTTCACACTTTTCTTTTCCTTCGAAATATTTAGAACATTATTTGCACACACACACTTTCTCGCTCACTCACATTCAAATGAAGAAATAATCGCTTATTTATATCTGCAACAAGGAATTACATCGCTACATGTTGGCTTCAACAAAATAATAAGATGAATACAAACTATCGGCCCAAAACAATAAAGATTATTAATGTGAATCTACCAAGGTCGGGCACAACATAGTGGAGACCCGAAACAATATCCTCGAACACAAAACACCTTCAAAAATTATTCCTCAAATATCCACAACACGCTACAATCACCCTATCGGCCATGAACATGAAAAACATGGAACACACAAGAGTAAATCATCGATCATGAGCACAATGATCAATGAAGATGTGCAACACAGATAGAACACGATCGAGAAACATTCACAAACACCACAGGAGCATATGCAACAACTCCAATTACCAGAATCACATTATCTTCTTCCAAGAACACTAGCTACATTAACAGAATAACTGTTGAAACACATAAACTCATAACTTTCTCAAATCTTCATGCGCACCTCTGAAAATTTTGGTGGATAAACTAGATACACCTGAAAACAAACCCTTTAATCCACAACTTCTCACCATCAACATACTAAACTTTCCATCATACTGATATTTGTTCACCTTATATGAAAATTCCATGTCCATAGAGCCATGCTATTTGATATGCTACCTTATTTTATACATGATGGTTTATTTAATGATGATTATTCTTATACACTTCATGTGGCCCTTATAGATGATTCATTTAACTAGTTGAGTAACTCAAATTAGGAAGGTTCCATCTAGTTCGATGCATACTAGTTCGATGCATACTACAAGTTCACTCATCCAATAGTGTTGTAAGTGTTGTTCATATAACTATGTGTGTTCCACATATTATTGTAGGTGTTTAATAGTCTAGTGTAGGTGTTAATGGGATGATGTAGGTGTTCAAAAGACTTGTAATTTTTAATAGGCTACTAAAAATAGTCTACAAGTTATTGTAGGTATCTAGAAAAGTTGTTACAAGTTTTAAGATTACACCCTAGATGGTATGAGGTCTCTTGAGGAGTGTTTTTTAAATTTTTGTAGGTGATTAGGATGGCAATATTATATACAAATAATAAATGGGTTGATTCTCATTACTTTTAGCAATTTGATGAATGCTAGAAATAATATGTAGTAGGCATATTGGTGAAAATGTTTCTATATGTGTCTTAGTAGTGGTCTAGAACATCATCAAGATATTAATGGATTTGGATAGATATATATTCATATATTGCAAGGTATTTTTGGTATTTGTTAATGGTAGAGTTAATTTTAAGATAAAGGAATGCAAAAGGGGATATTTTATCGATTTTGTGTAGTAGTTTAACTTTATTATGGGTTGTGTTTGTTTATTTTACCATTTTGGATTACATAAGGGTGGTGATCATTGTTTTGGTGGTTTATTAATTTCTTAAAATTTGTGATTTCTCATATTATTAGTGACATTGATCCATTTCTCCATAATGAACATGGTGATTGGGATAGTTGTTGTGATGGTTTTATCTATACATGACTAGAGTATAATTTGGATGGTTGTGTAGGATGACCATGTTACCATTCCAAAATATTTGAGTTTCTATTTAAGGAACAATAGTGTTTGAAATTGACAACTTTTAAGTTTTTTTGGGGAGTTGATTGGGTTGCCACTATACCACTGTGTACAATTGTATGGTTGTATGACTTCCATTAATATAGCTTTGATCATTGTACAAGTTAAAAAATATATATTTTTAATTTCTATATCTATACCACTACTACCACCATCATTACTTGGTACATATTTTTTTTTATTAAAAAGGCATTTTTAAAAAGTAATGAGCTTTTTAATTATTATTCATAAATTTATGGATAGGGCTACTATTGGGGCTACTTATCCTCTACCTTAGCCCTATCATGATAGTGATGATAGGCCCCTTAGGCCCCATTTCATGTCCTAGGGTGGCGAGTTAGAGGCACTGCCCCTTGTTCATAGCCTTAGCCATGATAGGGGTGGTAACTTCTTAGGTCACACCCCTTTCATAGGAGTGGAGGGGGGTAGTTCAAATCCCCTACCAATTTTTTTAATAATATTAAAAAAATAAAATTCCTAAACACTTGTGTACAACTTTCTATTTTGGGGGCTTTTTTTTACTAATTTAGCATTTTTTGGAGGTTCTAGTATTTTGGAAGTTCCGTCAAATTTAGATGCGCCTTAACATTTGGTAGAGACTCCAAATTTGGCAAAGGTATTTTTTTTACTTGAAATAACTACATTTTGTAGACCTCTATATTTGGAATCAATAGTTATACCAAATGTGATCATGATGTCATGATGACATCAATAGACATTTTGGATTATTTTATCACTTCCATTATTGGCAAATTATTTTTCGAAACCCACCTTCAAAGGTTTCATTCTTGCTCATACACAATCCTTTTTTAGAGATTATTTTAAAAATGGGGTATAATTTCACGTTTTTCATAATGGTGTAGGTGATTTTTAGTCTAGACTTCTAGTTTTTTTATAATTTCAATTTTTCAATGATCTTTCTATGTATTTCTTATTTTTATATCTTTGAAGGGCCATAAATTTTGCATACTAACTCTTTTTGGGTGCAATTTTTTTAAAAGTGCACATTTTTTGGGTATACTTTTCAATTATTCCTTCAATGTACTTGTAAATTATTCCTTCAAGTTCCTCTCATCTTCTAGTAAAATTATATTTGAAGATCATTACTCAAAGATCTATTTGAAGATCAAAATCCACATACAATTCCAATTACACCAATTCATATGGCCTCATAATCCAAATACCCTTATGATTGGCTTAAGCATTGACAATACATAAATGGAAATATTTAACTCTTCCAAAATCCACGATTAATAGAAGAAAAAAGAAAGAATAAGCTTGATATTTGTAGCTCTATCACGTGTAAATTCATTGCAAGATCTTAGATTAATGACATCATTTACATTACTACTATGAAAAGATGAAAAAGAGAAAACAAGTTGAAGAATAGAGATTAAAATTATTAGAATATAAATAATGTGATGTACTTATTTCAAATATATTTCAAATAATATGAAATGATGCACTATTTCTCAAATTTTCTCATGTGTATAGTACTTTATCATGATTGTTTAAATATTTTTTATTCTCTCTTATATCTTGAATAAAATTACTATTCTATTATTACTCAAACACAAATGATTAAATAATTAAAATAATTTTGTCAACATGTTACAACTCCATATGCTACTAGCATACCTATCTTTAAAAAAAATATGTAAAAAGATGTTAGGAGATATGCTTCAATAATTTTATAATTTTCTTAATTATATATATATTATATTTTTTATTTATTTTTAATTATGTCAAGTGACAACAAGGATTCTCATGTCATGGCCATGCACATATAAACAAAACTTAATCAACATATATCTATATGAATTTAAAATTATAAAATTTGACATTGGATAATGACATAAAAGAGCTTCATATCATGAACATTAAGGTTTGTTTTACCTTAAATTTGATAATAAACATAATATTAATGATATCATTTAATAATAAATAGATCTTAGTTAAAATTTAAAGTAAACAAATCAAAGTAAAAAAAATATTAATAGTTTTCTAAAAGTAAAACTACCTCTTCAAATACAAATAAAGTAAATAATATATATTTAATATTATTGTTAAAATTATAACGTTTACTTGTGGCAAACATAGATGTTATTAGAACATGGCTTTAGAAGGATATCTCTAAAGTATTTTAGATAGATTTTTCTAAAGATAGGTATACTAGTACACTTATTTGTTGTTTTTTAATAATTCATATGTAGGCATTAAGGTAATTGTTCCATGGAGGGGTCTTCCTAAAATATTTCAAGGGGTGTCATTAAGAATTTTGTATCTTGTTGAGAATTTTTTGGAGCTTTAATAAATGAGGTCCCATGATTTTGTAATAATGAACAAGCTTAAAAATTTAAGCTCCAAAATTGTAGGAAACTAGTGGTCCCCTGATTTTTTTTAGCAACAAGAAATTGTTAAGTCTACAACTATATAGCTAAATCTAAAAAATTATAGAATAATTTTTTATAAATCATAAATGAATGACATCTTGCAACATTTTTTTATGAAGGGAGTAGGAGAAATTTTCGTCCAAAAAACACTCCTTTAAAATCTAAAAAAATTATAAATGAATGACATCTTACAACATAATTTTAAAGGGAGTAGGAGAAACTTTGAGCCCTATGAGAAGATTCTAATTTTATCTATTAGGTAATTTTCTTCTTCTAATAAAACCCACTACAATTCCTCTAATAGCTCCATGAACCCCTTTTTAATATATATTTTAAATTTTTGATATCTTGATATTTAAAAAATAAAAAAACAACATTTTTAATGAATAAAATATAATTAGTTTATAATGTATATATTTATTTTTATTGTTAATAAAAGTATATGTTTGTGTGGTGTATTTTATTTTTATAATTAATTATGTCCACTATATTTTTAAGTATAATTTTAATTTTTAGTTTTTAAATTTAGTTTGATTAGATTTATTGTTTTGTTTTATATTTATATATTTTAGTTTAATATGTAATTTGTCACTTATAATTTTAAAATCAAGTATGTCTTATGTTTTAATATGAGATCATGTAGAACATTTTCAATGTAATTAGAAAATATTTTTTAGATAGAAAAAGAAGTTTTAATATTAAAAAATAATATATAAATGGGATAGACGTCTCAAGAAGAACAACTCTCATTGTCTTTCACATAGATTCTTTTAAAGATAGTTATGCTAGTTTAATACTTTAATAATTTTATTATTTGTTTACTTTTCTAATTATGTGGAGTGGCAAAAATAATTCTTATGTTGTGACCATGTACATAAAAACCAAAACACAAGTAACATATTTAAACAAATCTAAAACTATAAAATTCAACATTCTATCATGAAAGTTTTATTTTTTACCTTAAATTTTATAGTTATTTAACATCAAAATATTAATATAAATATTTAACAATAAACATAAATATTAATTATATCATTTAATAATAAAATAGATCTTAAGTAAAATATAAAGTTAACTAATTAACTTAATAACAAAATATTAATAGCTTTTCCAAAACTAAAACTACCTCTTCAATTACAAATAAAGTAAAATGTATATATTCAATTTTATTATTAAAATATTGTTGTTTAAATGTTATAATCATAATTGCTACTAGCACATAGTCTAAGTATTGCAATCTCGCCCCGGCGCGAGGAATAAAATAAGGATAAAGATAAAGATGATGATGGTTGGGGTGCTCCTCCTGACGTCACTCTAGACCCCGCTGATGTATGGGAGAAAAACATGGATGACAAAGACCCCTCGGACTCTGTTGGCACTACTCTGGCTGCTTAATGGCTTTTAGACTTCTGGGCTTGGCCCATGTGATCTGATATTTTGTTTTTTTTGGGCATTGCCCATGTGACTCTCGGGGTGTGCCTTCTTACCACCCGCCCTTTTTTTGTGAATATGTATTCTTATCTTTAAATTAATATAGATTTCTGCCTATTCATCAAAAAAAGAGAAGTATGCTATTATATTTATTTGTTGTTTTTAATAGTTTAATTCTAGACATTAAGGTGGGGGTCCCATAGATTTTGTAACAATGGGCAAACTAGTGGTCTCATGATTACTTTTTAACAACAAGGATCAATTAAGCCCACAATATAGCTAAATCTAAAAAAATATTGAGAAAAGTTTTTAAAATTTAGAAATGAATGATATCTACCAACAAAATTTTATGAAAGGAGTGGGTGAAACTTCAAACTCTATCCTACCACGTTCCCTTAAACTTTAAAATTTAAAATGTAGGGACTCTTAAAACTATAAATAAATAAAAGGAAGTGGGAGAAACTCTCAACCCTATTCCAAAGAGGCTCCCTTAAAATTTAAAATATAGACTTTTAGTACAAGATTCTAATTTGTCTTGTATCACATTTTTCTTATTCCCGTGAGACTAGGCCTAGTTGCTCCACAAAAATAATTCCTCTTAACAATTCCATAAAACCACTTCTTAATTTATATTTTGAATTTTTTTATGTCTATTTAAAAAATAAAATTTTTTTAATAAAAAATAATTTATTTTTTATTTTGTATTCATAAAATAATAAAAATACATTTATTTTCTTTTACTAATCATGTCAACTATATTTTTAAGTTTATAGATTTAATTTTAATTTCTTTTTAATATAGTTATGTCACCTATAATTTTAAATTTAAGTATGCAATTATAATTATTTTTGTGTAAATATACACCTTCCAACGTAATTATAAAAATAATAATAATAATTGCTTAAAAAATATTTAATTTTTAAAATAAGAAAAGAAGTTTTAATATTAAGGGGTGAGTTCATATTATGTAGGGCCCAATAGAAGACGGGTTGTTTTAGTAATAAAAAAAGGAAGAAAAAAAGTGTGGGCCTTAGTCCCGTCCCACTATCTAAACACGTAAGGATGACGTTGATACGGATGTCAACGGGGGATCCTCCATGGGTTAAGGGGTAGGTAACTCCACCCTAAATCGCCAAATCTTTATTTAGAAGGCTTTACAAATCAGCACTTGGCATGAGCAATAAAAAATAGCATTTTTTAATTTTTTAAATAAAATTAGTAATTGCACTATAGAGCAATGAGTGTGTTGATAGGTGTTTATATATTAGTTTAAATAATATTTTATTAAATTGTATTAAAATGGAGTGGTGGGTGATCAGTGATTGTAGGGTCAATTTCAAGGAATCTATGTTTGTGATTTTGGGACAGATTTGAATAATATTGTTGAAGCTTGGGCGATGTTTTGGGGGATGATGTTGGATAAGGAAAAAAGGTTGAAGAAGATTATGGATTAAAGAGGATTCCGAGTTGGTGATTAGATCAATGAAGGGTGGAAGAATCAATAATTGGAGGTTAAAGACAATCATGAAAGAAGCGTTGAAAGGAGCTCAATGGTTCAAGGAGATGAGATTCTCTCATATTGGTAGAGAAGGGAAAAAAGTGGTTGATTGGGTAGCTAATAGATGTGTTGATATTCATATCAATATTGGCAACTTTTTCATCAAATGGCAGCATGGCTTCCCAAGGGAAGACATAAGTCCTATACAATTGGATTTATAATAAGGCACTCTTAATAGTGGGGTGGTATGAAGGGTTCATGGTCTAGTGCCAGTTTAATATGTCCAAAATTATTATTTCAAGGGGAGGTTCATTAAATAGTTGTCTTAGTTTTAATTCACATATGTGGTGACAAAGGCGTCTTTGATTGTTATGTGTTATGCGATGTCTAGAGGTGTTATATTATGAGTAAATATTTCTAGATGGATTTTGTTGTTGGTGTGTGTTTGCGGCAAGGGCCTAGAGTGTGAGGCAAGAGAAAATAGATGGAGAAGGCCCCCAAGTCGAGAAAAAGGAAGGTAACGAGAGAGGGGGTGATGATTATTTTTATGATGTATTTAGACAAGGAAATCAAGGATCCTTCTCTAAGGGCTTAGGTGGTAAGAATTTTGGAAATGGTGAAAGAAGTGGATGGGTCCCCTATAGTGTGCATTCATGAGGCTTTGGGTAGCTTATGTTGAATCTAGGTTACACACAAGGGTGATGTAATACTTTTGATGCAACACAGTCTTTGTCTTGTGCAACTATTCTTTCTACTATGGCAACCTCGTTCATGTTGCATGATGAGGTAAAAGATGTTTCAAAGCAGAGTGACATGTTTATTATAACAATATTTTGGAGCACTTACATGACATTAAATGGTGCCAAAATTGTCTATAGGTTGTGCTTGAGGATGTAGCTAATAAGTTGTAGGTGGTCCTCCCTGAGGAGGTTGTGCGTCTGTTCTCTAGATGTTGTGAGTCTAAGGAAGATGAAGTCAACGTGGAGGAACATAAAAAGAGAAAAAAATGTGGTAGGTTCAAACTAGAATTGTGAATGTATAAATTCTTTTGGGGAGGGACCTATGTAATTTGGCTTGGCCCCAATTTAGTAGTTGGAACTCTAATAATTTTTAGTAGCAAAAATGGGATAATATAGTAATGGTTGCTTCTTGTTGGGGGCAAGGGGTAACATATGGTTACGAATGTAACTTTTCAAAGGTAGAGGGTTGTAGATAGTCATGCTAATTTTCATGTTGATATATCATCAACCAAATGCTCTAGGTATTTACCCCATTTTTGTGGTTCGTAAACCTAAACCATATTTTATTATAAAAATATATATTAATTTTTTTAAACTTTATATTGATTTTTATAGTAAATAGAATGTAAATATTTAGACATAAAAAAATATTTTATTTGTTTTTTATAGATAAGCTATTTTAGGATCTAAGAAGAAGAAATCCAAAAAACCAATCCATATAACCACCACAAAATAGGTATGACAAGCAATTGGACAAAGAAACTACTAATTGCTAATTTCCTATTGTAAATACTATAACCATTGTTGGAAGTGGATTCACTCTGTTAGGGCGGGGGGGGTGAATCAGAGTGGAGCAATTTTAACTTTTAACCTTGAAAGCATAATTTAACTTTTACTCAGTTAACCCAAAGAGACATATTTGATTAAGCAAGTGAGCATTAATATTTTAGGTTAGATTGACATGAGACTTGACTAACATTTACAACCCATTTTAAAAGCATCATATGATATTGTTCAAATAAAGCTTTATGGACAATCTTGTTGTGCTTTATCAACAGAACTATAAATCTTCGTAATATGCAACTTTGACTTGCTTATGACAGACTCTTGAGTATTCACATAATGAGCACATAATGCAGAAGTTAATTCACCTTATGAATGACATTTTGCATCAGCTTTGCAAAAACTAAATTTGCATGACAAACTTGAGAAAATTGACTTTAAACTTTTAAACAGCCTTAAAGTATCAGAGCATTGACCAACTAAATGAGCACAATGACATAAATGACTGAAAGAAGGATATGCAAGATAAACATAAATCACACAAATGAGAGACACATAAATTTGTCGAGTGGAAAACCCTCTTGGGGTAGAAAAACCACTCCTAAACTGCCTTACTGGCTTAATTTCAAAAACACTGCTTCCAATGCCTTATAGGCTAATTTTTGAGCACCAACTCAAGGAGCACCATCCCCTCATTTAGAGACACCAATCTCAAGGAGCACCAACCCCTTATACGTTGTCAAAGTTCAGTACGCCAGAGATAACAATGAAATGGCCGAAAGAAAACTGTCATGATGGCAGCTAAAGTAGGGCTCCAAACCCTTTGAACAATAGAAGCGAAATAGTGACCTAAGCTTCCCAAAAGATCCAACAAATGATTTTATTCGTCAACCGCACTATCGCACCCACCATTTTGTTCACCCGCGGTATAGCGGTGACTAACACTAATTGTTATCGCATCCTTTACTGCCCAACCGTGGTCTCCCTTTGGACTACCCGTGGTACAGCAGTAGCAGTCTTGCTTACCACTAGCCATTTCCGTCGCGTTACCTCGGTTTCACTTCTGACAGCTCACAGTATAGCGGTAGCTCCTTTCATACCACTAATCGTTTCCACTGCACTGTCGCGGTTAGCTTCGTGACAACTCGCGGTATAGCGGTAGCACCTTTCAAACCGCTAACATCTTCCACCGCATTACCGTGGTTAGCTTCTTGACAGCTCACGGTATAGTGGTAGCTATCTACTTGCCGCTAGCAGTTCTCACCGCGTTACCGCGGTTTCCTTGATGATAGCCTGCGGTGTAGCAGTAGTTGTTGGCTTGCCACAGGCGATTTCCACTGCACTACCGTAGTCACTGGCTTAACTGCCAGCAGTACCGCAGTAAGACATTTTAAGTGCGGTCTTACCAAAGTTGAGTTTTATACCTGCTGTCGGATTTTAGGCCCAAATAAATATTAATCATTTTGACCCGATGTAAATGCAAATAGGAGATCATATTAAATCCCTTTAACCAAAGCCGATTTTCCATCTCATTTAAGTCCAATTCTATATAGTGTGCCAAAGATACTATCCAATGCCTTGAGAGGTGATAAGGACTAATTTTATGCAGAGTTTACAAAGTCATAAGAACAATAGTGATCAAGCCCTTAAATAATCAACCAATGTCAAATGAATACCAAACTGAGAAATGCCTAGGCACCAACCTAGGGCAGTTTTGACATCAAGGACAAATGCCACAGAAGAAGTCAACAACCATAAACCCTCATACTAATATCCATATGTCCAATGTCTATCAACAAAAAGGACAGTCAAGACCAAGGAAAATTGCGCAGACCTCACAACCCCCAAAAAATACACTTATATTTTCACAAACATGGTGACTAGAAACTAATGCAATGCCCTTACCTTCCACCTAGTGAGAAACCTTCCCTGCCACCTCCACACCCATTTTGTCATCTTCGTCGTAGCAATTCTAAGTTGTCAATATGGCCTCCACAAGAAGAAAGATATTCAAACACTATAATTTCTTCAACAACACACAAGAGGCAGAGTTGACATTGTTTAATGGTGTGCAACTACCCCAAGAAACAATCAAAATGCACATTCGATTGATGAATAACATCCCCGATATCACCATGAACTAGAAAGGAACCCACAATTGTAAAAAACGTGGAAGGGCATGCAAGGGATTGAACCACATCAAAAGTATTCCAACACCCACAAGAATAGCTAGGAGCAAGTAGGAGCTTCACCATTGCAATGTGAATACAAACCCCTAGAGACCCATCCATGTCCTTAGTTAGAATCCACATCCTCTCCATTCATAATCGAAGACCAAGGTTATCAATATCCCTATCCATCATAGTATGAAATTTTACATCACCTCCTCACTAGAGTCCCATCTCTTTCTTTTCTTGGGAGCCTTATCCACCAAAAATCCTTCCCCTTGGGATTCGTCACTCCCTTCCTGCCAACTCCCCTCACACCAATAACATATGGCATATCCAAACTCCACAACCTCAAGACACTACACAAGCAATGAAATTTTGTATGAACCAAAGCATCAACAAAGTTAATACAAAGGTTACCACCCCACAACATCATATAAACACATTTAGCACCTTCATCATTAAATTTGCATCTATCTTCGTTGTTAGGACATCCCATTATCGAGAGGGATCAATTTTTTTTAGGTCTATATAAAGTTGTAGAGGGGGACCAACCTCTCAATGACTCCAGGTCATGGAGAGCTGAGATTTGAAAGGTTCCCTAATCCACCTCAACCACTCAGGTGTTTAGGGAATTAGAGGATAGAGAATGAAGAGCACTCTCAGTGCTTTTGTCACTCTACTAACCTGAGAGCTAGATTTGGACATAGCAAGCAGGTTTTTGGAACTCAAACAGTACCTCAAACAACTCTCTGTCAGAGGACAATAGTGTAGAACATGGATGACAATGTGGCGCGCTGGCATCTCATAGGTGCGTTGGCGTCCGTACGAAAAAAGTGAAAAGAAAAAAAAAAAAACCTACTAAAAAACTTAGTTAAAGGTTTACTTGTGATGACAAAAGTAGGAAATAATAGAGACTAAGATAACATAAGGAATATTATGGAAGAGAGGAGAACAAAGGTGGTGAGAAATAAATTTATGAAAGGCCTAGTTCTCTCGCAAGTTCCACACGAATAAGTACCTACAAACCAAAAAGCATGAAAAAATGTTGGGGTTGTTTTGGGGCTTGCCACAGTCAAACCCCCATTTTGGTGTTTCCACCTCCACAGACAACTAGATAGATAGAGAAGTAGAAATGTGATAAATAAATTACTTGAAATGAAGAATACCGAATACTACAAGAAAAACTATGCTACTCAAACCCAACAACAATGTAGTAGTAAGAAAATGATACCACCCTCAACCAAAGGCACTCAAGGCAAATGAGTGAGGAATGTAAGTCTACAACTATGGCAAAGTCGACGTGGTCACTGATGGGCTTGAATTTTAGTGATTTTTCTGTTACTTTTCATATTATTTCAGACACTTTTTATATGTTTTCCAAGACAAAAACTTCCATAATATGCTATCCTATTATAACATACCTTGCAACTTGAACCTAGTTTGAAGAATATGAAATATGGTGATATTTGTAGCAATTGCATGATTTAAATGTGAGAATTTATGTATATAAATAGATTTTTTTATGATTTAATTATGAGGATTAGCTATATATGTATGTTGTATGGATTAACCTCTCTGCAACTTAGCATGAGGTAACAAGAACAGGGCATTTGTAGCAAGATCGAAGCAGTGAAATGGGAGACTAGTTCAACACCATCTAAAGTGCAGGAAATTGTGGAGTTGGACATGAACCATCGTGGAGGAATAAATACTAAATGAAGACACTTCTTTTAGAACTCTGAACATTTGCCTATGTGTTTCACATGCAAGTTGTTTCATTTAAAATCTTTGTTGAATAGGTTTTCTCTTCCTTTTTAGTTAGAATAAAAAGCCAATTTTAATTTCATATCCTCGTATCTAGGAGTGAGGTTAATGGTTGCAGTTAGTTAGTAGTTTGAATAAGTCTCTCCCCATTTTTGTATAAAGTCATGGGATGAGTTTGTAGCTAAGTTAGTTGGTTGTTATAAGTTATTAAACAGTTAGTTGTTTCCAGTTTCAAGTTATCCAGAAACATGTTGTTAAGATGCCATTATTGAATACAATCTAAGGGGGATTTTGTTTGATATATGATGTTATGCAGTGAATGGAATTGTATGTTACATGGATGCGTAAGATTCTAAGTTAGATTTGGTTCTCAATTAAGTGAGACAGTCCCCTGAGCTGGCCACTTGAGGTATTGCTTTCACTTCATTTATTTATTTATTTACTCATTCGTGCATTCCCATTAATAACATTTTTGATTGGTTCATAAGTACATTGCAAGTAAGTAGAGTAGTTCTTATAATTGATTACATTAGTTTTTGTTCATGAACAGTTGTATAAGTAGGGGATCTTAGCACTCTAGAGGTTAGATTTGATTGCTTTATTATTTCAAATAAGTTTTAGATTGATTTTGTACTTCCTTATTATTAGCAGTCACCTATAGCCTATGTTGCAGGTATTCGTAGCCATTAGGTTTTGTAACTACCTTTATTATTTTTACAATTTTGTAAGCTTTCTGCAAAGTAGAATAGTTTGAATAAGTTTGCATAGGATAATTTAGGTGTACATGAGTCCGTGAAGGCATATATTGTGTAGTACCATCATAAGCTTACACACCTTGGTTGATGATTTAATGTAGTCTTGACAATGTCAAGAGGATTGTTCAACTAGTTAACCCACTGAATTGAGTATGTCTTACCAAGTTTACAAGCACACTAGTTAGATTCTACATTTTTGGCGTCATTGTAGGGGATGGTGCTATCTTCACAAACTTGTTTTTACACAGTTTTCATAATTAATTTTTCTTTCAAGCATTAGGATTGTCAGACACCACTTTTTCAACACCAAGCTACTAACATTGTGCAGGCCTGTTGAATTTAAAGTCATATTTTATGTATGCGGAGGCAGAGAAATCCCTTGGGTAGGTTTCTTCCTTCTATGCACTAAGAAGTTGTTGTAGACATTGGTGAACCTAGCACTCAGAGCGAAGGTACCACTAAAGAAGAAATTTCCTTTTCACCAACCTCTCACACAAATACAGAAGGGACATACCACACCATGGGTGATGTGGATGATGATGATGCCTAACCATCATTTGGGTTTCCTATTACTGATCAGCAAAGGGCTATAGTGCTAAAAACCATCCCTCCTTCGGCCTTGCCAGTTTTCTATGGGTTAATAACTGAAGACCCGGATACATTCCTCTTTCAATTTGATGTCTTATGCAGAAGCTATGATTATACTTCTGATGCACATAGGTTGAATCTTTTTCCTACCACTCTCAAGGATGCAGCTTTGAGATGGTTTATGGGATTGGGTAAAGATGTTATCCCTGATTGGGACACCATGAAGACACTATTCTTGGAAAAGTATTAGGACTACTATAGAGGACCCGACAAGAGGAGGGATGATATATTTCGAATGACACAAAATGATGATGAATCTGTAGAGGATTATGTTGAAAGATTTCAGTTTTCTCTCAAGAAAAACCACCATAATAAGTTGTCAGAAGAGTCTCTCAAGTTAGTCTTTCTGTGAGTTAATGAAGACTGTATTGATGCTCTCAACCTTATTGGAGGAGGAGATGTCTCTTGAATGATGATTGAAGAAATTTTTAAGATATGAAAAAACTACTCCAGAACCTTCACAAAAAGGCCAAGAGAAACTAGAACATTAGTTCTTGGTAAATCATCTACTAGGGTTTCTAAGGTTGAGTTGAGCAATTTGTTATCCAACATGAAAGAGGATATAATCAATCATTTGGAAACATAGTTGGACACTCTTCATATAAAAAAGAAGCAGGAGGAAGCAAAGGTTATGCTTGCTGAGTATTGTTCAAGTTGCAGGCAGAGAAAATCAAATTACAAATGTAAGAGGGTGGCTAGCATCCATCAAGAAAAAGTTGAGAAGCTTGACTTTCAACCCATTGAAGGAGATGATGGATAGTTATTTTATATAGCACAAAGGAGTCCATGATAGCAGAGACAAGGTATGTCGCAAGATCCCATTTCCTTTAATTAATCTTTTCTTATTGGCAACCAAAACTTTTCTACTTAGAACTCTCAGCCCTGGCAAGTAAATTAGAACCTGTGGAAAAATCCCCAATGGCCAAACCATCAACCTAATTGGAACCAACAAACAAATCCTTGGCCACAACAGAACCTACAAGGTTCCAATTACAATTCATAATGGCCAAACCAACAAAATCAATGCCAACCTCGGTGGCAAAAAGGCTAGAAATGGTAGCAACAAAATATGAATTATCATCAACCCATGCTCCTTCCTCCACAACAATAACAAGCATCCCAACCACCCAAGCAATAAATACCTACCCAACCTGCACCTAACCCTAACACTAAGCTTTTTCATCAAGCTTATACTAACGAAGCTATGCAATACCCAACTTATGGGGTAGAGGTGAGTGATGTCCACCTTAGATCGGGAAAACAACTTGTTGGCCCCTCATCCCCCCAAAATATAGAAATGGAGGATGAGGAACCTATAGTTGAGGCTTCTGATAAACCAGCTTTGGAGCTTGAAAAACCCCAGGTAAACTAAACTATCTCAAATCCCAAGCCACCTTTTCTTGAACACCTAGCTCTACAAAAGCATCACACACAGGCTGAGATAGACCTTTTAGGGCAATTGAAAGATGTTAACATCAAAATCCCACTTATCCCACTTATCCAAGCTATCAAAGATATCCCTATCTATATTAAAATAGTAAGGGATCTTTGCTTAAGAAACCAGGTAGAAAAAGGAAGGATCCACAAACAATTCATGTTTTGGGGAATCTTGTAGATATTATATTGGGGAACATTACAGTCCCTAAGTATACTGATCCTGGAAGTCCAGTTGTGGATGTTAAGATCAATGGGACCCTCATTAAGAATATTTTGATAGACTTGGGGACAACCATCAATGTCATGACAAAAGAAACAATGCAATTGCTTCAGTTGGTCAACCTTAGGCCCACACAAACTGTCTTACAATTAGCTGATAGGTCTACAGTCAAACCTGAGGGAATTATTGAAGACCTAGTTATTGCATTGGATTCTTGGGAATACCCTACGAACTTTATAGTATTGCAACCCAAAGTTAATCTTGCAGGTTACCCACTCATCCTAGGCAGGCCTTGGTTGGCAACAACAAATGCATTTATAGGTTGCAGATCTGAAAAAATGATAATATCCAATGGGACAATCATAAAGATCTTGGTTCTTTATCCACCTACCCAACCATATGTAGACCTTGATCACACCATTTGGCCTAATTTGGGTGAGGAGGAGGAAGATAGCTATCTCTTTAGACATTGATGACTTTTAATCATAGCCCCTTATTGGATGACCAAGATGAAGATGAGCTCATTGCTCATATAATCCAAAATGACTGTGGCAGGATCCCACAACAATAGGATTATCTCATATGCCTAAAAGACCCCTTGCAAAGTATTGTACCTACTGATTACACATAAGAAATATCATAACTATTTCATTCATTACTCCCTTGACAATGTTTACCCATTATACCAAGCCTTGATCTCTCATCAGTTCAAAAGTCATCAAAGCAGTTGGAAATTATGCTAGGAGAATGTCAAATATTAATAATGCCTTGACTGAGGAACAACAAAATTCTCTGCAATCTGTGTTGCAGGCACACTTAGCCGCATATGCATGGGATTACCATGATATGAGGGGCATTGATCCTAATTTATGCATGGACCGAATTTATATTAATGATGGCTACAGACCTATAAGATAGCCACATAGACACATGAATCCAACTCTAATAGATATAGTGAAATTTGAACTCCAAAATCTTTTAGATGTCGGTTTTATATACCCTATATTGGACAGTGAATGGGTTTCACCATTGGTAATAGTTCCCAAGAAAGGTAGGAAATGGAGAGTCTGTGTTTACTACAGGGAATTAAATGCTGATACACAGAAAGATCACTTTCCACTGCCATTTATTGACCAAGTTCTTGATTCTATGGAAGGAAAGAAATATTTTTCATTTCTTGATGGTTTTAGTGGTTATAATCAGATCAAGATTGCACCAATAGATCAAGATAAGACCACATTTACCTGCCCCTGGGGAACCTATGCATAACTTTTTTTACCTTTTGGCTTGTGCAATGCTCCAACTACCTTTCAAAGAGCAGTGCTTAGCATATTTTTTGATTTTGCACAAACCGCATGGAGATATACATAGATGATTTCATCACTTATGATGAAAGTTATGAAGAATCTCTTAGTAACTTGGAGAAAGTGTTAACAAGATGTAAGGAACACAAACTATCACTCAACAATGAGAAATGTTTCATGATGATGACACAAGGAATTGTGTTAGGACACCTTATATCCAATGATGAAATACATGTTGATCCAAAGAAGATTGAAATTATATCTACCCTACCTGTACCTCAGAAACAAAAAGATGTCAGAAGCTTCCTTGGACATGTAGGTTATTATAGGTGATTCATCCAATATTTCAGTAAAATTGCCACACCTTTGTTTATTTTGTTGGCAAAGGATAGTGAGTTTGATGGGACTAGAGGCTGTTAGAATTCATTTGATAAATTAAAGACAACTCTAACTCACGCACCAGTTGTAAGAGGTCCAAATTGGACATTACCATTCCACATACACACTGATGCATCGGAATTTTCCATTGGAGCGATACTAGGGAAAAAAGAAGGGAATAAGGAATATGCAATATATTATATCAGCAAAAACCTCCAAGGAGTAGAGTTGAATTACACTATGACAAAAAAAAAATGCTTGCAGTTATCTACGCCATTAACAAGTTCAGACATTATATAACTGGCTATCAAGTGTTCATACATACAGATTATACAACCATCAGATACTTTATGAATAAACTAGTGGTAGGTGGAAGACTTGTAAGGTGGTTATTATTGTTGTAAGAATTTGACATAACAATTGTTGACAAGCCTGGAAAAGCCAACGTGGTTGTTGATTTCGTGTCTAGATTTCCTACTCAATAAGCTGAAGGGGTGGTTGATGATTCTTTCCCTGATGAAAATATATTTGCTCTAAATGTACACACCCCATGGTATGTTGATATAGCTAACTATTTGGTAACAGAGAAGATTCCAGGTTACTTTTCTCCAAGAGAGAAAAGACAGTTGGTTCACAAATGCTTCCCTTATTCTTGGATTTTTATTTTACTTTGGACCATATAACATTATGAGAAGGTGCATCAGGGAGGATGAAGTGTTTGATATATTGAAAGCATGCCATGATGAGCCCTTTGGTGAGTATTTTGCAGCCAAGAGGACAACCTTTAAAATCTTGACAAAAGGATATTATTAGCCAACACTACATAAAGACTTTGTTAAGTATACTAGAAGCTGTGACCACTTCCAGAGAATGGGAAGACCCACAAAGAATAATGAAATGCATTTGCAACCACAGCTAGGATTGAATCCTTTTGATAAATGGG
The DNA here is from genome assembly GCA_007115665.2 of Sequoiadendron giganteum. Lineage (NCBI taxonomy): Eukaryota > Viridiplantae > Streptophyta > Pinopsida > Cupressales > Cupressaceae > Sequoiadendron > Sequoiadendron giganteum. The sequence goes on along the minus strand of CM021103.1, from coordinate 452,074,037 downwards.
GGCTAGATTTTATTAGACCTATCTCTCCTAGTTTAAATAACAAAGAATATATATTGGTGTGCACTGAATACTTAACCAAATAGGTAGAAGTGAAAGCATTACAATTTACTAGAGATGGTAACAGAGCAAAATTCTTATATGAAGAGATCTTCACTAGGTATGGTGTACCTAAAGAGATAGTGACTAATCAAGGACCACAATTCACATTAGACCTAATTGCCAAATTGGTAGAAGAGTATCAGATCATGCACAAGAAATATACTCCATACCATCCTTAGGCTAATGGTCAAGTAGAGGTCACCAACAAGGAAATTGAAAATATATTGGCAAAAATAGTGCAGCTTCATCGGAGAGATTGGGTATCCAGATTACCAAAAGTTGTTTGGGCATACAAAACCACATGGAAGACAATTATAGGTTTTACCCCTTATGAACTAGTTTATGGAAAGATAGTAGTATTGCCTATTGAATTTGAATACAAAACATTAAGAATAACAATTGAGTTGGACATGGCTTTAACAGAGGCACAAAAGGAAAGGTTGCATTATTTGAATGGGTTGGATGAAATACACATGAAAGCAACCCATCATATATAGGTGATGCAACAAAAATGAATGAAATGGCATGATCAATTCATAAAGATAAAATAATTCACTGAAGGAGATTGGGCTCTCCTATATGACTCCAGGTATAAGTATTTCAAGGGAAAATTCCAATCTAGATGGTTAAGCCCTTATGAAATTAACAAGGTTTACCCAAATTGAGTAGTACAATTACATACCATTGATGAGGCTTGGTTCTCGCTTCTTTTTAATGGATACAGACTGAAGTTATATAAGAAACCAATGCGGCATGATGATTTCATCTTTTCACTAATCTAGTATTATGGTGCTCATAGCGAACCTGAAACAAAAACTGATTCACAAAGTCTTTCGTCAATACAAGGGGACACACCAAGAATGTCTAGTGATCCAAAGGATGAGTCACAAAAATCAACCCCTAAAATCACCTAGGCATAATTTCCTATACTTTAAAACACATGCATACAAAACACATCATTTATGCACACACGACACACTCTCCATGATGTACATACTCTATTCTAGAGGGACCTATTATCCATTTATTCAACATTTACTGGGACCTGATTCTATAGGTACCTAAAAAGTTAATCTATCAAATACAGACGAGCCCTATGCTTGAAGTACCCACAACAACACTTGTTGTACCTACACCTACACTACCTTGGAAAAATTAATTTTTTTTCCCATGCATTTCACTCACATCACATGCTTCATTCATTTCCCAATAAAGTGCCCCTCACCAATTCCACTCAAATCACCACTGCCAACTTTTCATCCACTATCATGCATTTAATGTTGATCAAATCAATTATACGCCAAATTACATCTTTTTTTGGTTACAACTTGTTTCAAGCAATAATTTCTATTACACATGTACGATAGGTAATTTCTCATAATTAAACTAGATTTATTTTTGTATTCATTACTATTTTTGATTTGAGTTATGCATGTGAAAAATATTTCACTCATATTTCTCATTATTCTTCTATCACCCCTATTGCGTCATGCATGAAGTGAGGTCACTTCAATTTAAGTTGGTGGGAGGGGTATTATAGTTATGATTATTCTTGGTTTTTGCCACTTTTCATTCACCACCTAAGATTGTCAGATATCATTTCATGCCATCCTTTTAAAACTTCTAAACATGAAATACCTCTTTGTTAATTCTGATAATGTGATTTCTACCCTAAGATAAGCTGAGATAAGAAGATTTTGCATTGGATTGAGGTAAAGGAAAAGAGGGATTGTGAGTTACAGTATTGGGCATAAGGGAAGATATTTGAAGGAGCAATAAAATTAAGGGGTTTTGAAGGTGGTTGAGTCAAGTTTTGAGTAAGAATTTGAGTTCTACAAGGTTGCAAAATGGGAGGAGATGTTATACACAGAGAACCATATGCACATAAAATAATATTAGAAGATTTGATGGTTTTACCCCTCTTTACCAAAGTAGGAGGTTGGAATACTTCTTGAAATTGGCAGAGTATGATAATGACATAGAATGAGATTTTGCAATAAGGTTACAATATGATGAAGCAATAGTGAGAAGGTTGGTTGTAGATGCTTCTAAGTTGGCAATTGCTCAAGTCACAGGATTACCTCAGACGGGATCTTAATACCCAACTCATGCAAATATAGTGGCGGCAAGGGAGGAGTTCTGTGAGCACAAAGAAATTTTGGAATCCACATCTCAAGGTACAAAACGGCTTTCCCTTCCATTCTTGTGGGGAAAATGAACTAGTTATATTATGAAATATTTTACTTATGATGGTCATCACAATCTCTTAGACACTGTGCATTTTAAGTTGCTAAACCATTTACGACATGATAAGCTGGTGAATGTACCTAGTTTTGTGTACAACATGTTGAAAATAATGGAAAATGAATATCAGAGGAAGCAAGCAGACACCACATTGTCCCATCATTACTTGATAATCCTACTAGTTAAAAGGAGTTTAAGAATTCAACACTCCCAGGTTAATTGGGATGATTTCAAAAATTGTACGGATATCACTTAGTGCTTGAAGCACTTGAAGCAAAGGATGACCTCAAACTAGGTCTGAACTAGAAATTGAACCTAAGCAAGATGAACCCGAGAGAGGAAATTCTCTTGTTACACCATTTGTTTCACCTACCTACAACCATAGCGGGTCAAAACAATATGATATATCAAAATATATGTCGGTGGTAATGGAAGAGCCCTCATCATCTCAAAACCCTAGAGTTAAAAGATGAACTGCATCAACATCTTCAAAAAGGAAAAAGAAGAAGAAAGGTGCTGAGAAGTAGAAAAATATTGTAAAGGAAGGGGTGGAGAAGAAAAAGGGGAGTGAAAGGAAGAAGAAGAAGAAAGTTACACAAGAAATTGTTACTCCTTGATGCTCAAGCAGGTTGAGAAGAAACAATATTGAAAAGAGAAGCATGGAAGATCATGAACAAGAAGGACAACAAGATACATATGCAATGATGATAGATACTGACATAGATAGGGAAAGAAATGTCCCTAAGAATGTTTTTGTTGATATTCCTGAAAATGTTAATGTGCCTATTAAAAAAAGAAGATATATTTCTTCTTCCTCTGACTCTAATTCAAAGGATATTTTTATTGCAAAGAAAACAAGAAAAACAGTTTCCAGTAGCCCCAATAGGGAGATTTTTGATATTCCAAGGGATGATGATGATTTGGATTTTGAAGAAAAGTGTAATGACCTAAACCTTGCGTAATAAATAAAATTTCAACATTTTCACATAAATAACAAAAGGAAACATGTATAAAGGTAAAGTAACATAAACTTTTCTTTTCTTTCCATTGATAAATGTATACAAGTTACAATATATTTCCACATGAATTCCATTTTCATTGTAAATATAAATCGGAGTACAAAAGTAAAAAAATTACATACATAGCTCATAAGCTTTTGCACAAATAGTAGTAAGACGGTCCAGGTTCCCTTCCTTTCAAATCTTGGTGTATTTGTCGCCTACTGTGCAGGAGAAACATCACTCAAGTGATTTTTTGCCAACCACAGACTATTAATGCAGTCCCTCGCACATCTATCATTCGATATATGGCCCTCCCTTCAAATGAAGAGATTGGTAGATTATCCAGCTGCGACAACCCAATTGAGCATAGTGTTGTGTCCTATTCACAACTAGAACCTTTCTATTTCATAATCTCATACTAGTACAAGGTTCACGATGAACTAACAGTGTAGTCTCAACTATCTCACATCTAAGTGGATGCCATACATTTCACTACTTTGGCCAAAGTATTCTCATTCAGTACTTTGAATGAAAGTCATCTATCATATACTCTACTTAGGGCCGATTTACTTAAGGCTATCTTACACTATGTTTAGGCTTAGTCCTTCACTGGATTTTAAATCATCCCAAACTATCCTACATCAATCTATTCTAAGACAACAAATATAGGTTCAAGTCCTTAACTGGATTATCAATCACCCCAGACCAACCTACAACATTCTAACTGCTAGAAAAGAACCATCATAGTAAGTAATTCACACAATCTCTCCTATAATGGAAATCTTTATCCTAGGAGTTTCTTAGCTTATCTCAGTTAAACTTAAAACTCTAAGCTGCTTGAATATACTTGACTACTGTCCTTATTTCGTTCCTAGAATATAGTAACTAGTTTACCCTTATTCTCCATATACGAAGATCATACAGAATACGCAATATTCATACGAAATACATTTCATTTCTTTCCTATTCCTTCATTCACAATAATTCTCTATACTTCAAATTCATTTTTTTAAGCAAATCAAATAAACAATTTTCTTTCCCTTACAACTACATTTCATTCAAGATACATCTTTCAGCCTTTGCTAATACAAAAACACAAAACAAAAAACATGATACCTCTTTCATAGAGTCAAACAACTATGCCTAACTTTCAATCAATGCACAATGAAAAACATAAAGAATTATTTTCCTTTGATTAATCAAAAATAGAGAAGAAAAGAAGAATTTCCCCATGCCTAATTTTCCAAAGCTTTTCCTTCTAGAATTACTCTTCTAGACTCTTCTAGTATTCCAATTGAAAATGGCTTCTTGGTGATGACAGTTCACTCTAAAGTGGATTCCTATTTTTCTCCCCTCAAATGTGCTTCCACTACAAAATTTCTACTCAGCTATATTTCACAAATTCCTCACTCTAAACTCAAAAGGATATAATCACTGTAACTGGTAAATGCTGGTACATATTCTCTGTATTTTTTAGACTCAACAATACAGAAAATGCAAGTAGTATAATAAGATGGATATGGGAGCTCAATAAATTACTAAACTCGGATTGAACAAGTGATGAAACACTAAATGGTATGGTGTCTAAATATAGGGCCCAAAATGCAACGATTTCCACTTATGGAGGCATGTAGATTGGCAACAAAATGCCAAGAAATATTTAAAGTGAAACCTAGCGGGTTTCTAAACCGTTATTCATCCAAAATGAGTGTGAATCGACCTCATTTGAGCCAACAGTTCAAGACTTAATCAACTCAAAAAGGAAAAACACCACTTACAGAAAAAAAACGTTCATTTTTGGTGCACAACAGGAATGAATCACCATTGCTGTGAACTTGGTCAATTTCCTTCTTGCAAAACATCACAACCTTAAGTTGTGTCACCCTCTTTTCCAGCGTTTGAATTCTTCTTTCAAAATTCCAGGCGTTTCTTTCTCACGCGATTTCATGGCAAGAGCTTTCAAAAATATTTCTCTATTTTTCAAATGTTTCAGCTAAAGTTTCAATGAAATATTTTCCTCAAAAATGCATTGCATTTTAAAGTGGTTAATATTTCAAACAATATGAATTGATTTCCATAGTTATTTTCCATTATGCCATAAATCGATTTATTCAATTGACTTTATATTTGAAACATAAAGTCCTTCTTTACTTTATGAGATCTACCAATTCCCAATACATTTCATATTATATATTTAATTATATAAATATTATTATAGTTCTTTTAAATATATTCAACATATAAATATTTAAATACCCGAGTATTTAATATACATATATATTTTAATATAACTATAATAATATTATATATAATTACAAATATATAAATATATTTATAATTAACAAATATAAATATATACATATACATATTTATTTGTCGAATATATATACTGTGATCCAGTCAGCATACTTTCAATATATATATCTATGTATATGTGTATATATAAATTCCAAGGCAAATATTATAGTAATATTATAATACTAATATTTCCACATTATTAGACGTATGCTTATATACATATGCATAATGCAGTATAATCCTCTATGTACTCGTATACATATGTATACTATATCAACACATTTGTATAGCAAGTCCATTAGCCACTTATGCCTGTATTGATATGTTTATACTTATAGCTACGTATATATATTGTACATGTGTATATATGCTTACTTTCCATGTTCACATCCAAACATGATACCACCATGATGATCATAATCTCACAATCAAGCACAAGGATAAAATTCACACACAGAAGCAGTCAAGACCTCTACTTGCAAGATATACAAGCTATGGACGACTTACCTTATACTCATACAAAACTGACTTGGTTTACTCAGTCTAAGGTGAGTGTGTGTATGCTTAGAGAGTTCACTTTACCGATTATTTAACCAAGCTCCTCTCTCGAGTGATACTTCCCCTCCCCCTGGAGAATGAACGTTTGCAACCACTAGCACATACCTTTAGCAACATCATATATACAAACATCTTCAGGTTAAAATAACATGATTCATTAACCTCCTATTCACATATATGCAACATTTCATCATGAATTACATGAATTGAGATAACATCAAATGAAACAACATCAAGTGATATAACATACACATTGACAACAAGGTACAAGCATCTCTAGATATTACATTACATTTATTTTTACCCAATATATTACTAGTAAATAGTAACCTCACAATTTGGGATGTAACAAAAAGGAAGAATTGCTAGAAGACAAAAATATAAGGAAAGAGCTTAAAGAAGCTCTTGATAGAATAGAACAACTGGAAGCACAATTGAAAAAGTATGAGCAAAGAGACAAAGAGAAGGAAATGAGAATTCGGGAGTTGGAAGAAAAGATATAGACTTGTGGTCATGAAGCTAAGTTGGATTTACTAGCACAAATGATTGAAGATAAAATAGGGGTTCAAGAGAATGTAGCATTAATTCCACGAACCCCTGTTGTAAAAAAACCAACATATCATACAACTTTGTCTCTAAGATTGGAATTGTTAAAAGTTACAAACCAATTCAAGCAAGAAAAAGGAAACTGAGAGAAGGAGAAACACATTTTGAATGCATCACTGAAAAGCAAGAACTTGAAACTGAATAAGTTGGAGTATAAATTGACATAAGTGATAGACATAGCCATCCAAATCATTGAGTGTAGACCTCCACCTAGAGTGTATGCATTGTCATAAAAGAGAATTTTCTCAACTTTCAGTTTAATAAGTTCATTAATGATCAGCCATTTTCTTTAAATTTGAGGCATAGTTTTCTTAGTCTCTTCAATACAATTAACTTGGAGGAGCAGGATTAGTTGTGTGAGTATTATCTCCACAACTATGTGATGACAAAGGACACTGAATGGAATCCATTAATCTATGTTGGGGATTTGCAAGTAAGAGCCCTAGCATCCTATTTTAGGAATGAACAACTCTAAGGGGAATTAATGGAAAAGTATGAGGAACAAGAGAAAACTATATCACTACAGCTCAGGAAAGAAGCAACAGATCCCAATAGAGTCATGACTCAATGGTTGACACTCCTTTCTCACCGAGGTGTGGGAAAAGTAATTGCGGACTTAAGAATTTAGGATTACAAAAGAATTTAGTAGCTTGCAAGGAATAGCCTCTAGGATTACCTAAGATATGTGGAAAATAGGTGGAGTAACTTGACTCCAAAATTACAAAAGAAAGAGGCTCACTCTTTTTATAATTTTTTGAGTATGTTTGAAAGATTGTGCGAGTTTATCAAGATTTCAAGACAAAGAGGAGTGGAATGGCTTCCACTTACCTATCACCCTCCTATTCTATTCATCTAGTACCACATTGGATAGGAGAAAATATTGATCAATGTGCACATGTGGAATTAGTTAAGCTGGATAGGCTTGCATGTTACAATAAATTTTATCTCAAACAGGGACAGAGAGTCAATGTAGTCATGGATCTTAGACATATTGATTTATACTATAATCTTTTGCCCTAGGTGGTTTTAGTCAAGTATTTTTTATTGAGGACAAGCAAAAAGATAAGTTGGGGGGGATGATGGGCTTGATCATTAGTGATTTTTTTGTTACTTTTCATATAATTTCAAACATATTTTATATGTTTTCCAGGACAAAAAATTCCATAATATGCTATCCTATTATAACATACCTTGTAACTTGAACCTAGTTTCTTTTATAACTCAAGGTGTCCCCACATCTCAACCCTTGTGACCCAATGGTGTCGATACGACTTTAAGATTTTGCTCCACCAGTGCGAGTTGAGATGAGACTAGTCCTTGGGGATAGTGGCCCTAACCTGCATGTCACCGCTATCGGTCATTGCCTGGGAGCGGATTCGAACCCGAGACCAATGGGGAGAAAACCCATGACCCAAGCCAACTCCGCTACCCATGCAGGATGAACCTAGTTTGAATAATATGAAATATGGTGATATTCATAGCAATTGCATGATTTAAATGTGAGAATGTTTGTATATGAATAGACTTTTGTGATTTAATTATGAGGGTCAGTTGTATGGATTAAACTCTCTGCAACTCAGTACAAGGTAACAAGAACAACACATTTGTAGCAAGAACCGAAGCAGTGAAATGAGGGATCATTTAAGTTCAACACCGTCTAAAGTGTAGGGAACTGTGGAGCTGGACATGAACCATCATGGAGGAATAAATACTGAAGGAAGACACTTATTTTAGAACTCTAAACATTTTCCTATGTGTTTCACATGCAAGCTATTTCATTTAAGACCTTTGTTGAATAGGTCTTTTCTTCCTTTTCAGTTAGAATAAATAAACCAATCTTAATTTCATATCCTTGTATCTAGGAGTGAGATTAATGGTTATAGTTAGTTAGTAGTTTGAATAAGTCTCTCCCTATTTTTTGTATAAAGTCAGGGGATGAGTTTGTAGCTAAGTTATTTGGTTGTTATAAGTTATTAAGTAGTTAGTTGTTTCTAGTTTCAAGTTATCCAGAAACATGTTGTTAAGATGCCCTTATTGAATACAATCTAAGGAGGATTATGTTTGATATCTAGTGTTATGTAATGAATGACATTGTATGTTACATGGATGTGTAAGATTCTAAGTTAGATCTAGTTTTCAATTAAGTGAGACAATCCCCTGAGATGGCCACTTGAGGTACTGCCTTTCACTTCATTTGTTTATTTATTTACATTCATGCATTCATGTTAATAACGTTTTTGATTGCTTCATAAATACATTGCAAGTAAGTAGAGCAGTTCTTATAGTTGATTACATTAGTTGTTGTTCATGAACAACTATATAAGTAGTGGATCTTAGCACTCTAGAGGTTAGATTTGATTGATTTATTATTTTATATAATTTTTAGATTGATTTCATACTTCCTTATTATTAGCAGTCACCTATAGCCTATGTTGCAGGTACCCGTAGCCATTAGGCTCTGTAACTACTTTTACTATTTTTACAATTTTGTAAGCTTTCGGCAAAGTAGAATAGTTTGAATAAGTTTGCATAAGATAATTTAGGTGTACATGAGTCTGTGAAGGCATATATTGTGCAGTACCATCATAAGATTGTGCACCTTGGTTGATGATTTAATGTAGCCTTGATAATGTGAAGTGGATTGCTCAGCTAGTTAACCCTCTAAATTGAGTAGGTCTTACCAAGTTTACAAGCACATTAGTTAGACTCTACAATCATAGTAATGCCAAAGGAAGTCTCACAAGACACCAAGTTGCAGCTTTTGTGGTAGATGTAAAGAATACTGTGATGTTGGAATGAAGCCGATAGTGTAGCAAGTAGCTCAAAACACATGAGATAATGTGAAAATTGTCTTCAAGAATGTCCAAAGTGTGTAGAGAGATTCATGAGAATGAGAGATAACCATTTTAGATGAATTTGGGAGGGAGAGAGTTGTTCAAAGGTCTATTGAAGGGCACAAATGTGTTACACTTCGACCCTAATGGTGAATGTAATGCCTTTGTAGATTCTAGAAGCATGAATCTTGTCAGGACGATAGTGCACCATGCAGATGTCTATGCGTTGCATGCACGTCCTTGATAGAAATCCCCCATTGACACTATAAACAAGCGCCAAGTGGATGGAGTACGAACAAAGGATGTGGAATTTCATTGTCGGGTTTGAATTTTCTAAGGTGAAGGGTGTAAAAGGGGAACATGCAAGGGGGTGCAAATTCACTCTTATATATTTTTCCCCACTTTAGTGAACATGAGTGCCAATGAGTGTTCGGTAAAGTAGGTCGAAAGAGTTCCAAGAAAGTATACCTGAGCCATTGAGGAAGCAGACCACAATCTAGCATGCTTGAAAGCACAAGGCATGCAAATGGCTCCATAGGTCCTCAGATCCAAGGAGAGTTGAACAAAGTGCATCGGAGGCTTGTAGATCAACGACGAATAGATCTCACAAGATGAAAGAACTTCACAGGTCCTTAGACTTGCAAAGAAGGTGCCCGAGGTGCTTGGTCCAGAGGAAGCCCAATGTAAGGGGGACTCTGCATAGTCTAATTGAGAAGCAACTTCACAAGCGCATCTGCAAAGAAACATATTAATCCACAGAAAAAACATGTTATAAAATTAAAATCCACGCAAGAAATCAGTCACATAGACATTCAACAATTGAAGGAAGAGCTTTCAAAGGGGTCCCTCAAGAACCCTTCAAAAGAAAAGGGGTCCACTCAAGGGACACTGTTTGAAAGTGCAATAGTATTTTTTGCAAATCGATTCAACATCAAGGAATCCTTTTGAAAGATTTCACTTCATCAAGGAATTCAAAAGGAAGAATGCCCCCTTGCAAGGGGAAAGTTGGAACTTTTCACCTGTACGAAAAGTTGCTACCTCCCTTGAGGAAAGTTTTTCAAGTTCTTTCTTTACAAACCCATGATGAAGGAAAAGTATTTTGCCAGGGGTCCTTGTCAAGGAATGCATTTTTTGAAAAATAAGATTTTCAAGAAGAGATTTGTTGGCCACCAAATACACCTTTTAAAAATTGAAGTGATATGATAGCCCCCCCTTAGGATGGTGTATGCCAAGAACAAAGGAATGTGACATCCTAAGGAGAGAAAATAAAAAATGAAAGTGATGTTGTGGCCTGTGGAACATGATGAGATGTAACTGTGGTAATGTTCTCACGCATGCGAGGGACAACACATGAACACCACCACATCATGAAGCAAGCAAAGAAGAGAGAAAGATAAAAACAAAGGAAAAACAAAGATGTAACAAACAAGAGAAGGGGGATTTGATATTTCGGGGTTAGAGCTGCTCATAAATATAGATAAATAGATATAATAATATATAAATGAACTGTCATCAACCCCTTACTATATTAGACCATGTGAAGAAAATTGGGTCAACATGGAAGGGAGGACTAAATGCCCCCAGCACTTTGCATCATCTCCAAATGTCGAGAATCAATTTATGGCAGAGAGAAGAATGATGTAACAAATAGAGGAAGTTTTATGACACAAAAACACTCTTGTATCCAAGAACCTATGAGGGTGGAAAGGGTAATCCAAAAACATATAAAACAAGCATGGGGGAACATAGTACACACACAACCTAATGTATGAATAAAGAAGAGGCATCCCCCTAGTCCTCATCAACCAAGAGGTCATCATTCTCCCAATCTAGATCATTGTAAGGAGAGGGTGGATGATCCTGCAAGGGTGGAATATCAAGGGGGTACCCTCCGACCCTCCAACAAGAGCCAGGGATGAAGGCTCCTCAAGGTCTTCTCCACTCAATTCTTGTGAGGTGAACATGCACTTTATAGGAGTGTCATGTGTCAACTCTACAAGCAATGGAGGCAACACTCGAGATCCATTGCTAAGTTCACCGAATGATTCAGGAGCGATGACAAACTCCAAGGATGTTGGGGCTTCCCCCATCACTAAGACAACACAAGCCAATGAAAAACTACCCTCTAAAGAAGGAAAACCATTCTTCCAATCCCATTGCTAGCAAGGTTTTCCTCCATATTTCGCTTCATTAGAGGATGTGAAATCCCCACAAATGCGGTAGAGGGCATAGCGAAAGAGGAAAAAATTGCAACGAACACCATCGAGGTATTCAATATGTCCACAAGTTTTGAAAATAGTGGGATGTCCAAAACGAACATCAAAAGGGGAGGTTCAACCGAATGAGCAATGAATACCTGCACCCTCTTCGAGTGAGGATCATTCACGCTTGTAGGGGGAGCCGAAAAAAAGATTGAGGCTGAGGGAATTGAAGTAGGAAGAGAAGAAGAGGAGGACATAACAAAAGATGTCGAAGCAGGAGCTATTGGTTCCCCTTCCTTCTTCTGTAAGGTAGCTTGCTCAATAGCTAGAGCCTTACTTTGATGCTTGTGCTCACATGCAAGGCAATTTTTGTGATTCCAGGAGCTAGAGGCTACAACCTAAGAAGGGACAAAAGACTCTTGTTCAACCATTAGAGTATCCATCATAGATATTTCGAATGGAGGGAGCAACTCCTGGACAAGAATAAGAGGGAGAGACTAAGAGGATGATGAAACAACAATGGGGGGCAGACTCGAGTGCCTAAGTGACAGGGCTCTTCCCATTCACCGCCTTAGAGGAAGAAGCAATAGGAGGCCACAAAGGCTGAGACATAGAAGACATTCCACAAGAACCCTTCCCCTTGCCATACAAAATGGGTCGAGGCACTGTGAGTAAGATAGGAAGTTTAAATGATGGACACATGGGATTTCACCAAGCAAGCACCATCAGGCTCTCCAAAAAATTCCTAGGAGTAGAAGTCGATGACATCATAGTAGGGTGAGAGGAAGTAGCAAGTGGGACAACAGAAGAAGAAGAAGAGCCCTGGGCGAACTTCTCCTCTTCCCTTTTTCTAGCGGCCAAGGCAACCTCACGTTTTTCCTTTAGGAAATCTCTATGCAAAATGGCATAGGGAGAAGGAGGGTATCTCACCTTTGGCATTATGCCCCCACTCTTATATTTCACATAAGTTTGATACAAGAGGTTCATCCTAGGAGGAAGAAAACCCATAGGGGTAGGCCAAAAGTGATCCAATGAGTAGCCCCCATGTGAAATCATCAGTTTATAATCGGTGTCATGGACTACATGCACAAAACCATCATGGGAAAACTTCAAGCACTTATGGACTACCGAGGGAACTGCATTCATGACAACTAGACAGGGAATTCCCAATTTCACCCGAAACAATTCAAACCCTAGAATGATATAAAAGAATGCATTCATAGTTCTAGAACCAACTAGGGTTGACAAGTTCATACAATTGATGGGAGGAACATAAAGCCCATCATGTGTACGTATAGTGCTTTTAGACTCATCATATCCATCTTTATGCAAGAATTTGATTAACACGATCTTCTTTGTAATGCCATTCACTCGACATGTAGGGTTAGCGAGGACACTAGTTACAGTATTCCCATTGATACGTGCGAGGATGTACAAAGGGGATGGTTTTCTATTAGAGTTCATGGTAAATCCTACAAGGTAAATGTTATAGCAGGGGATCCACTCACAAGCTGCGTAGATGGGATGGGTAAATGTAGGAAGGAAGCCATATTTACGTACACTAGACAAAACTTTCACAGGAGCCCCCAAGGGTTTCAAAATTAGACGGTGACCCACTCAAGGTTTCATTCTGCAATGCTTAGGAAACCTCTCAGCTACGTCACTAGGGGTCATAGGTTGGGTTTCAAGGCTAGGTGCCTCACAACACTCACACCAACAACACTCCTAGGATATGAGGGAAGGGTCTTTTAGCACTGCCAAATGACACCAAAATGGTTTATGTCAAGTTCACCAAAATGTAGAGGAGGGGGACCAACCACTCAATGACTCCAGGTCACAAAGAGCCAAGAGTTGAAGGCTTCCCTAATCTACCTCAATCATGTAGGTGTTTAGGTAATTGGAGGATAGAGAATGAAGAGCGCTCTTAGTGCTTCTGTCACTCTACTAATCTGAGAGCTAGATTTGGACTAAGTGAGCAGGTTTTTGGAACTCAGACTGTACCTCAGACAACTCTATACCACAGGACAACAACACAAAATAGGGATGATAGTGTAACACACTAGTGTCTGTACAAACATAAAGTGAAAAGATACAAACATAATAAAAAAAAACCTACTAAACAACTTAGCTAAAGGTTTACTAGTGATGAAAAAAGCAAGAAATAACAAAGAGACTAAGATAATGTAAGGAATATTATGGAAGAGAGGAGAACAAAGGTGGTGAGAAATAAAATTATGAAAGGTCTAGTTCTCCTGCAAGCTCCACAAAAATAAGTACCTACACACAGAAAAGAGGGTAAAAATGTTGGGGCTCTTTCGGGGCTTGCCGCAGTCCCCCATTTTGGTGTTTCCACTTCCACAGACAGCCAAATAGATAGAGAAGTAGAAATGTGATAAAGAAAGTACTTGAAATGAAGAATAATGAAGACTACAAGAAACATTATGCTACTCAAACCCAACAACAATGTAGTAGTAAGAAAATGTTACCTCCCTTGACCAAAGGCATTCAAGGGCAATGAGAGAGGAATGCAAGTCTACAACCATGGCAAAGTTGACATGGCCGCAGTGACGTCAAAGGAAGTCTCAGAAGACACCAAGTTGTAGCTTTTGTGATAGATGCGAAGAATGTTGTGATGTTGGATGAAGCCAATAATTTGACAAGTAGCTCAAAACACATGAGAGAATGTGAGAATTATCTTCAAGAATGTCCAAAGTGTGTAGAGAGGTTCATGAGAATGAGAGATAGCCATTTTAGATGAATTTAGGAGGGAAAGAGTCATTCAAAGGTCGGTTGAAGGGTATAGATGCGTTACACTTCGGCCCCAATGGCGAACGTAACGCCTTTACATATTCCAAAGGTAGGAATCCTATCGGGATGGTAGAACGCCACACAAACGTCTATTTGTTGTGCACACGTCCCTGACAAAAATTCCCCCATTGACAAGTTATAAGCAGGCACCAAGTGAATGGAGTACAAATAGAGGATGTGGAATTTCATTGTCGAGTTTGATTTTTCTAAGGTGAAGGGTGTAAAAAGGGAACTTGCAAGGGGGGTGCAAACTCACTCCTATACAAAAGTTAAGTTGTTAAACTAGAATTGAAAATCGATATACATTTGTAGATACAATATATCAGTATAATAAAAAAATTGAAGTTCAATACATTTTAAATATATATATTAAAAAAATCATAAATATATACATGATTACAATCTTAAAACAAACAATTAAATTCAAAATATCATATATCATACATATGCTAAATAAAACTACCATATATTACAAATTTAAAATACTCTAAGTAAGAGATGCAAATTTTAGATAGGTGAGACAAACACTCATAGAAGGTAGAAGATATGGTATTGATAGCAATGTAACTCTCATGCTTTATTCAAGGGGAATTATCATCCAAGGCCCATTACATGACACATTAAAAAACTTGTATTGAGTCTATTAAAGTACAAATAAAAAAACTTTCTAAGTGTTCACACACTTTTGCTACTATACAAGATAAAATAGTAATGTGCTATTTAAAATTGTGTAAGACTAAATATCCAACAAAAAATTGTGGCTAGAATATTTTAAAGTGAGTAAAAGATGGACTATAGAGATGATTTATAGAATGTTATTTAAAAAGGGCATCAAGAGAGTGACATAAATGGGAAGGGTATAAGTTTCCTACCATAACTAAAATTGTATTAAGGGGGCTGGATATTCACATGGTATGTCTTATTTTTCTATCAAACATAAAGCGAAATGATTATTATTTAGTGCATCTTTTTATGGTCAAAAGTCAAATGAAATACATGAAAATTATTATCTATTATTGGAGTCATTGTGAAGACATATTTTTCCTCATCAAACATAATGCGAGAAATGATTATCATTTAGTGCACTTTTTTATTGTCAAAAGTCAAATGAAATACATGAAAATTATTGTCTATCATTTGAATCATTATGAAGACATAATTTTCCTCTCCAAACTTTACAAGATATGTGCTAAATTAATGTGTATATTATTTTGTTGTGCTTATCTAAAAAATAATAGTTTCAAATTTTGTTTGTTATTTAAAATAAAATTAAAACATAACAATTAAACAAATCATTAAATATATAATCAATTTCTTTTTTATTCATATTACATAAAAAATATTTATATACAATATGTGAGTAATTTATATAATATAATTATGATTATATAAATTTAAATAAAATAATATTGTTAAGGTGAAAAAATTATTATATAAAGATGATTAAATATTCTAAAAAGTGTGAATGAAAATTTTAAAACAAAACAATAAATTACACAATTGAAGCAAAATCTTCGATTTTATAAAGAAAATATAATTTGAAATTTGGAGGGGTCTATCATGTGAAAATTAAAATACATGGAAAACCAATTCTTTGTGAGTTCACAATGATCTCCTCATACCATTGCGTTGCAAGTCTTGGTGGTTTGTATGGTAATGCCTAAGGTAAGCATAAAACATTATATCTCCCTTGGCTATGAGGATTCAACTATGGTGGGTTATAAGGAAAAATGCCAATAAGACATCTCAACAACCAAATCCAAAACTTGGGGATTTACTTGGTAGTGACATGTCTCAACGACTACATCCTTCCCAAGACTCTTGGGGTGAATTAAATGTATCAAAGATTAGAGTTATACAAGCTCAAACCTAGGTAATTTAAATAACAAGCCGTATTTAACTTTGGACTTGATTGGAACTACGAATACCCTACATAACAATGGATCATATCAACTTCCTCTCAACCTCTTCTAGTCATTCTTATAAAATCAAACAATTGTGGCATTGAAATATTTCAATGAAAGATACACAAAAATAAGTGCAAAATGATTTTATAAACCTTTCATTCAATTCAAAATAAAAAAATCACTCTCAAGGAAAAATAATGAGCCTCATCTTTGTTTCTAATGAAATTCCAAGGTAGGGCTTAAATTTGATGATTGACCTTGCCTATCAACCATTTTTGCATCTTGGTTTTTCATTCAAATGCACCCTTCAAATATTAGGAAATATCTTATTTTAGAAAAAATAAAATATTTAGACTAAATGTGTATTTAAGAGTATTTTTTTAGAAAAATTGATGGTTTGTTTGAAATCTCCCCTATCTTGTGATATAATCATTCCAATATTTTAATTGTAATTATATAAAATTGCCTAAATATAACCATAAAGCCATCAAATTCAGCCCTTGTACAAGGTTAAAGAAATGGGAATAACTTGCATTGATCAATAAAATTCAATCCCTACCATAATTTTGTGTCAACAAAGACCTTACTCAAATTCCAATCAACTAATGACAATTACTAATAACCAATGTCAATCTAGGAGCTATTAAAAAATAATAGTTACATTTAATCATTTTTTTTTTGTCAATTATAAATAGTCAAGTAACATAAAAGATTTAAAAGTAAGGGCTATAAAAAATAATAATAAATCTTTAAGTTCTATGTAATATAATAATAATAAAGTTAGAAGGGTAAATGTTTTCTCCAAAAATTGAAAATAATAATATTAAGCAGTTAAATTTTAAAAAGTTAAATAAAAACATGGAAATAGGAGCTTATCTAGATTTCAAAGTGATGTCAACTTTGACCTATTTAATTGATTGACGTGAGCTAAGAAAAAAGATAAAAATTTGAAGGGTAATGATCATATTCTAAGAAAGTTGGCTTAGCAAGTGAGAGGTTTAAAATCTAAATTAGGAGGAATAGGCCATGGGTGTGGTCTATTCTAAGGGATAGGATTGCATGTACAACCTGGTCCAAAGAAGGAAAACACTAAGGAAATAGATCAACTCAATTATAATATGTGATGACTATAGTAGATTTGAGTGTGTGTTTAAGGCTAGAGTCAACTAGTGTGTTAGATAATTCAATTTATGTGCTAAGACTATGCATTTATGACATCCACACAAAGAAGCATAAGATGAAGAGGTTTATTGTGTATATAACCCTAAAATATTTTATTAACATATTACATAATAAATAAACTTTATTTGTCAAAGATTTAATGCCTATGTATCCAATGTATATGATTTTAAGAATTAAAAATACATATAAGAAATCATTAGTGTAGGGAAATAAAATGCACCCTACAAGACATCTAAATTGTGTAATAAATTATATGTGATTCAAATCTTGGGTAAATCAAGGGAGTTTATTATGATAGATTGAATGAAATGAATCAATTGAGACTATAAATAAACACATGTTGAAAAGATAGAATTATATGCTTAGCTCAAATTCAATAAAAAAGGTGCATTTTGAATGTTGAGATGTCACGATAGAGAGTTAATACTTGTTAACTAGAATTGAATATAGGTTAGAGGCTTGAGACAATTAAAATCTAAGAGCTTAAGATCTTTGGAAACAATTGCACAAGTTTAGTTTGGTTTAGGCGGCCCAACTTTTCCCTAATGACACAATCTTGTCCAAATCAAAGATGGACATTAGATAACTACAAAAGAGATTCACCTAATACATATATATTCTTTAAGGCAAACTAGAGGTATTAAGAAGAATCACTGGGACCTATTATGACAAGTAAGAGTAGTCAACATCTTTGCTAGTAGTTAGGCCCCAAAACCAAGTTAACAATAATTAAACTAGATAAATAATAGTGGCGTTGAATATTGATGCAGACTAAGAATTGATATGTAGAACCTACAAGAGATAATGGTGGATGAAAGGCATAAACCAGCATTGATCACCTACATTGGGTATCATAGAAGACTACCTTAAAAAGGGGTCTTATTGAGGGAGCGACTAATATCATTGTATGATTAACGAGCACAAATCAAAGGGAACGTTTAACTATATGAAGGATTAGATGCATACTTAAGTAGAGAGAAAGAGTTCCTTAGAGTGTTGAGTTTTCTAAAATCTTGGACCACTTGGAAGTAAAACTATATGAAGGAGAGAAGGATCAACATCAATCAAGTATTTGAAGAAGTGATCCTAATTGTTAAAAGAAAAGTAAATCTTGGCTACATGCATATAAGATGAAGATGCTATATAATGCAGCTCAATGATTGATGGTATATAGAGATTTGTGTTGCCATAAAACTATAGGGAATACATAACATCTATGGAAAGGTGACGATTGATAATATATAGAGAAACCACAACATTATAGCGAAATGACTTAAAAGTTTGTTATTACCACTATAGTAATTGACATCAAGAAAAGAGCCAATAGATGGAAATCAAAGATCAAGAGTGGTAGATAGCCATGGGTGAAAAGTTTATAGAATTAGATAAGAAATGTAGGTGTAGTTGGTAGTAGAAGTAAACTTTGAGCACTTTTGTGTAGAGTCATGTAGTACTAACCAAATGAAAAGAATAGTTTGACAATAATAGAAGATGTTTTGTGCCACTCCGCCATGT
Source organism: Sequoiadendron giganteum (assembly GCA_007115665.2). Lineage (NCBI taxonomy): Eukaryota > Viridiplantae > Streptophyta > Pinopsida > Cupressales > Cupressaceae > Sequoiadendron > Sequoiadendron giganteum. Next base: position 452,054,784 of record CM021103.1, on the reverse strand, counting down.
TGTCTATTTGTTGATGAATTTAATACTAATAATTGAAAGTATTAAACTTGTGTATAACTCACAAACACACTAACTTTAAATGCACAAAAATAGTGTCCCAATTCCTTGTCCTTGGGGATTCTTGCACTTTGAGTGAGCTTATAGGTCTCTCCTAACCTAAGTGATAGGTCAATATGGTGTTACCCATTGCTTTGGGGCGGCTATTGACTTGTGTAGGATGAAAACATACTTGCATGTGTGTCCATGCCACAAGATTATCCCAGTAATTAGACAACATAATGTAAGTGTCTCGTCGCTTTCTTTTGCTAATGTTTAGAATGACCTTAGGTGACGCCTTTAAATACAAACTATAAACATATGATTTAAACTTTTTGATATAAATGCCCATGGATAACAATCAAGTTCACAATTATTTAACTAGAAATGTGGACATTTTGAATTTTTTTTTAAATGATGAGAACATAATCACAAATCCGATCCAATTTAAAAGACAATGATAAATAAATAATCCAATCTAAAATAAACAATATTATGAAAAATATATTAAAAAACTAAATAACATAACAAAATATTAAAATAATATAAAAAAGAGAGGTTGACATAAATATAATTAAAAGAAAGAAAACAACTATTTTCTCCTCCACACTTAATCCCACCAAACAATAAGTATTTTGTGGAAATAAGTCATTGAATCCAAGCCAGAGATCGTTTCCCTTTCCATTTTGCCCAAGCAACAACCTACGCCACCATACCCGGAATCAAAATCCCGAGCTCATCCGAAGGGAAGACATTTCTTTATCAGAAAAACCTCTTTCCTGTGAAAGCAAGGCAATTAAAACCAAACACATAAAATAAGCATTCCAACAAGAATACCATTGACACCCCAACGCACCCTTACCTTCCCACCCTTCTTCCTTGCTTTACAAAACTCCCTCATTCAATACCACAAAACTTTACAATAAAACAACACTGCGAAGGACGAGGAGGAAGAAACCACAGAAAGATCAGAGATTGATAGAGAATGAGGAGGGACTTTGCTCTTCGCCCTTTTGTGTTTTGGGTATTGCTGTTGGGTGTTCCTGCATTTGGGCAGGATCAGCAAACGCACCAGCAGTCCGAGAGAATTTCAGGTAACTTCCAAGAAGACAAATTTATATTACTTTATGATTCTTTGCTTTGGATCTGACTCGTCTCTGATGTTGGTACCTGAATATGTAGCTAATTGAGAAGTGAGTGTTATTTATTTTCATCGAAATACGTATTTAGGACCTGGGCATAGCTAGTTGTGAAATGGGTTTGATTAGTTTTCATGGAAATATGGCCACATCTAAACACTATTGTTTTACTAAATAAAATTGTTAAAATAGTTTATTCCAGATCAAACGAAGGAATTCTTTGCAGAATATTTTGTGGGTTTTCATATATATTTCGAATTCCATGAAAGTGTCGTCATGAGCAATTGATCATAAGAAATACTTGAGTTGTCTTTTTAACACGTGACAATCAGATTTTGGGATGGATGTTATGGCAGTCGTTAGGACAATGTGGCTTTGGTGTTATGTTTTGTGCGTGAGAGTTGTCAATTAGTTGCTCACGGTGATTGCTCTTGTGATTTGGTGTAATCGTCGTCACGCTGCTTGCTGGACTGGCACATGACATTGTTAGGTACTACTGCAGCCTGATGACTGATGATATCCTTTATGATGTGATTCTCAGTCGAATGATCACTTGGGCCCAGGAGTGCACAGTTGAGGGTTAAAGATTCTTTTTGTAAATCCCAGGATTGCCTGAGCTGTGATGGTTGGTGTACGTCCCCTGCTAGAGAATATCTTCGAAACCTAGCTTTAAACATGGCCATTCAAATAAGTGTAGGTTACCATTTGAGCCTTGAGCTTCATCACTGTCATCTCAGAGGGAAAAAGATATTTGGTCATGATTTCAAAGGCCACCGGGAATCACTTGAAAGTTGAAACCCATAACTAAAATATGGCTTAATTCGTTTACTCCGATTACCTGTTGGCATTGGACTGACGCCCAAAAGACTTTCTAAGTCAGTTTTTTCAAGCCTTTGAAGTTATGTTTAATACAGTTCACATTCCTGAGGCTTGCAGAGCTGTTTAGACATCTCCTGTGTTCATAGCATAGTCTTTGATTCATGGTTTCGTAATCCCCAAGAATTGTACCTTGCTTCTACAATCTGGCATGACCTTACAATTTCAAATGCATCAGGCCTTTTACTAATTGTTCAGGTCCTCAGGACAGTCAAACTCCTACTTGAGTACACAACACAGCCTATGTTTTACAGCTTCAAACATTGCATGTTTGTTTTCCTTGGGCACAAGGTAGAATTTATTAGAGGCTTGGAATCTCAAAGGTTATTCTATTTGTAGGCAATGACATTGATGTCAATCAAGGACAGAATCATTCAAACAAATTGGACCTTAGTAACACAGCACAATATCCTCATGTTACTACATAATCATATTATTCGATAATTTGGTTCAAACAAAGCTACTCCACTGGCACAAAGGGAATGCAGTTCTCAACCATGGACTTGGTTCTCAAAGAGTCATTTCATGTGCACACATTATACACTTAACTAAGGATTTGTTGTCACATTGGCATAACGTCTGAACACATACTAGACTGCAGCTAATGATTTCAAAGAAAAGGCCCTAGTTCACCTCTATGTTCCCCTAAAGTGAGGGTAGACTATCCTTTCAAAGGAGTTAACTGTGGTGCCATATGGATGCAGGCAGTGCTGGTGATGTTCTTGAGGATGACCCAGTTGGGAGATTGAAAGTGTTCATTTATGAGCTACCTAGTAAATTCAACAAGAAGATTCTTGCAAAAGATCCTAGGTGTCTCACCCATATGTTTGCAACTGAGATCTTTATGCATCGGTTTCTACTTTCCAGCCCTGTGCGCACATTAAACCCAGAGGAGGCTGATTGGTTCTACACACCAGTGTATACAACATGCGATCTCACTCCAAATGGCTTGCCATTGCCCTTCAAATCACCCCGAATGATGAGAAGCGCCATTCAATATATTTCCACCAATTGGCCATATTGGAATCGCACAGAGGGAGCAGATCACTTCTTTGTGGTGCCACATGATTTTGGTGCATGTTTTCACTACCAGGTACAGTCCTGACCTTTCATTTACTTTTCCTTTGGGTTTTCTTAATCACATTTTTGGTGGTATATGATATGTTTTAATATAGGAAGGAGTTTACGTTTGTACAGTGATTTATCAGGCTTTTGCCTGCTTATTAATAATGTTTTAAGAAGAACCGATCAGCTCTTCATGAGAAGAACAAGTACAGTGTTGTTGGAAGCTTTATATGCATATACATCTTGCAGTAATGAACTCAATAATTATTAATTAACATGAAAGACTTAAATTACTATTATTCACTCAGACCATATAAACATTCTTGTTTACATCCCAAGGAACATACTTGAGAATTACCAGGAAAAGTCCGGCACATAATTATCAAGAATCATCTTGGTAGATCTCGCATTTATATAAAAATTTAAAAAGCCACATGTGGCAAAACATGGGTTCTCATTGAACAGATGGATCATATTTGATTCTTTTTGCTGGTGGTAATGGTGATTTCAGGAAGAAAAAGCGATTGAAAGAGGCATTTTACCATTGCTGCAGCGTGCCACACTGGTTCAGACATTTGGACAACGATACCATGTTTGTCTGAAGGAAGGCTCCATCACAGTTCCACCTTATGCTCCCCCTCAGAAAATGCAGGCACACTTGATACCACCCAGCACTCCTCGATCAATCTTTGTTTACTTTCGTGGTCTTTTTTATGATGTGGGCAATGATCCTGAAGGTGGTTACTATGCAAGGTAAGAGTTGTATGTCACTATGGGTCTTTGTATAAAGAGCAATCTTTAGCTTTTCAATTCCTTTTTTACTGTATGACTAGTTATGTTTAGAAATTTTATAATAAATTACAAGCTAATATTTCAAATCACTCTTCAATATTGACATACAGGGGTGCAAGGGCATCAGTATGGGAAAATTTCAAAGACAATCCTCTTTTTGACATTTCTACTGAGCATCCTGCCACCTATTATGAGGACATGCAACGAGCTGTTTTTTGTTTGTGTCCATTGGGCTGGGCACCTTGGAGTCCAAGACTTGTGGAAGGTGTGATATTTGGTTGTATTCCAGTAATAATAGCTGATGATATTGTGTTACCTTTTGCTGATGCTATCCCCTGGGAAGAAATTGGAGTTTTTATTGAAGAGAAAGATGTACCTAACCTGGACAGTATTCTCACATCAATTCCACCAGAGGTCATATTGAGGAAGCAGCGACTGCTTGCAAATCCTGCTATGAAGCAAGCTATGCTGTTTCCTCAACCTGCTCAACCAGGAGATGCATTTCATCAGATTTTGAATGGCTTAGCTCGCAAACTTCCCCATGATAGCAGTGTTTACTTGAGGCCAAATCAGAAATTATTGAACTGGACAGCAGGACCTGTTGGTGATCTGAAGCCCTGGTAACATGCAGAACTGATTAGTCAATTGCCAAAGCACCTTCAGTGAATCTCAATATGGGTTTAAAGGTGGTAGCCATCACCATTCTTCCATCGCTTATCATGCTGAAATTATATGCAGATGACATATGAGTTTTCTTAGTTGTACCATTTTTAAGAATTCTTGATGCTGTACAATAGCAGGGGCATTAGTTTTACAAACTGCATTCTATGTTTTCAATTCTTGATTTTGTAAAGAATCGAATGGGCAAAAATGGAACTATCTGTTTCAATTATTTGGTGTGCATGCATTCCTTTGATGAGGTTTGTATGCAATCCATGATAGCCTTATACATGTATGTTTAATACTGTAATATTTCCCAGGTCTATTAATCAATGTTTATTTTTCATGTGTGAAAATTTACATGAACATATTTGTTGGAGTCATAACCTTCTTGAACTCAATGATTCTTAATTTCATAGCGTCTAAGAACATATTCTCTGCTCTAATTATTTAGCTAGGGAATCTTCTGGTATCTTCATAAGTAACCCTTGAAGATGCATTTGTTACTTTTGACTTAATCTAAATGGATTCCTACGAGTATGGCATTAGTAAACTCATGTAAAAGTTATTCCCATTACAAACTCAATCCATTCTAGGTGACATGATTATTTTTGTCTGTGGGAACTGTAGGACATATGGTCATGATGAGTTGTACTGAGCTAGGTTGGCCTAACTGAATGGGTCAGATGAACCTCCCAGTAATCCTCATTAGAAGTTTAACAAGTAGACAACTATGAATGTCTCTAAGAAATTAGGATTGTGAGTCAGACCAGTTGTGGTTGTAATATTTATTTCATGAAATTTTTTCTCTGTGTGCATGGTGGAATAAAAATGAGATGTGCTTCTGGCAGGTCTGATTTTAGAAGGTGAGGGTCACAGGAACTCTTCAATCATGTGAGAAGATGATTTTCAAGCTACTAGAGAGGCTCTTAAAAATGTGTATGGGACTTATCTCGATTATAATAAAATATTGATCCTCATACTGCAAGATTAAAATGCTTGACATGCTCTAATTTGTTTAATAATAACATTTTAATGTTACAGAGCATCCGCAAAGGTATTTATAAAGTTCATGCTAAATTAGATCAGTCAACCAAACAGAAAACGTAACTATCTTCCATTTTTTGGTTCACAGAACTTTTGATCTTCCAGTGTCTTACTGTACACATAGTTTTACTTCTTAGTTGTTGGAAAATCCAGGCAATTTAGATACCCGTCACTGGTTATCAAAAGAGTGAAGTTTTCGGAAAAATTTATCCAAATCAACTGTTACTACAGTTATTGTTCTTCTACCAGTGCAGATTACCTCTAACTGCATACAGATTGATGTACTTGTTTAGCATGGGCTGCATATTGCCCAAACACTGTCTCAAAGATGTAGCATTCCTGTACCCTCAACAGCCCCAAATATTCTTCCTGAAAGCTTAATAAGATTATTCCCATACAGAAGAGATACTGAGAAAAAAGAGGGCTTAGATAGTTGACCCTTGGCAAGCAAAAGACTGCCAAATTCAGCAACAGCCAAATGCATATTCATTGAAAAAGCCCCACAAAACTACTTCACAAGAAGAGGCTACAGAACTGTGTAATTGATACCTGCTTGCAGGTAAATGACATGTTTCATAAGCTTATTCAACTAAATGAGCAAGCATCTCCTCACTTTCCAATTAAAAAATATCATGGGCAGTCAGAAAAAAGAGCCTTACCCATCGATACAAGCCACTCCTGAATCTTGAATAAATCTTTCTGAACTAATAAGTGGCTTAAATGCTTGGCATTTTCCTCATTAAGCATCTGAACCTTCCTAGCCAGATCCTTAAGAAGGCAAAAAATTTATTGTTTATTTTCTTCTAACATTCAAGCATTGGATAATTGAAATTTTGTTCTTGTCTTTGTATTCTCTAAATTATCTTGACTTTATCCAAAAGAACACTGGGTTATTTCACATAAAGAATAGTTGTCATATTCTTTGAGATTTTCTAACCATGGGCTTTAGAGGTGTTGGGCATAAAAGGGTGGTACAAAGTCTGTCTAGCTACCCATCTCAGTGGGAAGATTCAGAGCTTTTACCTAGGGAGTATTTCCACTGGACCACCAATTTTCATTGCCAGAAAAAACATCATTGCAGGAAGGACAATAGTAGGGTGGGAAGGGGTATTGCCAAGTTTGAGGAGAAGATCGACTCAGTAAGCATAATTCTTGAGATCTTACTGCTGTTATACCTATGTGCTCTGAACCCTGGTGATGGTATTCGGACCATGGACTAGCTCCCCATTCACAACGGTCTTGGATGGTCATGAAAAATTGGAGCAGAATTGAGCATCAGATCATGACCACATATGTTGCCTGGATTGTTTGGGATGGGAAAATCTCAGTTGTTTCAATTGTTACATCAACATGGCATTTTGCCCATCTTCACATGCATGCAGGAAAGTTTATTGCACTCCCCTCACACCTGCATTCTACTGATTTTCCAATTTGCACGTGTTGGATGACCTGGAAAATTAAAGTAACCTTGTTGTGCTTTTTCTTTAATGGTTTCCATCCACAGGGCTTTAGTGTTCCAGATAATAAAACAAAATACACAATTACAGAGGGCAAGGATGGTTATCTCAAAGCAGAAAGTTGAAGGAGGGATAGCGTTGAAAACAAGAGGAAAAATTGCAATGAGCCTCAAAGATATAAGTCAACTTTTAGGGCCCAGGAGCACAAGTGCATATAAGAACACCCCACACTCCCTATGGATCTACGACCTATGGTTTGGGCGGCACAAAGAAATGAATTATATAAATGGCCACAAGCGATCAAAGTGGATCAAGGGACGTGAATGTACAATCACTTATCTGTCACCCTCCGGGGTGTATTACATTTGAGTTCCATGGACGTCAACCTCCAATATCAACACTCATGTTAATTGGATTGAGCATTAAGGGGATTATATCACTTGAGCAAGGTTGTACATTTAAATAAAAAAATGAAGTACTTATTAATCGAAGGATTACGATTATCCAAAAGATTGCAACATTATTCATAACGATCATATGCAAGATGATAGATTATAATTCCAAGTTTGTGAAATGATGTAGCATTGCAGCCATGTCTTCTCGATACACTAAAGCAAAGGTTGCCACTAGAGAGAATCACCTAACAAAGTTGTGTCCGATAGAAGGATCCAAAGTTGCTAAGAGACCAAACAGCAAATAATCTAAACAGGGACAGGGGTTTTGGTTGCAGAGAAGCTTGGAGGCCTGTTACACGTAGACATAAGGAGAATTCAAGCTGCAACTTTTGAGGAAAATTAGTTAAGCCAGGGGAGAGGGATGTGGCAAGCTTAAGCCTTATGGAACAAAAATAGTGATTCACCTCTGTGATTGCAACAAATGACTCTGAGCATGAAGGTTCTTGACTGTGTTTCGATGCTTCAACAATACTTACCTAATATAAATCTTTTAGAGGAGAAGCCCATCCAGTCATCAATTTTTATTTTATTTATTTTTAACTATGTTACTGGTTCACATTCAGTGTTTTGCTGTTTTTTTAATCTGGTGTTAGGTACAGTTGAGTTTGGTATATATACTATGTACCACAGTGTTTTGGGGATGGGGATATGTCATGCCCCCATCAAAGAAAGAAACAGATCACAATATTTAGTCAAATTGCAGCACTTAAAAGTCTAGGCGTATAAGAATAGACAAGGGCAGCAATTTCCTTGAATTAAAGATATTTAACTAAGTTATCTGGTACTGCTGATTACCCCCCCTAACCCTGCAAATTTGGGTCCTAGTGCTGGTTCGGTACTGTTCCTCCTGCGGGTTTGGCCAAGGTCCTGCTCAGGCCCTTGGGCGAACTGGGGAGGACCCGGGCGTACCCGGAAGAACCCACACAATTTTGACGTGAAAAAAAGCAAAAAAACAATTAAAAAACACAAAATGAAACCCTAAAAAGTGCATTAGTGGCTTATGTTGCCTTGGGTGACAAAATGAAGCTCATTTTGCAAACTCAAAAGAGCAAAAAACACCATTTTTTGCCTCCAAGCTAAAATAGTTGATTTTTGCAGGTTTTCTCCCTTTTTTCGAAGGTGAGAGCTATGAAGGAGTTCAACCTATAGAAACAAGGGAGGAATAGGTGTGCTAAGAAGATCCAACTATTCAAGGTGAATGAATCTATCCTTTTTTTTCAAGTTTTCAATAAATTTTTTGAAGATTTTTCAAGTTTTTGTTTTGTTTTTTTAAGTTTTGAATTTTTTTAAGAACCTTTTATGCAAAATAAGGGGTTATAATGCCCCCTTTTTAAAAAAAAAATTTAGTTGTGTTAATTTGTGATCTTTTTATTTATTTTACGTTCATAACTTCATACAAAATGGCTGGTAGTTTTGCTTTAGTTGGCATAGATGCAAAGAGTTGATTTTAATATGATCCATCCTCCCCTCTAGGTGACGTACGACAATGATTCAACAACTTCCCGGTAGCGGGGGTTTTGTTTGGCGTTGTAGCCAATGTGGATCTACATATAAGAGCTCGCACTTTCAAGTGAAAGCCCATTTATGCGCAATTTCTTTACAAAGAATAAGAGTTTGCCCTGGGCCAAACAAAAAAGGGTTGTTGAAGGAGCAAATATTGACATATATTAAAGAACAAGAGGAGGTTGACATGTCATTCAAAAAATCAAAGTCTATTTCACATCCTCTTGCTAAGAAAAGGTTGCAAAGACCTCCTAGTGGCTTATCACAACCGGTTGGCCCACATCCTTTCATGGAAATGGCACAATCTTTTGAGGGAGAAAATACTTAGGTTACACGAAAAAGAGGCCCATTGGAGAAAGCCTTCAAAAGTGAACCAAGGGAGATGGCAAATGAGAGCATTGCACATTGCATTTATGGCAATGGGCTTCCTTTCAACATTATTAGATCACCTTATTGGCAAGATATGGTGAAAACCATTTCTAATACAACTTTTGATTATGCTAGTCTTGGGTATATGCTAGTCTTGGTTATATAGCCAAGGTGAGATACAAGATGTCTTAATCATATGACAAGTGTCTTAATTATATGACATGAGGCAACTTATCACACTTACCTAGGTTCACATGTGTTACAAGTCAAAAGATAAGATAACAACTAAGGACAACTAACACATTCTAGAAAGATTCTTTCCTAGGACCTAAGTAAACTTAACATGTAAATAAGTCCCCTAGTAATGAATTAATTAGGTACAAGATTTTATTTACACCAACACCCCCCTTAAGTGCAACTTAGGGAGTAGTAGATTATTATGCAAATGACGCAAAGATGTGAGGATGGGCCCCAACTACTAGGCCATGTTAGGTACCCGTGTACAAATGCAAATGAAATCTCTCACAAATGGAGAAAAGAAGAAAATCCAATGGGACAAAACTCCTCCCCAAAAGAGAGATGAAATACAAAATAGAAATGCTCTCAATGATGCATGAGAAGGCCAAAACCCCATGTGAGGAAAAAGACCCCCCCATAAGAGAGAAGAAGAGAGACGATGCAACCCCCCCTCAATGTTGAGACTCCTGCAATGATGGTAGAAGCTTGACATTGAATGTTGAAGATGATCCAATCTCGCCGAACAACATTCCTCCCCTTAAGAAGAAACAAAACCATGGATGTATGCAGGTTGTTAGGAATATGAATGATGGATGATGTCTCTAAAGCATGCTCAAGTGTCTCCATGTCGATGCCGAAAGCTGGCACGCTCCGAACAGGCGTTCTAGGCCACATTGCTGAAGAGGACAATCCTGAATCTAGTAGAGATGAATGTATAACATGATCCAAAGACAAAGATATCCTCTCTGAAGACAAAGAAGCCTCCTCCAAATGTTGTCCAAAAGTATCCACAGTCACGTCAAATTGCAAGGAATGATCATGTAGAGATTGAACAAGAGTGTCAAGGTGTTCCCTCGTAACAACTGAAGAAGGATCTTCTCCATCAAAGAGAAGATGAATTTCATCAATGATGTCTCCCAAATCTGCAATATGAGACTACACAAACAAGTCTAAGATACCTGTCAAGAAGCCATCACAAGTAACTATCTCTAGAAGAGGGTGTATGACTTGTTGCACTGAATCACATGGAACCAAAATTGTGGCTTCACAAGCATCATCAACTGCAACAGTAGATGGAGGAGATAGAATGCATGACTCAAGAACTAGATCTGATGTGAGAACTCCCAAGTTCAAGAAGCCAAATGTCTCCTCTGAATCATGGTTCAAACTATAAGTGTGATCAACAGTCGAAGGAACAATGTCATCATCAAAAGAAAAATATGCAAAGGTATACGACCGATATGAATGATCAATCATCCCAATAGCAATGATCTCTTGATTATCCAAGTCTCGAATGATGACTGAATCAAGAGTGAACTCCATAGTCCTCCCATCTCCACCATGTGTAATCTGATATATGGAAATAAGATTGTTCATCAAATGAGGAACACACAAAACATCTTGGAAAGTGTTGTCCCCAAAACTAATAGCCCGCTTCCCAATTACACTCATGTATGTATTGTTTCCCATCAAAATAGGAGACATAGTACAAGGCTAAAAAGAAGAGAATATAGACTACGAAGATGCCATATGATGAGATGCTCCTGAATCTAGAAGCCATCTTCCTGATCCATGACTTGAAAGAGCACAAAGAGCTTGACCTTTATATCTCGATGTAGATGCTTGACCTTTGTCCTTTTTAGACTGTTTTGAAGAAGAAGGAGAAGGAGGTGATCAGACATTCTAGAAGGCAAATCAATATGATTCTTTTTGAGAAGATGTTTCAACTCATCAATATCCTTCTTATAACAATAGTGTTATTCATATCCATCCTTTTTGCAATATGCACAAGTAGGCCTTTCCTTCTTAGATGATTCCCCTTTAGAAGAGGATTTTTTCTTTGCTTGATTTGAATGTGAATTATTCTTTGCTTTCTTTTGTTTCTTATATGATTCTGATTCTTTCACTTGACTAACCAGCAATTCCCGAGATTTAGAAGTCTTGATGAGACCCATTGAGATAAGCTTTTGTTGCTCATGTATCAACATCTCAAAAAATGATGCAAATGAAGGTGTAGTATATGCAAACCCCATAGTCAATCAATGAGAACGAAAGCTAGAAACAAAAGAAGCATAATTAGGACCGAGTTTGTTCATTGTATTGTAGACCTACTGAATGTCCTCCTTATCAACTCCACATGCTTTAAATTGCTCTCTTAGACCATTAATCTTAGCGATGTAGTCTTGGATATTGTCAAAGTTCTAAGGATCAAGGCTCATCAATTCATTATCAATTTGATAGCCTCTTAATTCATCTGTAGTACCATACAATGTTTTCAATTTGTCCCAAGCTTCATGAGAATTTTTACATGATTCAATTTGAAACAACAAATCTTGAGAAACTAGTCTACAAAGACATCCAAGAGTTAGTATGTTCAATCATCCATTTTATCTTTTTATCTACATTTGTAGGTTTAGGTACCTTATTTTCAACATATAGAGAGTTACCTTCAGTCATTAGAGTACTCCATGCATCTTGATGCCATGTTGAATAATTATATGATGTGAGCAAAGGAACCTTAGAATGATCCATGAAAACAAGAGAGCACAAGCAAACATATCAAAAAAATGCACCAAGAGACCCCCCCAAATCACTCAATCAAGAAACCCCTCAAGTAATATCTGATTTGAGGTACTTTATATTTAGTGTCTTTACAATTGCTAGATGCCAAAAACAAGCAGCTAGACTTGATCTTAGTGCTTACAGATGCCAAAATAGGCCATAAAATCAAGTACAAATTTTGGTAGAAAATAAGATCAATCTAATTGTACCACTAAAAAGTACACGAAAAATTATCACTTTAAAAAAAAATTGCACCAAAAAATGTTACCATAGGAGCAAGATATGAGCTCCTGAAGCTGCCAAAATGAGGAGGAAGCAACAACACCTATAAGAATCTGCAATTTCTGGAAAACTCAGAAACCAAAACCAAAATCTGATTGCACCACTGTGAAGAGCATGAAAAATTAGCCCAAATCAACCAATATTGCTCGAAAAAAGGAGTCAAAATGAGCAAGATATGAGGCTTCAAAGTTCACCTTCCAAAACCAAAATGCAAACAGTGATGAGGGCAATTTTTTTTTGGAAAATGCTGATGTCAACAGTTTGCTATGTTAAAATTGATGACCTATGGCCCGTCAAAAGAGAATATTCCCTTGCACAAAATATTCTTTCAATCCCCCAAGATTAATATTGATGGTTTGGAGCCCGTCGCACCTTAGTTTGGTCAATGATGGAATATTCCTTGGATGCTTCATAATTTTTTTTCGCCCCCCGTTTAATTTTTCCACCGGATTTTATTGAAATTTTTCGGCCGGTTTGGATTTGACTATCGGCGATTGAAATTTTCCCACCATTTGAAATCATACGTCGATTTTTTGAATATGTCACCGCTGGTGTTATATTGAATGCAAGTAAATGGGGTGGGGTCCGCAAAGGGTACAGGGTACCCTACGTAGCAGGGTATGGCCCCTTCGCAATCCACATAAATATTTTTCTACTTCTTTTATTTTGATTTTTAACACAAAATTTTTACAATAAAAATTGCAATCGGTAGATTTTAATTTTTCTAAAAAAAATATCAAAAGTTTTCAACTAGAATTTTTTTCTTTTTTTTGAAGAATCATACTACAGTATTAATGAAGACCTAGGGGGCCATACGACTCTTTGGACAATTTTTTTGCCTCAACGGACAACTTCTCCGATTTGGATGATTTGATAGTCGATTTTAAGGTTTTTGGCTCTTCTGGACACAATGGCAAAGTCGGATTTGACCCAAAATACTCAAAAAATGTAGACCCAACCCGCTCTAATACCATGTTAGAATTGGCTATGGCTGCCAAAATCTTGAGACCAAATGAAAAGCACAAGAAAAAGAATATGCATATGCAATAATGATTCAATTGATTGTAAAATATAGTAGAGACCCCTTGGTTATATAGCCAAGGTGAGATATAAGATGTCATAAGATTATGGCAAGTGTCTTAATCATATGACATGAGACAACTTATTACACTTACCTAAGTTCACATGTGTTACAAGTCAAAAGATAAGATAACAACTAATGACAACTAACACCTTCTAGAAAGATTCCTTCCTAGGACCTAAGTAAACTTAACATGTAAATAAGTCCCCTAGTAATGAATCAACTAGGTACCAGACTTTATTTACACCAACAAAATTAAATATTGATTGTAATTTGAATTTTCAATGTGTAATGACATTTTAAGACTTGAGTATTTACATTTTTGCAAATTATGAATATGATTATGAGGTATTTTAAATATTCTATTTATTGGCAATTATGTTTAATAGATTATCATTTATGTCTAATGAATATCATTGTTCTTATAATTAAATTTATAATTTTGAACATGTTTATGACATTATGTTTATATATATTCTTGTACTTGTACCCAAGAAAAAAAATTGATGTACCATCACACCTATATTTGAACACATACTAGAACCGACAACTTAGATACTTAATTAAAATTAAATTAAAAAGGGTTTTAGGCCAACAATTAAGAGGAATAGTTGCGACTCTTCCGAAAAGGCAAAAATAATGAAGAGGTGTGACCACCTCAAACTTGAAGATATAAGAGGGAGAGCATTTCATTTGAGGACATCCATAACATCATTCAATGAATCAATTAAGAATAAATATTATGTGTTTCCTCCTAATATGAAATGTTGTGACTCCTTCAAATATAAAAGGTGGTGAGTCTCTCAATAATAAGATATAAAAGGGAGATCATTTCCTTGTGGAGAGCATTGCAAGTTGGAAAAAGAAAAAATAAGAATAAGAATTATAAGACATCTCTTTAGAATAGAGATTGAGAACAACCATTGATAATATTCTAAAATAAAATTGGTGGCAACCATTTAAGAGTAGATTTATCATTTCTTCAAGAGGTATTTGTTTAGAAATATTCTAGTCAATTCCTTGAGGAATCATATCTTGAATTTGTGAAGTGTCTTGCAAATAGGAAGGATGGCTAGCCTTTCGAGTTCACGAGAGGTGAAGGATGACCAACCATGCTCTTATCAAGTACACCACCCAAAGATGGAATGGACAACCAACCTTCCATGCTCGTGGGTTAGGAGGTGGAATGAAAGACCAACCTTCCATTCTCTTGGGCTTGATCAAGGAGGACGACTAGCCTCCAAGGTGGACCGAGGGATGGAAGGGCGACCCACCTTCCATGCTCTCGCAATGCATGGTTGACCAACCTTGATATCGTCGTTTGCAAGCATTTCCAATGAGAAGCAAATATTATCTCTCCTAAATTCATTTGCATGAGAAGCAAATATTATCTCTTCTAAATTCATTTATGTTGTCATCTTTCTTTATTGCAATAGAACTAGATGAAGGAAGTTTTTTAGAATGGAACTTGGTCCAAGGCACTGGACAATTTAGCTTTGAAATTTCTTCTTTTGAGAATATTTGTATGGGTTCTTGCTTAAGCACATATTCTCATGATTCTTCTTCATTAATTTTTTACCTCTCCATCTTCTTCATTTTTCTTCTATTTTTATTTTCTTGGAATATTTCCAAGTGTTCTTCAAAAGTGGTGATAGATTTGTAGATGCTAGAATTTTAATAATATTCACAAAAGGAAACAAGTTTTCATTCATATCTATTGCACTACTCTTTTACCCATTCTTGTTGAATAGGATCTTTATTTTTTGTTCCTATAAATGAATTTAGAAGCTTTAAACTAATGACAAACTATTCCATTAATTGTTCCTTAAAACATGGGATATTCTTGTGTACTTCTCTAAATCTTTTTGTAAAAACCTCGACTAAAAAATATTGGAAATGGAACATTGATCAAAGATTAATTACTTTTGAACAATCTTCCTTCTTTTACTCTTTTGTCACTTTTCTTCACCAAAACAATGAAATGATTCATTTCCTTAATCATATTCTATGAAGTTTGTAGCATTTATGACATAGATTCTTGAAATGAATTCATTTTCTTGTCTTCCATACTAGCATTCATATGATGCAATATACATCAATAAGTTTTCTTCCCTTTAGACTAGCAAGATGATCATTTCTCTGATGTCACTGTAATGTCCCAAACTAAAATATTCAAACACTTAAAAAAATTTCAAAAAATTAATGCTCAAATCTTAGCACTTTCTAATCACTGAGATCCTAAAGTGAGCAACATGAGAGAATTAAGTAGTTGGGATGTTTATTTAACTTACTATTGTAAAGCCACACAATTTATAATTCATGCAAATAAAAACCGAAAGAATACAAATATCAATTTTGGTAGTGATACTTTCTAGAATCCATTTACAAATTCAATTCAATGGTAGCTTTGCCTTCCAAATTTATAAGGTTGAAATCAACTATAAATATAATAAATATTTTGATAGTGAACCACATAGAAAGTAATAAAACAAACATTATCTAATAATACCAAAAAATCACACAAACTTTCTAATATTATAATTGTTGAAATTCCTCTTGAAAATGAGTGAAACTAGCAAATGCATTTATGAATAAACCAAATCATTAAATATGCAATAATTACCATTTGATTTTTTTCATAACTAAATGACTAATACTAGAAGGTAATTAAAAACATAAACAATTATTTATAACTCCAAACATCCAAGTTGTAGCCAAGCATAAGAGGAAAATTAATAGATTGAATACAATGGATGACTCCAATATTAATACTCGAGGAGCAACACCCAAAAATGAAAGTATAGCAACTTGAAAATAAAAAATTGCAAATCTAAAATCTTGAAATAGAAATCAACACTACATAATTAGCATGTATGACTCAGTTTAACCTAAAATGAGCTACGATTCCTTCATTAATTAGTAAGGTTGGTTCTTAAATATATATGACGCACAAATTACCCCTTCACAACTACAATCAAAATCGATGTTGGTATACAAACTAGATACGATACACTAATGAATATTCACAATGTTGTGCTCAACAAAGAAGATGTACAACCAAGAAAATTAATTTCTAATCTCTTTCAAGTTTGTGTAGATATGGATAACAAATTTGTATAGCCTAGAAAATTTAATGATTACAATATATAAATAGTACTAGTATGATTATATATATATATAACTAGCATAAATATAAATATGCAACATGCAAACTTAACACAAAATGAGATTTGATTCAATAATGATTGATTACTATTGCAATGAAGATTGGATAATGCTCAATACAAATTGATATCAAAATCCTCTCACACTGAAATCTATACCACACATCACACCAATTGAAACACACTAAAATTCTGCAAACCACACAACTCTAAAAATTTAGAAACCTTTGCAATCAACACAAATGTAATCTCTAAGTGAAGTTATTTCTACAAACAAGAAGTCTTTTGTCCTCTTCCCACCTATAAAATTGAAGGTTTTTTCGTCCTCTGATCACCTTTATACCAAGGATTTTCATCCTCAAGATTAAATAGATGAACACAAGGCTCAAGCTATTGGAGAAATCAAATCTAGATGAAATATTTAGAATGCTCATTTTCCTAGCAAAGCTCCTCCTTTTATAATTCCTTTTACCAATTTAAGACTCCTAAAAGAGCCAATAATTTATTTTCTTTTTAATTTGATATTTTAATTGGCCCTTTATCCTAGGTTCACTTTTTATCATTACCTTAGCCCTATTTTAGAAATAATTTATGATATCACTTTTAGGTACTTTATTTTAGTAATAAAACATGCCCATTTATTTGGATAGATTAAGTTATATTACTAATTATTTCCTCAACCAAAAAAATGTCATGACATTCAAATATCTAAGTTACATGATTTCAACATACATTCATTGGTTAAAAACAAAATATTCTTGAAGTTTTAAAGTCAAAATTTCTATCAATTGTGGTTAGCCATCATTGATTCATACTCCAAAAGATGAGTTGCACCCTAAAAAGGAGTCACATTGACAATGTTGTTTCGTAGCTGTCAACCAAACCAATACTTCTTCTCATTGTTGTTCATGGCCTAGAAAATACTAAAATAGTCACACTTTCTATTGCCAAAAAAATGGTTTTTTGGGTGATTTCCACCCAAGCTATAGATTTTTATTTTGAAACCCTAAAATGGTTCAACTAGTGCTTCAAATAGATTCTTTTTTTCAAGAGTTCAATGCAAATAATGCAATTATTTCAAGATAAAATAAATATTTGATGAGGTTTGAAACTATTTTTTTCTATATTCCATTGAGTTCCTGGGAAAAAGTATGTATTTGACGAGGGGTTATGTTTTGGAGATGACTAAAGATATTTCCCAATTTCAAGGAATGACATAGAGGATGGTGGGACTCCCTTAAAAACTTAAAAAAAAATAGAATTTGTTTAATGGCAAGTGCAAACTATGTCAAATCACAAATTTTGAAATACAATTTTGTGAGATATGGGTCATTGTAATCTTAATCACTAAAGTGAAAGATATAAAGACACAAACAAGATCTAAAATTGCTTAATTTTTAAAAAAGAGTCTTGATTTAGAGAAAAGAAATAAAAAGACATTATCACATAATGAGAATGGTTTAAATGATCTTATATTAATTAATATAAAGCATGTCTAGGTCCAAGAGCATATCGATTTGTAATTTGCTTCCCTACATTGTAACAAAATACCTTAATATAGTCATCGACATCAATCTCTTAAAATATTAAACTGAACTCACACCCAACACAACCACCATTTGAAGAGGGATACAACTAAAAGGGCTACTATTGCTGAAATTCCCATTTGTGACCTTAACTTTGTCTCCAAATAATCTCACAAATCTAGTCTTCTCCTCTCAAGTACTAGTATGATAAAATCAATTTAAAATAATAAGATCAAGTTTTTTATAGGCTTAATAGGACCATGGAATCTTGGGGGCTCTTCTCACATGATTTATTTAAAAAATTGAAGTAACAAGTTGTTGAAGGTCAAAGGTGTCAATAGAAACAAGAGGGAATATAACAAGTCATAATAATTCGAGTTGAAGGTCAACTTCCTCCTACAATTATGACTAAAGAAAACGGCTCTAGAGGCTAAGATGAAGGTAGTATTTCTTCTAGTATTTGCATTGTTTGTAGGCAATTCTCTTAGATTATTTTAGTAATTTGGGTCTACATATCATAAAGAACCACACAAAACTCACTATTGTTGATTAACAAGTAGGATAGTGTGGGAAATGACCTTTCTATGGTGTGTTCCTTTTATGTATCTAATACCCTATATGATTTATTTACTTTATCTTGAGAAACTATTTGATGATGTCAATTATGTATATATATGCTACTAGTTCCCTATCAATAACAAATTATGAATAGACATTCCAAAATTTGAGGACGCATTCAGAGGATTAAGGTACCAACAATCATGGAGTATAGATTATTGTTAATTTTTTCTATTTGGTTAGATAGGTGTTTCAAAATTTATTGAACATAATTTGTGTTGCTAAGAAATTTATTAATATTTTATTCTATTAATTGCACGAGGAAGTAATCTTCTATTTTCTTGATCAAGGAAAATTGGATTTGATGGGACCATAAACCCATTAAATAGATAAAACAACTCAAATCCCATACAAGTTCCTAGAAGAGACATAAACGAAATAATTGTAGCTAAGCTTGCAAACAAGAACAAATACAAATGATACCAAGTTGTCAAGCACAAAATAGTACTCAAGTATCCATCCTAAACAATTTTATATTCTTCCCTATTCAACCTCACACCCTTAACTTTGGTGTGTAATTTAAGGAGTGCTTTGAGAAGACCTTTCTTTTTCCTTTGAATAATTGTCTAGGAAATGTTTTCTTCTAAGTCCTTGGAACGAGGAGAAGGAAGGGGAATGCCCCATCAAATAAATAATCTATGTGAATGACACAAACACAAGAATGCCTCGTAGGATATGCCAAACATTGATTAACCACCATAGGAGAATATGGGTGTCGAGGTGAAGCCAAAGTAAAATAAAAGCATTGGAAATAGGATGTTGAGGAATAGAATTAAGAACTAGGTAGGACTCACCAATAGGATAAAAAGGATTCGTAATAGAATGACTCACCAAATATTCTCAATCCCAATAGAAACCCCCCTCAAGAGCATGGCATTCTATAAGGGAATGAGAGGTGAAGAACCAACATCTTGAGAAGACTCATCACCAAAAGAATTGATAGTCAAGTGATCATCGTGAGAATTTGACCTCCACGAAGTCATGAGCTTACATGTAGAGAGTGAATAATCTAAAGCCACGTGGATAATGGAAAAAATTATCTACATTTGAAGGGGAGACCCTCATAGTCAAGAAGTTGATTCCAAGACCTATCCCCCACCGTCAAAACAATATCATCATGAAGATTGGAGATATCTATGTCCACCAGAATATGGGAAATCATAGAGTGACCTATGAAGGAAATAACATAATAAACCTTCAAGAGGAAGCCGATTGTATTAATCATGGCCTCCTAGCAAGATTCTTTCCAAAATTCAAGAGGAAAACTTAGTAGCCTAACCTAAACTAGTATGATATTGAGAGGTTCAAAAAGGGGGTTGAAAGAGATGAACCAAGACTTGGTCAAGAGGGAGTGCTCTCCCCACATCCAAAGCTTGTTGTCAAGAACTACATCTCTATCCTTTGAAGAGGAAAAAGACAAAATTAAGAACCCAACACAAGGAAATAGCTCAATTTTGTCACCAATGAAAAGCTTCTAAGATTTCAAAATCTAATTGTGTAAGTTTAGAAGAGAAGGCCACAAATTGTTGAATATGCAGAGCAAGGCCCAAGAAAGGTAAAAGTATTCATATTCAATCACTTTCTATCCATAACCCATGACATGAGAGAATTGTGAGTAGGGAAAGGGAAATTATTTTTCCTACAAATAAGGTTGGGTAAGAACCCTTGAAATAACAATGATCACATAACAACTATGACCCAACCTTGAAGAAACAACCTAAGCAATGAGAATTCAATTGAGAGACACCATAGTGACTAGAATTTTCAGCAAGACCCCAATGCCCACATGACTACAACCAAAAGGATCCAAACCAAAGTCTTTTTATTTGTCACCATAGCCAAAGGAGATGCCAAGGGACACAAAAATACAACGAAAATATGCAAGGGAATCTTGAAACACTTCTGCCCAAATTGCTCTGGAATCAAATGTTGGAACGATGAATGAATCCCCTACCAAGGAGGACATAAAAACATCATCCAAACCCTCACTATTAGCCACATGAAAGAGCAGTAGGAGATGATAGTGTAAATGAAGACATTAATGCATCTAATATTTCTAGTGTGTTTATCAATTTTGTTATAGTTTTTTGTAAATTAAAATATCCTTTTCGTAGGATTAATCTAGGCTAATTCAATAAGATGAATACACATAAGCATAAACTAACCTAGATTAATAATTGATAGGTGTGAGAGAGATTAATTCAAAATTAATGCTAATCTTTGAAATTAGATTTGATAGATAGGTATGCTTAGTTGTAGACTTGAAAAATAAAAATCCTCACATGGCATTGTCTTGGGATTAGAATTGGTAAATATTTGTGCATACTTAATCTCATTTTGTACAATTTTTTTCTTTGATTTGATCGATTGTATGATTGTGGGATGAAACAATGAATTTTATGTATGGAATGAGTGTTTGATCATGGAGGATGCAATGGATATATATTTTTTTTATCAATAAATGTGACACTTATGGGAGTCACCCCCATCTATTAGATATCAAAAAAGAATTACATGTATTTTTTCTTTACGTTTGAATATGCTATCTGCATTCTAGCCCTTAAACACCAAAATGAACCAAAGCTACAAAATTGGTTCAAACCACTTACATTGCATAAGCATGGCAACCTACGACCCTTACTACGCCTTAATTCTATTACATATTTGCATAATATAAAGTACTATAGAAAGGTGCATATATTGTCACTTAATCACCCGTCATCCCTTCTACTCCATTCCCTGCTCGTTGTCCACCAAGACAAACACCCAGTTGGCCTCCCCTACCGTGACCCCATCCACACAACCTCTGAGAAAATTGATCCCCATCTTTGCATTGCTCCTCCTTCCTTCAATGCTCATTCCCATTCCCCAAACCACAAACATCACCAGCGGGGCACTCTGTCTAACTCCAACTTGTGGCCATCCTCTCCTATTTGGCATGAAACCTCTTCCCAAAATTGCACGGTATAAATAACTCTTCATACCCCCAGGACCATGAGACACACCAACCATTTCATCATCTTCTCTGTAATTTCATCCTCCACTCTTGCATCAAGTAACATGGCTAAAAGCATTGAATCAATATCTGAATTCACTTGGTATTTGTCATTCCCTCCCATGTAAACATCCCCCAACACCATTCGCAGTGAAGGAAGGGAAATGCCTGTGCGTGTTTTAAACACCATCAATCACCGATCTAAAAATTCTCCAAAGAACTCCATCTACCTCTTCATCACCACCATGCAAATAATCGTTATCCATCTTCACTTTACATTTGTTTGCAAGGTGTCGAAGTTGTTTTAAAGAGCCACAATCATTATTAAACTTTCTACCTCCCTCCTCTCTCATATGTCACTTACGCACATATTGAATAGGAAGATCCGCCTCCATGAAATGACCTCTTACATCACAACTTTACTGTTAAATTCGTGCCAGGAGGATAATGACTCGAACACATATTCCTTCGCATCAA
Organism: Sequoiadendron giganteum; assembly: GCA_007115665.2. Classification (NCBI taxonomy): domain Eukaryota; kingdom Viridiplantae; phylum Streptophyta; class Pinopsida; order Cupressales; family Cupressaceae; genus Sequoiadendron; species Sequoiadendron giganteum. The sequence continues at coordinate 452,032,443 of CM021103.1, read as the reverse complement.
CTTCCGTCGCCACCTTTGCCGCTTCATCTGCCAATGCGTTCCCTTCCCTATAGATGTGAGGCACGATGTACTCCTCATTCTTACTTAATTTTTCTCACTTTTTCTTACCATTTTATTTAGTTTCCAGTTACGGGCATTCCCGGTCCTTAAAGCATTGATAACGATCTGTGAATCACCCTCCAAATGAATTATTGGTAAATTGAGTTTGACTTTGTTGTACACCCAACAAGGCAGCATGAAGTTTCGCTTCATTATTTGATGCTACCCCAGCCTCTTTTCAGATATTAGGACTTCTTTTTCGTGATTCTACACCTGAGTTGGTCTAATGGTGGAGAACTTGTACTCTTAAAAGAGAGGTCACAAGTTCAAATCCTGCAGGGGGTAAGGTATGTACACCTCGTCTTGTGGAGCACGAGTTAGGTGTCTCCCTCATATTGGGAGTACGAGGAGTCCCATATACTGTAAGCCATTTGTAGACCCAAAAATAGACCGCCTAGTATCTTGGACTATAAAAGGACCTTTCCTTTCCTTTCCTTATCACACAACCACACCCATAGACCGCCTGGTATCTTGGACTATAAAAGGACCTTTCCTTTCTTTTCCTTATCACACAACCACACCCCACCTTTCTTGGATTTTCTTTAGCTGCTCTGTCAAAATTGATTTTGATCCATCCTCTATCAAACAAATGTCACTTTATGTCTCTCCTATTTTCCTTGGACAAATTAATTTGGGGAGCCTCATAAATGAGGGGGGTGCAATGAATATTGGACTAGATGGAAATATAACAAAAATGGATGAGTTGAGGTTAAATGTGTGAGAATGTGTGTGTATGGGGAGAGGTGAAGGTAAGGGGAAGGAGCTTGAATTCATTACATTAAGGTAATTTATAAAAATGGGCATAAAATTAAATGGGGATTTGCATAGGTATGTAAATTTAGTCATACATTTTATCTTCACTTTGAGGTGTATGTGAATTGTAAAATGACTACATGTCTTGAAGTATGTAGTACTCACAAAAATGCATGTAAAGTAAATATTCAAACATAATATATATATATGTCCATTTAAAGTAATGGACCTTGTTGAATGCCATTTTTGCATTTATGTCCTTTGGATTTACATGCTCCATGAAAATCTTCAAAACAAAGGAAAAATAGGCAATGAGCATATTTTGTGACAAATAAAATGAATACAACTACGTTTGAATTTGATTGTCATCAATCATGAGAAAGAGAGGAAGGAGATAGTTCAGTGGTAATATTTTACTTGGCTTGGCACACATGAGATGAAAAGGTGCATCAAGTGTTGGCAAGTCACGTGGTAACGATCCCTCTAGTCTTGGTGATGAGTCTTTGTATAACATCCATCACTACTTGAAATCTTGACCATATGAATGTTAGTGACAATATGTGTTCTCCTACAACTAGTTTCCTTCAAAGGATTCAAGTACTAATTAGAATAACCCAAAAGATATGCAAGATAAACACACAGTCTAGAGATATTGTGTAGGAATTAGGCTGCCCCCATCATGTACAAATCAAAAAATGATGATGTAACCCTCAATGGCCAAAGACACCCATGTAGACACACAAGGATTTGGGATGGGCATATACCCTCAATATCCTATCTAAGAGCATTTATGTTAAGGCATTAGGTCCCTAATAATAACATAAGTTTGAGAATATAATCTAAAGGTCACATCACATTAATTCATGGTTCCCTTAATGTAATAGGATAAACATATGTTTTCATAAGAAAAGGAGTGGAGAATGATACTATATGCTTAACCATCATAGCTTAAATCCAAAAAAATATCAAAAGTATATATGCTTAACTATTGCAATAAAATTATTTCAAAAATTGACCCACTTAAGTATCTTTAGTCTATGACTTCCCTAAAAAAACATATGGCTAAATGGGTTATGGTTCTTAGGGGATCTAACATTGAGTATATGTATCATAAAGTAGTTAAAGGAAAAGTTGTTGTTGAACAATTGGTTGAACCACCATTACTAAAACACACATAACTCTCACTTTGTTTGACCAAATTTAAAAGTTTATTATGTTTTGAAATGGGGAAAGAGCGAGGAATAAAACCGAGAAATTTTTTTGGTTGAATCCAAAACATGTTTGTGCATTTTACTCTACAACTCAGCCGACTAATTCACCCCAAAACAACAATTGACAACCACATAACATCATGATCTCATACTCTGGTGAATGACAAGAGAATTATAAGAACATTATTATAAGTGTTATGAGGATCTTTAAACAACCAAATACTTCGTAGTACTATTTAACATGAAATCTACTAAAGCTTAGCAAAAGGCATGACAATAGTATGAGACAACATAATCTATTCCCATTTTCATTTGAGAGGAAATAATATGATAAGAAAAATGTAACCATTCCACATTTCACACCTCCAAGAAAATATTGGAGGTAAAAAAAATTATAAACTATTTACTAGATAAAAATACTTTTCTGAATTGCATCAGATGCTAAAGGAACATCACTTCAGCTTCATCGTGAAAGAGGAAAGACAAAATGCTCTATTTGTAGTTCCACTCCTGAGATGAAATAAACAATGCAGTGAAAACTATTTATATATAAAATAAGTTTGGATCATGTATATTGTTCTTTCACAGTTCTGTTTCAATTTGAAACCAATTTGCTCTTTCAAAGCTCACATAATCATAACCCAACTAACTTGATAAATGATCCTACACAATATTTATTTATTTTCTTACTATTAGCAAAATTTTGTTCTCCAAATGCTAACCATATTCAACTCTATATTGAATTTGCTCAATTTCATTCCTACTGCTGTGCAAATCTGTATTCTGATTTAAATTCTCTCCTAATTATGTATTGCCTCAATTATCATTGAATTTGACTCAGTATAAGAATACCTATAATCTTAACATATGTATGTACTTAATTTAGTAAATACGTTTGCCTTTTATTAAAATATATATTCCTATATATGAGTTTTCATTCTTGCAATATAACAGCGAAATCAGTAATTAAATCTATATGAATTTAAATATATTAAGCCATACAAGAGACTAGACATTGATGAAGTTACAGATATAATGACATAGAGCATCCACAATTAAAACAGGCCCAGTCAAGGTATTAAAATGAAAGTACGAGGATCGTGTATATACTTCAAATTTCAAAGAGGTTTAAAAATGAAAATGATAATGCGAAGAAGTGAAATTATTATTTGCTTGATGATTAAATATAAGTCTATCGATTCATCATGACATAATCATACATATATATATGATTTCAGGCAAATTTACTGTCAACAATTCACCTCCAACAATTCCTCATCATGACAAATTCATCTCATAGAAAATTTACTGCCAACAATAAAATATGAATTGTTGATGGTGAATTTTATACAAGATGAATTTGTCATGACAATAATTGTTAATGATAAATCATTAGAAGTAAATTTGTTGATGGTAAATTTTCCTAGAACTATATTATATATATATATATATATATATATATATATATTCAAATTTTGGAATTAATAAGAAATATAAGATACTGAAATGAAAGCGGCTGAGACAGTACACCATTTAAATTCATATCTGATAAGCGAATGCAGTATTTTAGTGACAAAGATTTTGTTTTTTAAAAAAATCATAAATTGGAAATGTAATGGACAGTTTATATTGGAGCAAATCAACATGTGAAAGGTGATGGAGAGCCACCAGAAATAGGTGATGAATATCGATTCAACCTTAGACAAATAACAACTGTATCTGGAATTTATAGGAATAGGCTCTTTATATGTTTTCATTTTAGCGGCACTTAACAGAACTCGAATTCTCTTAGCGAAGATTTTAAGGAAAACAAATGCATTTGGTAGTTGAAAGGCTAAATTTCATAGCACCGATGGTGAAAGTTTAAGACTTCGTTGAAGAATCAAGCATTCGTTCATATATTTTAGTATATGATCTATTTTAGAGCATACAATATAAACACAACTTAGAATTTTAATACTGAGACATTTAAATAATAACTGTTTTAATTATACGATTTTAGTTAAATTTATGGTCAACAATTCATCTTCAATAAATTCAATTTTAATAATTCATTATCAATAATTTATTGTCATAATAAATTCATCTGGTGAAAAATTCACTGTCAATAATATGATATAAATTATTGATAATGAATTTTCTATAAAATGAATTTATTATAATGATGAATCATTGACGATGAATTGTTAAAAGTAAATTTATCGACGGTAATTGTTAACGGTATTTTCTGAAAACCTAATCATACCATCAATTGCATCGAACGAGTTCCTATCTTAACTTACTTTCTTTGTTATATATTCATCAACACCAGCGATCAATTTAAATCTATTCCACTATCACGGCGTCATGTTACTTACCAGTTCCAACGTAGACAGTGATGAGTATTGAAGAGGAAGTATGCCTATTGGACTCCAATCGAATTCACTACTGAGTCTCCTCTTCCTGGCAGCCACACACTAAAATAACTCCCTCTCTTTCCTCAATTTCTTACCGAAAACAGATCTGTCCCTCACGCCTCTCTTCATCTGCTCTTCCAGATCTTCAGTCTTTCTTAAATTCCTCTGAGCCAGATATGTTTTCAAACAGCACAGTAAGGCGTAGATGTTGTTCCTCGAGTGAGCTCCCCGAAGGTTGGAGTGCACGCCCAGCACAAAGCTGATAGCATCCATCGGGTTCGATCCTCTCTTCTTTTTCCCTTAATACTTCTGTCGCCCCATTTTCCATTCGCCAAATCTTTCAGCAGAATTGCCTTGTCAATATTAACATCCCCATAAGCAGTTAAAAACTGAATAATAAGTTCTCCAGCTTGCGGACTCCACCCTCCCAGATTAAACTGCGGCTTCCTTTTTACATTGGAAATAATAATTCATCCTTCAAATACAGCAAAAGTCCCACAAGTTAACTAACTATCCCACTGCCAGACGTGCCAATGAATGTGGACGCATGGACAAGGCATGCAAACGTGAAGGCCGCTTTCCCAGAAAGACTCCAGTTCACCAAAAACTTATGTGGAGATAACGTCCGCTGAAGCAGTCACTTCTTTCTTGAAAAGTATCTGAAACCTTTTGCACGATGGATCCTCTAGGCTAGAGTCGGATGAAGTCTCTAGATATATATTAAATAAGTAGTTATATAATTAATCTTCATCCATTTCTAGATTAATTATTAAATTAATTATTTTATTTATTTATTTTCTTGATACACTTTAAATTAATGAGAATATATAATTAATATTAGGACAAAGGTCGTGACAATATTATTGAATGTACAAACTTCTTGCGGTCTTACATTCTCTTTTAAGAAATCACACACAATCTCTAAAGTAGCTCACTTTTTGGAATGACCTTGATTCACTTTGTAAAACAATAAAACAATTTATAACAATAAGAACACATAAATTTCATTTGATATAATTTAAGTTGAGAGGCTTGATGAAATCCAACCCTAGAACTAAAAGGGGCTTAAATAATAATTAGTTTGAGTGGAATAGCTTCCATATTAAGCTTTCCAATGAATCACTAACAAACTTGATAGTTTTTCACCCACTCATACACATCATGAACATTGTTGGTGAATAATAATATTGTTTCTTTGTTGGTCACTTGGCTTCCTGTTGCCCTCTTGCTCGTCGCAAGGGTACTGCTACTTGGTGGAAGAATTCTCTCACAAACCATCTCACTGTTGGTTCTCCCCCTTTGGATAGTTCCTCTGAGGAGGGTGACCCCCCTGAGCCTATACAATATCCTCTTCTGGCTATCCTTTCCGCAAAACCTCTGCCCCGTTCTGATGTCACTGTTCCATCAGAACCTTCTACTGTCGTTGTTCTTTCAGAACCTGTCTGTCCTTTGTTGAACGACTCTGTTGGTCCTTTGTTTGCTCCTATCTCCGTCACTTCATTGTCGACTCCCTCGCTGCATGGTGGCTCCTCTCCCGGGGTGGCTGTTGTGGATCCGCTCCCCTGGCCTCACTCATTGGATCTCGATTCTGAGCCTTCTTGGTCAGTTGTGCTGAGGAAGAAGAAGGGACTCTCCAAATCCGTTGCCTCTTCATGGCCTCGGGTTCGATGAGTCAGTTTGGACCCCTCTGGTTCGGGGGTTGTTTAATTTGTTGGTTGTTCTACAGCTGTCGATCAACTGTTTGTGTTTGTTCTTCTAGTTCAATTTTTGTTTGAACTATGCTTTCCTTTGGCCCTTTGGGCTTTCTGTGTGAAGAGTACAACACCCTGTAAATGTTGTTTATCTTATCAAAAACAAAAAATGACAACCACAAAATTTATCATAAAATCCTTCAAACAAGTTTTGTTGTTGCTCTTGACTTATATACCTTAAGAAGGTACCATCAAGACTTTTTTTGTACAATATATCTTTTTATAATGAATATTTGAAGCTCTCAACTTCAATGCTCTCATTTTTTTCTTATCCATGTGGCTTACATAATCTCCCTCATTCAAGTAATAGTTTATATCCTTGTACCATTCACATATATAGTTGATAAACAACACCAAAGGCAGTTCATTTCCTATTGAATCAATAGCCCTTTCATTATCTTTACCTCCACATCTAGCTATTAGTTAACACAATCATCTCCAAAATATCAAATTTTTAGGCTTGAGCTCAAGGTTATATCACAATAAAACTACCCCATTTGGAACCCATCTCTTGTTGAGTGAGAATAGTTTTCCTTGATGAATCTAGCACAAAAGCTATAGTGTGAGAATTCAAGAAATAAAACCTTAAATTATTGACTACTCATACCTCAAAGTAAGAATGTTTTTCCATTTGTATATACCACATCCCATGATCCTTAAAAATTATATTCATGAAAGAAATAGGAGATTATGTATCTTCTTAGAATTTATGTGTTTAAGGATAGTTGAAATGGTATACTCTGTAGCCTAATAATAGAGTATAAACTTACTATCAAATTTGGATGTACTAAAAATGGGGATTTATTATTTTCTTCATGAATTTTTATAAAATATTTTTTCTTTATTTGGTTCATTTAAAAACCATGGTATTTTTAATCATTGTTAATGCATCCTTTACAAGTTCTAAAAAGTTGGGTGAAAAAAATGACTTTGTTGAAAAAAGAATGTATACCAATTTTTGTTGGTAGAGAAAGGTTAGGTATAGCATCAAATTGGTTAACACCGGCTTTGTACCTTCCTTGGAAATCATATGACCTAGTAACTTTATTTTTGTTTCTATAGCATAAACTTCTTTGGGTTCATATAATTAATTTCAAATACACTCACTAGATGTTCAAAATTATCTACATCACTTTGAGAAGACTATAAGATCATTCAAATACATCATAATTATTGTATCTTTCAAGTCACCAAATGTCAAATCCATTGCTTGTTGAAAAGTAGGAACTATATTGATAAGATTAAGTAACAATTTTTCATAAGCACAAGTATCCCACAGAGTAGTGAATGCTAATATTTTATATTAATCTTCAATTGTAATTACATTATGTATATATCCTAAATATCCATTTAGTAACAAAAATTTCTCACCTCATAATTGTTTGAAGAGTATGATATATAATGGGAAAGGGGTAATTATCCTTTTGTGAAGCTTGATTAATATTTTCAAAATCCACATAAATCCTTATTTTTTCATTCATTTTATGAATAAGAACCATGATAGATACCCATGTAAAATAGTGTATTAAGAATATAATTCTTGTTTCCAACATATTTTTATTTTCATATAGATAATTCATTATATCCATGGATTATAATGATGTTACTTCCATCTAAAACTTCTACTTTGAGAGGAATTATATGAGACAACTCATTTGGAGTGAAGATTATATTGCTAAAAAATAGTTTTGAACTTTTAACTTTCTTCAAGGGAACACCAATTTCTTGAATTGACTAGTTGGGGCTCTTAAGTAATACAAATATTGACCTACTCATATTCAACTAATGTCCTCAATTGAGAACTAGTTTGATCCTAAATCTATCAATCATGTGTATCAAAAATATTCTCTAAGGACACTAAGGCCTTTGGGATTTTGTTGTACCATACAATTGAATAAATCCATACTCAACATTAACTTTAAATTCACATTCTTATTGAAATTATATCATTAAGTATTGGTAAGTGATGGAGCCCTAAAAGTGTCCTCATAAGATACTCTTTACCCCCTATTTTTACTTACACCTCATATGTGTTTGCATCCTTTGAATTGATGAAAATAAATAGGTTCAAATACCGATTGTTGAAAATCCAATCTCTATCCAAATATGACTTCAATGGATGAGATACAAGGCTTGAACTAAAACAACATGAAAATCTAGAACTTATATGCAAATCTAAAAAATTAAGCTTCCTTAATATGGAATTAACACGGTTAGATCCATCTTCTTTATGATTCCAAAAATCATCCAACGTATCGTCGTTATTAACACCATCGTATGTGAACTTATAAAAACAATATATAAAGAATAACATCACCATAAGATAACTAAAATGAGGCACAAATCAACAACACAAGAGAATCGCATAACACAAGATTTATGTGGAGAAACCCTTGCTGAAAAAAACCCCACCAAGAAGAGAGGCCAAGTATGCATTATCTTCAAACAAATGAGATTACAATAAAATCACTTCCATTCTCCTATTTTCCTCCATCATGAAAGCATCTGTGCACCTATGAACAACCTCCTTATGCCTCCACCTATCCTTGTACCTACAATGAAACTCCACATTCAACTATTGCTCATATTTTCTACACCAAAGAGGCTGAAATTATAGACTTGTGAAGGCATCTTAAGCCCCAAACATGTCTCCAAAAGATGAACCTTCATTCCAAACCTCCCCAACCCTTAAATTACCTCCTCTAAATGTGAAAGGACATTGGTTTTTACTTCAATACTTTCCCTCCAACTTGGGCACCCAAACATGGAAGATATGCAAATTACATTAAATGGAATAAATGATGGAATACCAAGAGACACCTGTTGCCACATTCCAAGCTCCCACTTGGAGAATCCCAATAGTCACTCATTTTTCCTTTTACTTATCATTTATTATCCCATTTTAGGTAGGGGAAAACAATATTAAATATTTATGTCCACAAGTCACCTTTACTGTTGCTAGTGGACCCATCACCTCTTATGAATATATTACAAACAATGGTGAGAATTCATATTACAAAATATTTTCCCAATACACCCTAAGTGCCTAGAGACACTTTCCAAGGATTTTGGAATCATGACATAGTATTTACAAGGTGGATGGCACATTAATCTGAATATTCTCCCACTTGACATCAACATTGTAAATACACCCATAGGAATCACAAAAAATGGAATAAAATACCTTAGTCAATCATGTACCATATGAATCTTCACCATACTCTCATGCTCCAACAAGATACCTATAAAATAAACCATGATAACCATCATCAAGGAAAAAAATCCTTCACATCATCCAACATGCCACCTATGGAAGAAAAAGGAACATGCCAAGGTGAAACATATCAACTGTCATTGAAACACACACTAATAGTTTTATGAACACAACCATCAAATTAAAATGATAATAAATGGCTCTGAGTAGTTGTCTTACTCATACTATTTGGAATAGAAACCAAAACGAATTACAACTCATCCAAGCTAACCATACCTTAAACCAAGGTGTACAAAACATAGATAGAACTTCATGCCATCAACATACCAAACCAAAATCTACAATAAAGTCTTTGTATATCCGTCCTCATATCTCAATACAATATAACAATGCACAAATGACCATAGACAAGGCCAACTAACAAAGTCTGCATAAAAACTGAAATAATTTCATGGATATAGATAGTCCACATATGTGTCATCCCACTACAACCAATATGTGGTACACACCTAAAAATTACATAACTCATAGATCCTAATCCAATGAAGCATGCAAAATCATCATCACATCAGTAAGCAACAAACTAAGATATCAAAGAGGATAACCAAAACATATATCTAAAAACTCCCACTACATGAGTAATGTCAAAACTGAAAATAGATCAAGGAATATCAAGTCTACCTATAGTACTTCACATAGATGATGTGGCTAATTCCTCTATTACACAGTGTCAAGGAAACATACAATGATATAAAAATCCTACAAACAAATATGTTGCAATACCTCTCTCACCACTAGTCTCCATAGCTCTCCTAAGTTCTTCACACTCAACCATGTGAAACCAAACATCTAAGAAGAATGTCATGACCAAAGAAAGAAATTGTAAATCAAACCTTATCCTTGTTCCACACTAACCTGTATCAACCTATGTAAAGTAAGATCTCCTTCACCATTTTGATACTGAAAGGATATCAACATATAACATTCAAATCAAATGAAAACATGGCAGAAATAGATGTAAACCTCTCATACCAAAGTTAGATCAAACCAACCAATCATTCCCACAAAAAAGGGAATATTCCCAAAGCTAGAAACTATTTCTTGTACCTCTCCAAATAATTCCTTAGAACTAGATCCATAGCTCAAGATAAAAAACAAGGAGAATAATGGAAATCCATAGAACATGCATCTTTTTCTTGATAAGTCTTCAAAAAAATTATATTCAACACTAACTCGTATGAAAACACAAGATACAAAATAAATAATACATCTGATAATCAAGTGAGAAATATCTCTCAAATATTTCACTTGTCAAGTAGATCAAGAGTGGGATACAAGATTTTCCTATGCACACAACACCAAGAAATGATAATACTCACTTCAAGTCCATAATGGTTCATATCCATAACCAAGTGTAGGATCCTTAATATTTCTATTGAAATCCTCATCAAAGAGTAACCATCTCAACATATGATCTCATAAATAAGAGATCTCAAGTAGCCTCACCCAAGTCTCTCTAGTCTCTATGAGAATACACCAATCAATCCATGCCAACTTCAAATGAAACCCTACAAAATCATGAAGATCCAATCAAATGTTTAATACTCAAAATCAAAGAGATCAAATAATACCATTGTCAAAATTAGAACTATAGAATCAAGAACATATCATGAAATCATGATACAAGCATCCCCTCTTAGGAGATCACATGAAAATGACCATCCATCATCAAATGATGAATCAACATCACTACCAAATCTCCCACTAAACCATGTAACCAAGCTCTCCATACATCATGATAACCATCTCCTAACTAAAGATCCTCCATGACCCCAACACAATCAAAGAACTCAACACCATGAGCTCCCAAAAGGTAAAGTGCAACCACCGTCTCCAAACCAAGAAGATACAATCTATACACATCCTTTGTCAATAGAACCAAAAATGTAATTAAAATCTCACTGCTATCTAAAGGTAGAATCCAATAAATCCTTATAACACCAAATATTGTAAAAGACCATCCATCTTTTAATCAAATATTATCCATGGCTCACTACACACTATATCAACAACTTAGAACCAAAATATTGAAACAAAGAAGATAGAGAACATTGTGTAACTGCATAAAGCTCCCACTGAAAGTAATATCAAGTTATACATGGCATCATGATCAATATCATTGCCAAAACTCTATTTAAAAGTGAATAGAGCTTCTCACATGCACCATAAACAACAACTATAGATTCAAATGAACAACTATATCATATACTGGGTAAGTGCACAAAGATGGTTCCCAAAAAGGGGACTTAAGTGGATAGCTTTTTCTTGAAATCAGGAAATACTGACCTTGGACATGAAATTGAGGATACTTACACTCAAAATTTTGAGATGGAACAAAATAAAAGGATTCAAGTGCTCTGAGTCTACTTTCTAAACTACTAATTTATTTTGTAAATGGTTGAGATTAAAGGGTTCAAACGAGGGACGTACACAAATTGGTGTTGTTTTTGTCAGAAAAACATAACATAGCAACTCTTGTATGACCTTCGTACGGTGAACTCTTTTTTAGTATTTTTAAAATCGCAATGGTTAGAAGTTAGCTAACAGTATGTAATTGATACATGATTTTTCTAATAAATTTTTAATGAATATTTGATTTTTTACTAATTTTCGAACTGGACATTTTCTGAAAAAATAGAATTTTGGACGTGCTACGCCTACAAATTTTGGAGACTAATTGATTTTTAAATTTTTATTTTTTTTAAATTTGTAGAATGGAGTCTAGTTTCTAAAAATGTAATTTATTTGAAAAATCGATGAACAGTTAATTTATAACAAAAAAAATACCAAACACTGCTTTTTGGCAAAAAAAAGACATACAGATAAAATAAATTATCGATGAAAGGCTTAACATTTTCAAAAAGTGAAAAAAAATTGCATCGTTGGATAGCTAAGAGAGAACCCAAGATTACCCGTGTGTTTGATTTTTTTGATATTGAACCACGTGCAATCCCGACGGTGAGCACGAACTCGATTATGAGAAATATGGTAGATTTTTTAAAAACACATCTCTGGTCATTGGGAATGCCCTTCAAACCTTTGGGTTGGTATTCCAAGGAAAATACGAAGCCTAAGGCTCGGGAATTCCCAAAGCAAGATAGAATGCGAGCGCATTATAACATGCTCGCGTTATATCTCACTTTTCACATGGTTTTTGCTTCTGTGGCAAACATGTCAACTAAGACATAACGCGAACGCATTATAACGCGCTTGCGTTATGTCTTCCTTTATGTTAAATGTTAATATATTGAATGTATGTTGAAATATTTGTATGTTTGTATGTACATGTATGCTTGTATGTCATGTATGTATGTATCAATGCATATATATTGTATGTATGCCTCTATGTATGTTAGATTGTATCTACACATGTATGTATGTATGCTTGAATGGATGTAAGATTATATGTACATATGTATTATGCTTGTATGTATCCATTTATGTATGTCTTTAGATGGAGGGAGAATTTAGAGAGAGAGAGTCTGGAGAGATGGAGAGGGGGTGGAAGTGAGAGTTTAAGAGAGAGGGAGAGGGAGAGAAGGGGTTGGAGTGAGAGTGACTTAGCTAGGTAGCGTGGGAGGGACAGAGGGAGGGAGGGAGAGAGAGAGAGAGAGAGAGTGGGAATGAGAGAATTGAGGGAGAGGGAGAGAGAGAGGGGGGAGAGAGAGAGACGGAGAGAAAGAGAGAGTTATGTAGGTAGGGTGCCAAAGGGAGAGACTTGAGAGATAGGTAGTGAGAGAGAATGTGAGATAGAGGGAGTGGGAGAGAGAGGGAGTGTGAGTGAGAGACCTGAGAGAGGGAGAGGGTGTGGGAGCAAGTGACCTAATAGAGGTAGATAAAGAGGGGGGCGGAGTGAGAGGGACTTATCTAGGTAGGGTTGGAGGGATAGATAGAGAGAGGGGAGAGAGACAAAGAGAGAGTTACCTAGGTAGGTTTCCAGAGGGAGAGACCTGAGAGAGAGAGAGGGGGTGGGAGGGAGAGACATGAGAGAGAGGGAGAGAGAGGTAGTGGGAGGAGAGAGTGGGATAGAGTGGGAGGGATATAAAGAGAGATGGATAGAGGGAGTGAGAGAGGGTGGCAGGGATTGATTGAACGAGAGGTATGTAGAAAGAGGGGGATGGTATGTAGAAAGAGGGAGAGACCTAAGAGAGAGAGGGGGTGGGAGAGAGAGACATGAGAGAGAGTGAGAGAGAGAGGGAGTGGGAGAGAGTGGGAGAGAGTGGGAGGGATATAGAGAGAGATGGATAGAGAGAGTGAGAGAGGGTGGTAGGGATTTATTGAATGAGAGGTACGTAGAAAGCGGGAGACAATAGATAGAGACAATTAGAGAGGGTAGGAGGGAGGGAAGGAGGGAGAGGTGAGATGTATAGATAGGGAGGAAGTGATAGAGGTTGAGGGTATAGGGTTGAGGGATTAGGATGGAGGACCTATAGGGTTGATGGTTTCTAGGGTATTAGTGTTTAAGGTTTGAGGGTTGAGGGAATAGGGTTGATGGTAGAGGGTATTTGGTTGAGGGTATAGGGTTGAAGGTTTAAGGGTTTAGGGTTAAGGGTTTAGTTGGTTGAGGGTTGAGGGTTTAGGGTATAGGTTTGAGGGTATATGGTTGAAGGATTAGGTTCAGGGTCCAATGTAAGGGGTAGAGGGTATAGGGGTAGAGGGTTCAGGGTTGAGAATTGAGGGTTGAGGGTTTAATGTATAGGGTAAAGGGTAGAGGGTAGAGGGTTTAAGGGTTGAGGGTTGAAGATTGAGGGTTTAAGGTATAGGGTCGAGGGATTAGGGTTGAGGGTCCAATAAATAGGTTAGAGGTTATAGGGGTTGAGAGATTAAGAATTGAGGGTTTAGGGATTAGAGTAGAAAGTTTTCTTGGATTCCATGGTATAAGGGTTGAGGAATTAGGGTTGAGGGATTAGGGTTTAGGGTAGAGAGTATTGGGTTGAGGGTTGAGGGATTAAGAGGGTATAGGGGTAGAGGGATTAGGGTTGAAGGGTTGAGGGTTGAGCATTGAGGGTTGAGGGATTTATAGGGTATAGGGGTAGAGGGATTAGGGTTGAAGGGTTGAGGATTGAGCGTTGAGGGATTAAGAGGGTATAGGGGTTCAAGGATTGGGGTTTAAGGGTTGAGGGTGGAGGGTTGAGGGATTAAGAGGGTATAGGGGTTGAGGGATTAGGATTTAAGGGTTGAGGGTTGAGGGTGCAAGGATTAAGAGGGTATAGGGGTAGAGGGATTAGGGTTGAAGGGTTGAGGGTTGAGCGTTGAGGGTTGAGGGATCAATAGGGTATAGGGGTAGAGGGATTAGGGTTGAAGAGTTGAGGGTTGAGGGATTAAGAGGGTATAGGGTTTAGGGATTAGGGTGAAGGGTTGAGGGATTTAAGAGGTTGAGGGATTAGGGTTTAAGGGTTGAGGGTTCAGTTTAAGAGGGTATAGGGGTTGATGGATTAGGGTTGAAGGGTTGAGCGTTGAGGGTTGAGGGATTAATAGGGTATAGGAGAAGGATTAGGGTTGAAGGGTTGAGGGTTGAGCGTTGAGGGTTGAGGGATTAAGAGGCATAGGGGTATTAGGAAGGGTTGAGGATTAAGAGGGTATAGGGGTTGAGGGATTAGGGTTTAAGGTTGAGGGTTGAGGTTTCAAGGATTAAGAGGGTATTAGGGTTGAAGGGTTGAGGGTTGAGGGATCAATAGGGTATAGGGGTAGAGGGATTAGGGTTGAAGAGTTGAGGGTTGAGGGATTAAGAGGGTATAGGGGTTTGGGGATTAGGGTTGAAGGGTTGAGGGTTGAGCGTTGAGGGATTAAGAGGGTATAAGGGTTCGGGGATTAGGGTTTAAGGGTTGAGGGTTGAGGATTGAGGGTTGAGGGTTGAGGGTTGAGGGTCCAATGCATCCGAATAGGTATGTTTATGCTAGGCATGGTTCTCTTTCGCACCGAAACACGTGGAATCGCTTTGAGCTACGTTCCACCGGATCGATCCCTTAAGGGTCCAAAGTGCAAAATGGCTGCAAACTTTAGCATGCTATTACTCAGATACCATGATACTTAGAAACTTCTCGTATGATCCTACAGGATCACGTTGGGCCCCTCTACAAAAACCTCTCCTGGTTTTTGCTATCTCAAAGTGGTTTTCCCATGGTGGCGGATTTTCAATTGATGGAAAAAGCATCAAATGCAAGCAGTGCAAAGTTGCAAAGTAGTGCAACTTTCATTTTGCAACTTGTGTGACCAAGTGGACTATTTCAACACGTCTGAATAGGTATGTTTATGCTAGGCATGGTCCTCTTTCACACCGAAACACGTGGAATCACTCCGAGCTATGTTCCACTGGATCGATCCCTTAGGTTGGAGGAGTCTAAAGTTGCAAATTTGTAAGTTGCTTAAAGCAACAAATTTGAAATGCAACGGTTACTTGTTTTGAAAGTTGGTTTTTAGTTAGTTGAGGGCATGGATCAGTTAGAGAAGGGTACGTTTCAAGCATATAATCTGGAAAGGACTCAAATTAAGATGCATGAGTACAAAGTATCAATCAGGAAAGGCATCCCAATTCTCTAGGCCTATATATCAATGATAGGCAGATTCATATTCAAAGCTAGCACATGATTTTAATTGGTTAATTAGAAACAGCTATTATATTTATTTATCAAATTTCCATTATCAAATTCATATTTGAATTAGACTTCATATTCAGAGCTCGAGTCATTACAGTGGTATTAGAGCGAATGAACCTGCCAGCCTTTGGGTATTGCTACAACTTGACTTTCGATTGGAAGCATGGCAACCGATGATAGTGATTGGCAAGATTACTTAATGAATCAGGTAGTAAGCTTAGTAGTTTATCTTAAAGGAATGCCATTATGGTCACATTGAAAAGAATAGTAGAAGAATGTTTAGGCTTTATTGAGCAGTCATTTGTAGTATTAGATATAGCTCTGGCTTTCACAGTATTGCACATGATTGCAAATAGTTTCAAAGATCTAGATGACATCAATAGTTCACATTACTCAAGAAGGATGAACATCTTAAAGACATTTGCGAAAAATCTGGACAAGTAACCTTCTTGTGGACTTAGGGTTGCAAGATTTGATCTACAAAATGTTCCACCATTTCTTCAGTAGGATCAAGAACACACATAATGAAGGTGTGTTTGCAGCCATGAAATATTATGGTTCGAACTATCCAGAAGAGTGATGTTTTATCTCGACCAACCATATCTATACTATGGTTTTTTTAGAAACAAGGATGGGTTCTCTCTTCATCGGCGTATACATTATTCCTTAATGTGTTCACACCAGTGTTACAAGACTTGGACTCGCCTCAGACTTGACAAGCCAATTTTTTACTTGGACTCGGGCTCGGAGCCCAGACTCAACAAATAGAAAAACCTATGAAATTCAAAGATTTTTAAGGATTTAAAACTTGTTTTATGCACCCTTTAATAAATAAACCTTAAAGACACAATAGAATTATCAAATAGAAATTACTATGATCCCATACAGAAACATACATCAATCACATAAGTATAAGTGTAAATTTTAGCTGAAGGAAATAACACATTTAGATATATAAATATTGTGATATTGCTATCATGATTCAATCGTGTAGTTTTACAAGTCAAACTCATTGACTCATGATTCATGAGTAAAAGTTCACAAGAACCCATCTCTCATGATAATGAATGGTTCATAAGAAGGAAGATAAATCTTCATACATTTCTTCTATCACAAATGAGATAAGTGCTTGGTTTCATGAAGGTCATGAGGCAACCATTAATGGGGAGTGGATACATGAAGAACCGATGAAGAATGATAATGGCTTCAGACCTGCTATAAAGTATATGCACAAATACAAGGTATACGCATGAAAACACGTAAGCCACAAAGTATACATTTGAACGCATGTAAGTCACAAAGTATACACTTAAGTTGTAAAGTATACACTTGAATACATGTAACTCATATCTATTGAACCATCAATTTAGAATGCAAATATGGACAGGCAACGATAAAAGATATTTGTATTAACCAAATAGCCATGTAGGCATACTTCAATATATGTCAATATAAGTATGAAATATATGTACAAAATAGCCATATAGGCTTATGAGAATGCCATATAGGCATACAATGTCAAATATGTCCAATACAAAATGTGTACAAAACTGCCATGTAGGCATACAACAAAGAGCTATGGAATAAAAAATCATTGCTCTCCATGCCTTGGAAATAAAATCATTCCCTTTCCTTTTCGATCGGATGGCGATAGGTCTGTCACTCATTTTTGTTGTGCTCGAGGAGTGCTCCTGCTACTCCTCCTAAGGTTTAGTTCATTGTGAAGTTTTAATTGTTACAATAAGAAGTAAAGACATGAATATATAGAAATTACATTATAAAAAATGATATATTTGACAAAATAATCACTTACTACCATCTCACGATCTCTCTCCATGAGGGAAATATTCTCACGCCCATGCTCAGGCGTGCTCAAGTCCTGTATAAACCATACAAATAGAAATTAAACTACGTGAATCAATAATGATTTGATTTTTCACTAACTAACATCTATAACAACAAATGTAAATTGAAATTTACTAATTTGCCTCATACCTCTCCTATCAGAGCCATTGAGGATTGTATATTAGATGTCACACCAATATCCATTGCCCTCGTCACATTCGAAGGTGTATCGTCACGCAACATCTGAAAATAAAACAACAAATTATTCAACGTAATCAATGATGCGAATATAAACTACACAAATCTATTAAGTACTTGATTCATTAGTTAAACTCTTTATTCTATTACCTCTATGTAGGTTTGAGTAAATCCACTGCCACTGGGAAGTGTTCCATCAAAACCTTCAATATTAGTTTGTTCAACATCCAAAATCGCATATTAAATTACCATTCGTAAAATAATGCTATTAACATGCAATAAATTTATAGTTGTTTACTAGTTACATACCCTAGCGATAAGTGTACTGCAGAAATAAGTTGGTGGGGGGCCGGTGTATTTAGTCTCAACACTATGACCCTGCAATTTTATTAAAATCATAAAACATTTTTAGTTAATCTTGCATTTCAAAATTGAAATTTAATAAATTAAATTCAATGAGCATGCACTAACTTTTACTTGACTATCAATGCCATATGCCTGATGCAAAATGTCAGCTACCCTCTCCATCTCCATAGCTGCAGACGGATCCTACGTACCAGTCACCTGAGTGTCGATGGGGTCATATGAACAAGTAGCCCCGCAAGATTGACACACATGTGTTTGAAGGCCACCACTCGAAGACTCCCCTGGATGACACTGTAGAATAGGGCTATTATGATGGATGACACTCTGGGTCAAAGTGTCGATCGCCTGCAATGTCTCTACGTCAGCACTTTCCTTCATGATGAAAGGCATAACAACGTGCTCACGAGGTGGCCTAGCGAGAGCTCGTCTACCTTGCCGCATAGGATCCGACTGTGCACTAGGTCTATTCTAAGCTGACCCCCCACCTCCCCCCTGGAAATCCTTCATATCAAAATAGTTTGGGATCTTGTCCAATATGAACTCATTGTATAGTTTCCTAAGGAAATATTGCGGGATCTCGCAATTGTTGCAAGGTGGGTAATTGGAGACCATGTACCACCTATCATAAAATTGGTCCCTAATCTGTTGGTGGTGGCACCAATGGATAGGAAACCTCTTCGCATTGAGGGTAATATTTTCATTTGTGCAGGGGTCGGTGAATAATGAGCACAAATCACCTTTTGTAATTTTTAAATCCTTTACATCCTTGTATGATAGTTTATTTGCATAATAATCCCTAGCCGCCTGCCTCCTATCTTGCCATCCAGTTAATTGTTTGCTAATTGAATCTATATTTTTTAACATATCTTTCAATGAATTTGCTAGGGTCATTCTTTCTGCGGTTGAACCATTTGGATCACTCAACCTACTGATCAAATCCTCAATTTGCTTTTTTTTGTTCTCAATTTCACTCATTAAATTTTGTTGAGTGCTAGGAGGAGGTTGATTTTGATCTTGAGGATTTGGTCGGTCTTCCTGTTGAGGGTTTGGTTGGTCCTCCTATTGAGGATTTTGAGGGTTTGTAGGTTGATTTTCATCTCCTAAAGATTCAATCAAACATATATCAAATTCAACCTAAAACTAACAAATTCAGAACAAAAACCATAGAATCCTTACCTCGCATAGCTCCTCGTCATCATGGCGCCATCATTGCGAAGAAATATCAATTGTTGGTGAAGAAATTTGTTGAATTGCTCCTCCTAGAATGCGAGCGCGAAATTGTGGGTGTTTTGGCTGCGGCTGCAAAAAAAAAAACAGTTGAAATGCTAATGACAGATTTGCATTTATTTTTTTGCTTTTAATAGTCAATAATGCGAGCGCGTTATAATGCGCTCGCGTTATTGGTTTGTAGTTGCCGAGCCTCAGGCTTGGCATAACGAGTGATAATGTACTCGCGTTATGGATTTTCAAACAAAAAAATTAGAGGGTGTCCACGAAATTGCTACCCATTTCCATGCACCCACCCTACTCCCAATAACCATCTCTCATTGTAATAAGAACACTAATGTAATAATGGTGACGAAGAATATGGCCTACCAAATAGAATCCACATGAGAAAATTCTACAGGATCTACACGTAT
Source organism: Sequoiadendron giganteum (assembly GCA_007115665.2). NCBI lineage: Eukaryota > Viridiplantae > Streptophyta > Pinopsida > Cupressales > Cupressaceae > Sequoiadendron > Sequoiadendron giganteum. Next base: position 452,012,314 of record CM021103.1, on the reverse strand, counting down.
GCAACATCTCAAAGGAGAAATACATAATCAATGCACCAATCTCAAATAGCTGAAAAATAGATTCAAACCACATCAATATCATGTAAAATAGAGATATTCAAGTATAACATGTGGATTTCCAAGATTCAAACATAGGATCAACACTATATTTGATTTTGCAAAGAAGCCCACATAAGAGTGTGAAGTGGGGTTAGTGGAAAATGGAAATGAAGCATGAATTATTCAATTAGGGTAAGAATTCACAAATACCCGTATCAAAAAGATTGATCAAATCCCACTAACAAATGAAATTGAATGTAAACAAGTTAAAAATCAACAATTAACAAATGAAATTCAAATCAAATCATGAAAACAACTCGTGCAAACCTAGCATTCCATTTTAAAATTGGTTGATGGTGTGTTGAATTGCTCAATCATTAGCTCCCATGATTGCAAAAGCTTCAAATGACCTATATAAGATGATTAAATTGATCAAATGCTCAAATGACATGAATTAGCTCAAATGATTCTAGGTGATGATAATGGAGGGAAGAAGGTTATTTTATAGATTTTTAAAATTTAGATCAACAATGGAGAATTGATCTTGAGATTAAATCAAGGAGGATCAAGGGTAAAGATTGATTTGAACTCAAAATATCTCCACAATTTTAGAAAATTGGTTGAGATATTTTAGAAGGATGGAGATTAGATCAAGAGAAATGAAGGGTTGAGGATGAATGAGAAGGTTGAGTTTGGCTAGGATATTTTTGAAAAAGAATACTCCATGGGAATATGCCTTTGAGAGGGAAATCAGATTAATTAAATAACTCAAAGTTATTTAACTATGGTGGACTAGAATATTCCGTTAAAAAAAGAATATTTCATGCAAGTGGAAGGGAAAATTAGATGATTAAATAATTCAAAATTATTTAATTATGAGACATTAGAAGAAAATTAGATTTTGCTAATTAAATAATTAAAAAAATTCAATTAGGGTTGATGAAGGGAAAATTAGTGAAAAATTATGAATCAATTAAATAATTTAAAATTAAATTTAGTTAATAGAGGAAATAAGGATAATTAATGAAAAATGATGTTCAAGGGGGAAATTGACAAAAGTGATGAAAATGATGAATTATGTAGGATTAGGGATGTGTGATACATGTTAGGCATTTGCATGTCTACTTTTGCCCCTCTTTGACACAATGTATTGATTACATTGTTTCAAAGATAATTACTTCTTGGATAATAAAAATCGGATGCCCCATTGTGCCCAGTAGATGACAAAAGGATGATAGGATGCTATGCTGCCCCCTCAAGAGGTTGGCTATATTTTTTTTTTGGGTCGAGCTTACAACAAGAGTTCAAGATTGGTTTGGTTAAAAAGAGGACAAAAAATGAGGCCCTAGGGGTCCTAGAAACTGAGTAGGATTGATAGCGAGACTTGTAAAAAGATAATGCAAGGTGGTCGCGGGTGAAACCCTAGGTTTTGGGGGTAATATATAGGAAACTAGGCTCAAAATATCCGCATCTGCACACTCAAATTTAGATATTTTCAGAGCTCTGATCACTTCACTTTGCTCAGACACTTTCCATAATAGCACTCGTGCCTCATGCCTCACACCATGCAGATAGAGTCTAAAAGTTCTAGAGGTCTGCAAGAGTGGGCCCAACAGTATATGTAACCTTAATTTTAGCTTGCATGTAATTTTAGGTGCATTAATTACTAGCCAAAGGTAGGAAAAAAACACATCAATCTACAAATCAAAACTTTTGAAACCCGACAGGGCGCGTTTGCAATCACGCATTGCCACATTTGCAACAAAGTGACACCTTTGAGATGGATTAGCATGTTTGCACTATAACGACACAGGTAGATTTGCACATTTGAAAAGGCATCCACTTTTTATTTTGGGATATCGACGCATTTGAAAAATGACCTGCATTTGACTGATATGTAACACTATGTTTGTAGAAAGCGTCACGTTTTCTCTTTTTGGTCAAACACTTAGGTTTTTTATTAGATTTTTGGAAAATTGACATTGTTGGCTTCATGATTTCATGTGACCTTCACCCCATTTACTCTAGAGAGCAAAGGCCTTGGATTATGGTTTAGATGGATCGACTAGGAGAGCTCGAGGTTGAGTTCTTGGCTAGTATTAGTCTTTTCCACATTGTGTACATGCTTGAGATCTGGGTACATAGCGGCATGATGACCGCACTGTTGAGCAATGGAGGTTAGATACAACTACCTTTCACCTCCCGATAGGGGAGTGTACTACTACACTGGAGGATGTTTGGCATATCCTCAAGGTGTTGATTGATGGTGTTCACATTATCTATGAGATGGATAGAGGTACTATGTCTATATGAAGACTGCTCAGTGAGGAGGAGTTGGATATTGTTGATGGATAGCTAGATTTACGACTGTACTATGGAGAGGTCTATGAGATTGTACTGTCTAGCTACTTTGATCATAGGGCCCATTATGCTAGATCATAGGGCACAAGGACTCACTGTTGGATGGGATTATGTGATTGAGGGCATGGTTTCTGAGGGGATCACATACACGTGGGTACCTTGCATCCTCACACACCTATATCATGATATCCATCAGGTGTGCTATTGATCAACTACTAGCCTTTTTTTAGGAGTGATTTTACTACACGTATGCATCTAGGAGAGCATAGCAATCACTCAAATCATCAGTGAGCTAGATAGGGATCTGGGAGATCCACTTATTTATAGATATGGTAGCCAGTTGACACAAAGGAAGACAAGCGGTTTACACTACTAGAGAGGCATTTTTGATGATATGGATGAGTTCATTTGGAAACCTTATCTACAGGTCAAGGTTTGGTCATACGATCACGAGCATTTACCTTTCTATTGGCAGATAAGGTGGTTGATTGGAAAAACCACCCATATCATTGAGAGGTACTTACCAGACAAAGTCATGAGATAGTTTGGTGAGCAATAGGTTGTACCTATAGATGATTATCATGTTATTTTTCAATGTACTACTAGAGAGATTGTTACTTGGGGAGGCATGATTGTGCCTCATATTGCTAGATAAGAGAGTTGCCTCAATTGGTTGCACATCCTTGGGGTTGGATGGGAGGGCCAGATGATCATAGTATGACTCCATATTATATTTCATGGTGGACACAACAATTTCCACTATGATTTACTCATCCTCCACATGGACTGGGGGCAGTTGGAGGACAAAGGAGATAACCCGAGGAAGAGCCTGGTAGGGCTTGAAGGATGCGACGAAGGGTAGAGGCTGAGGTATGATAGGTAGTACCTCATTATGGATAGCTCAACCACCTCCACACCAGAAACCACCACAACAACAACCACAACATGATCAACAACAGGTACCTGCATAAGACCCTCCTTGAGATTAGGGGAGAGGGGGTGATAGGGACCAAGATGTTGATGTCTGATTGGAACTAGTTTTATTAGAACGAGATTAGGTGCACTGTGAGTGTTATGGTTACAAGATAGAGCAAGACCAGGTGACTGCTTAGTTGATTCAAAGAATATTTGAGATAGATTAGGTGCTCATAGATCGCGACCAAGCTAGAGGCGAGAGAGATGCCTACACCACAGAGCGAGGCATGAATATTTCCCGACAGTAGGCTATAGAGACATAGGTTACTCTAGTCACAACTGAGAGGGATACAAAGTGTGGCTGAAAAATTCAGCTTGAGATTGCACAGGGATCCATGGTTACCATGGATAGACATATGTGTGAGATGGAATGCCTAGTGTAGGAGGTGACATATTAGAGGACTCTTTATGAGGTGACTATTTTGCGAGAGTGAAGGTAGCCTAATTCCTCAACTCGGAGTGCTACTACAATGGGTTCTAGCAAGTCAGAGGGTGGTTCCATTAGTCACCCCTCACAGCATACACAGAGACATATACTATAGTCGCATAGATCACTAGGCCACAGTGAGCACACCTAGAGATCTCTAGGACACGGGGATGACAAGCAGTAGGCTATTAGGCCAACTCCTTATCAGCCTCCTAATGATGGAGAGGAGCATAGGAGTATAGGATATACTTTGTACATATTGATGTATAGGTTTCTAATTTTGATGTAAATTTGGTATAGATATGCCAATGATATGTATACATTCATCAGTTTTCAAGCCTCTTGTATACATGTATTTTTGATGTATAGATTTTTTTTTGTATAAAAAATTTAATGAATGATGATGTACCATGACATTTATATTTTTGATGATATACATACATACATACATACATATATATATATATATATATATATATATATATATATGAGATGCCATGATTTTAGTGTGGCTATTGATGTGCGTGATTCCCATTGATATTATGCATGATGTTCATGATTTGTATGATGATTATGATTATGATATGATTATGGATACACTGATAATTATGAGATTATGATATGATGATACTTAATGATTTGTTGATATGTGGATATGATTATTTTTATATATTTTTTGATATGCATGATTTATGGATGATGTATGATATGATGTAGATGATATATGATATGACATGTGATATGATGGATACATATATAATTATTTTGTGGATGCGGGATGCATGAGATTGATGTTAGTAGGAAAAATAGATAGAGAGATCATATGATAGAAGAATAGATGGTGTTAATCCAATTGTTGAAAATCCATTTTTTGTGAATATGGATATGAATGATAGTGATGACGATAATTGATGATGTATGATAAATATTATGAATATGACTTTTCTTAAGGGAAAAATAACTAATTTCATCATATCAATCCTTATTACTATAACAAATAAACACGATGCACCAAGGTATGAAGAACCAAGGCGGATTTGTATTTATTGCATGGAATTTGACTGTGCAAAGAAGATGAGTATTCTTGTACATACCATACATATGGAATCCTTATTATGAGTGTAAGGATTAGAATCTCAAAGCATGTTGGACCAATTCATGGAGAGGTATGAAGAACCAAACATGCAAGAGCTGCTTTATGTTGCCTGAGACAACTTCCACACACACAAGGCAAGTATTTGCCATGGTCATATTACTAGAATATCCAAAAAACATAACATATGAAATAAATGACCATTCCCCATTCCTTCCTCTCTAAATAGTTTTTTAGATACATCCTTGAGAGGTCATCGGAATAAGAAAATAAAATAAATCAAAAGAAAATACCAAAATAGACGAACAAAGTTGCCCTATCACTTGACAGAGATGTTTGTTGTTTAGGGATGTTATTCGTTGATGATGCCCATTGTAGGAAAGATATGTCAATTAAGGAATATACTAGGATGTGTTGGTGATGATGATGACAATTTATAGGAAATTGATATTTAGGCATTGTTTTATCTAATAATGATCAAGTCTTCACAATTTTTGCTTGAATGTTCTAGATTTCAATAGTTGTTATGTTTGCTTTGATTACTTTGTCAAAGGGTGAATATGATGATGGATAGTTTATTACGAATGGGGGATGATGGAGATGGTATTTTTGATATTTTTTGAATTTTTTTATGCTTTTTGAAGTTTTTGAGCTTGTTTTTGGCATTTTGAAGATATATTTGGATTTTTTAGATTTTTGAAAGATTATTTGGATGTTTTTTGGTATTTTTCAAGATTACATTGATAGGTAGGTTGAGGTCGATTGATCAAATTGATTTTTTGATGATGAAGATAACTAATCAGATTGATTGATTGATGATGAGGATAACATTGTTGAAGATTTGCAACAATACAAGGATAGTGTTACCTAGGCTTGAGTAACACAAGGATAGGGAGGCATACATCCCAAGGTGATAATTGATTGATTGGATAAGATATATTAAGATCTATAGCCAAGCCAGGGTGCAAGATATGCTAGATAATGTGATAAGGATCTTTTTTGATTGATTTTGCTTTTATTTGAACATGTTTAAGTTGCAAAATGAGTTAGAGGAAATAGATCAAGACTTGTTCCAAAGTAAGGTGTTAATACCTGCCTCCATTGTCTAGCAATGTATAGAACATCATGAGTGGATAAATGGGGTTACATGATAGATGAAAGAACTTGTCAAAATGAAGGACTTTGCTTCCAAGGACTATCTTGTAGGAGTATGTCCTGTTAGGATAAATGATTTGTATTTGGATAGGGGTAGATAGAAATGGCTTGCTTGGATAGTGCTAGATATAGGTGATTATATGGTATAGAATAGGATATAGTTTGCATAAAAGATCATGTCAAGATTTTGGAAGAAAAAAAATTAAAGTATTTGCTTCTAATTTTTTTCAAGATCAAGATGGGTTTGAAACTGAATAGATTTGATTAGATCATCGAGTTTGATATGGTATGGATATGGCTCATGGATTTATTAGGGATAGGAGTGGGTGAAGTTTTATATTTTATTATGGATAAGATAAGTTGCTTCCAATTGGAATTGTACATGGATTCTTGATTTTACACATGACACCTATTTTCCAAGTTTTTATCATGGTACTTGTCCAAAGCACCACCAGAGTGGTTTTCACTAGAGGATGTTTTTTTTCTCTTTACTATTTCTATTTTAACTTTTTGATCATGTTGAACCCTCTGAGGGTGTTGATGTAGATGTGCTACTATCATGATGTTCCAATGATATCCTAAATGGTAGAGTTGTCATGCCAAGATACGAGCACTTGCATATAACTCCTAAATGTTGTTGTGATCTTTATCTATACCAAGATTAGCCTTATCTAAGCGTGCACATCACCATAAAGTTCCCTTAGAGTCCTTATGATAAAGAGTTTCTACTAGGATACGATTAAAGTGAGACTTGGATATTCTTCTTCTTCAAATTGGTTGCGAATTTTGATAAGGGGTATGAGATGAGGATGGATCGGTTGATAGCTTGGATATTGAATCTTTTGTTTTCCAAGCTTGGGATGATAATGCATGAAATGTGGGTATGGAAATTTGTGTGAATTTAGGACCAACCTGAGTGTATGATGTCATAACTTTCTTTTGCATTGATGGACACTTCTAATGGATGGATTTCTCTTTTTGTTGTTTATCCATAGTTTCATTGACTAATGGATTTTGATATGGGTTATTTTATTTTTCTTGTTTTATAATCCATTTGAGTTTCAAATGTCCATATTGATTTTTTGATTCATTAGCTTCAACAATTTTCTCTTTTCCTTTGTAAGAATTTGTTTCTTGTTGGCCCCAATTAGTGGGTGGAAAGATGCAACAACGACGATTCATGACATGGATAGGTGAAGAACTAGTAGAAATTTCATCACAAGGATCCTTCGTGACTCCAACATTGGTGTTTTCATTAGATAAGGTTGCCCCCAGTATTAGTGAGCTATCACCACCATCATTAGATTTGATACCTTGACACTAAGAATTGTCGAGGATAGTCATCTGCTCATTATGTGATGTAGATTCCTGATCAATACATTTAGTCTGAGTTTGAGAAATACTAGATTCAAATTGGTCTTTGAAAGATGTGGATATTACGAATTTGATATAGAATCCTTCTTTAGATCATTTGTTGGAGTATTTCCATGATATCCTGTGAATTTATGTATAGCTTTGTCATTTGTAAATATATCTATAGTAGGAGATTCTTGTTTTGAATGAGGATCATTTACATATACAACGAAAGTAGGTAACTCATGGGTAGATTTAAGATTTGTTGGTGTGTTGTTATGGCCATGTTTTGTAAGATAAAATATGGACTGAAAGATAATCATTAGGTCATGATAGTATATTGGGGAGGTGGTGGACTCTTGGTCTTGGCTTATTTTAGGATAATCTTTGTTAACGGATTGGAAGATGGTCATTAGCTCATGGTAGTATTTTGGAGAAATAGGATCTTGATCTTGACATTTCGAAGAAACCTTCATTATGCTTAGGATTATGTTCTTGACATGGGCTTACGGTAGATGGTGGAATATGAACGGGGAGCACTTGAGTAGTTTCTGAATTTTGGTATAAGCATAATGAATCTTGAATGGATACAAAAGGTGAGAGAGGACGTGACTGTGCTTGGATTGGGTTTTCTTGATCTTGACTTTGAATAACATAGGCCTTTGGATTAGTACTGAGGTTAGTATTATCTACAACATATATCCCTTGAGCAAGATCCTAGAAAAGGTAATTATTGGATGATATGGATTGATTTTACGAAGAGCTTGGAGATGGAATATGAGATTCTTGAGTGTTAACTTCTTTAGTTCAAGTATTATCATATAGTCAAATAAAGGAGTGATGTTATGATATAATACGTGCTTGAAGGGATTATTTTGATATGATACATTGCTAGACATAGGATAATAGTTTTGATTGCCTGTTTGAAAAGCATCTTGATTAATGTCCATGTTCTCATCTTGAGACTAGTAAACATTACTGATGTAAGAATTTGATCCTTCAACGTACCCTAACACATCATCATAGGGACAATTGGCTCAATTATAGCTCTTGTTTGTACTAGAATATTTTCCATTACCATGATCATGGATTGTTGTTCATTGATCCAATTTAACCTCACCTTGATCAATGAGGTCATGCATAAGATGTTTAAGCCTAACACAACTCTGTGTTTTGTGACCATTTGTTATATGGAATTTGCAATAATCATTTTTTTTATACCACGAGGGTTTAAATTACGGTTCGTCATATTGTTTTTTCTCTAGTAACTTGATAAATTTTGATTGGATCAAATTGTTTAAGACCATTTTGATAGGTTCCCCTAAGGGAGTGAGCTTCCACCTTGTTTGATTAAAATCATTGTTGGTAGGCCTTGGTTTTCCTCTTGGAGGATTTTGATTTTTATTGGTCATTTGATTATTTTGAGTATTGTTTTGAAGGTAGTTTTAATGATTATTGGATGGAGGTTGTATGTTTCGTATGAATTTAACATCCACTACTCCATCCTTGGTAACATTCTTGTTCTTCGCCCATAGAAACGATTTATCATTTGAGCAAGAAGGTTGGTCCCTATTGTTGTATATTTTAATGAGTCCTTTTGCAATGAGATATTCTCAATAGTTATGCTTTTTTCAATAGTTATGATATCGTCAAATATGTTAGGATATAGCATGGTTAATTGAAAGCTAAAATCAATGTTTATATTTCCAATGAAGATGTCAAAAAGTTGTTTATCAAGGATGATCCATTTTCATTTACTTGCTTTGTGTTGTCATCGCTGCAAGAAGGAAGCAAAAGTCTCACCTTGGTTTTTCTTACCTTGTACAAAGTGGTCACAATAATGTCTTTCTCTATGTTGTATGAGAAGTGTTTAATAAATTTTTTTGTGAGTTCATTAAATGTTTTGATTCCAGGAGGTAAATGAGAAATCCATTCTATAGCTTGCCCATCAAGGGTCCTTGGAAAGAGTCTCATTAAGTATGTGTCATTGTAGGCTATTTCCATGCAAGCCATGAAAAATTCTCGTATGTGTTGAATGTGATCCCCTCTTCCTTTGTACTTGTCGAATTTAGGAATTTAAAAGTTTTTAGTAAAAGGGATCATGGCAATTCTTCAATCATAGGGATAGGGACAAATTTCTTCCAAGGCATAGCTCCTCTTAGTCTTTCCAAGTTGTATGTCTGCTATCTTTTGGTTTAGATTTTAAATTTGCAATGCTAACTCGTTACCTTGAGTATTTTAAGGAGGATTAGACCTGGATTATAGTTTTGATGTCTGAAGAGGGATGATGAATTGTCAGATGGGTTTTGAGTTTGCATCGAACCTTGAGGGATGTTGTATATATATTGAGGAGGAATGTTTGGATTTTGAGGATTGATGTTTGAGTATTGAGGGTTGATGTTTTGATATTGAGGGTTTACATTTTGATGTTTAGGGTTTATGTTTTGATATTGAGGATTCATTTTTTTTTTATAATAGGGGTTGATTTTTTAATGTTGAGGATTTGTGTTTTGTTGATATTGAGGGTTTGTATTTTAATTTTGTGGCTTTTGGGTGTATGAAGGATCATATTGATATTGCATCATATTAGGATCCATATTTTGAAATTTCAACCCTTGTTGATATTGAGTGTTGTATGAGTAGTTTTGTTCTTGGTAAAGATGTTGTTGAAAGTGATGTTGTGTCATGTCTTGAGGCTCGTACTGAGTGAAAGGTTTGAATGTGTGTTTGCTTGATACATGACCTATTGTTGAGGGGTATCGGTTTGTGTGTTTTGATAAGTTAGTTGTTGTGGGGGATTAGTTTGTGTGTTTTGATAAGTTGGTTGTTTTCGGGGATTAGTTTGTGTGTTTTGATAAGTTGGTTGTTTTGGGGGATTAGTTTTTTGTGGAGGATGATTAGGAATGGTGTTGATGTATTGGGGGTAGATTGTTGTTGAGGTGAATTTTTTGGATTATGGATGGTATAAATGGGTGAAGCCATATGTGGTGGTTGTGGTGGAATGTTATCGTGTAATGGTGAATTTGGTGTGAATTTTGGTGGCCTAGGAGGAAGGTTTGACATATTTTCATGTTAATCTTTGGACCTTGTTGAGGTGTATTTTATGACAAAGAGGTTTCATATAAGTTCTTGATATATTTGGTCTCCATGTTATAGTTGAAACATTATGAGTTGCAAGTGGAGTGGTGAAGGGATTGGTTGAATGTTGTGAAAGCTTTTGTGTTGCTAAGACATTAGGATTCAATTAATTTTTTTGGGTTGTAATTTCTTGTTCCATTTGAGATGATTGTCTATACAATGGATAGTCAACTTGTCTTGCATTAGAAGGATCATTTGTTTGTGTAAGGAAAGCTAGAACTTTCGATTGTCTTGTGGGTTTAAATACTTGTCGGACTACCGTGTCTTCATCCATATGAATGAGAGTTGGGTCCTTAAAAACCTTAATGTTAAAACCAATTAGCAACCTAGCCCCATGTTGAGCAAGTCTAAAAAAGTAATTGTTTGGATTGGAAGTGATTAGTGCATCAATAACCTTTTGTATGTGGGGATCTTGAGTCATTTATAGGATCTTTTATTTGGCGATTTTGGCATTGGTTTCATCTTCTACATATCCATATTTTCCTTGATTAGGTTGGTTCAGTGGTTGATAGATGAGGTTTTGATGGTGAAAATTGGAATTTTGTTGTTGAGGATTAACATGTTGTTGAGGATTAATTTTTTGTTGTTGAAGGGTGGTGTACTTAGAAGGAGCAATATTAGAGGGCATTCCCCGTGATATTTTAGTTGTGGTTTCCACACTTTTGGTGTTTGGAATGTTAGAAATACTAGGATTGGCTTCCATGTTCTTCTTGTGTTGTGATCTAGTTGTTTTTATAAACTCACAATAGACCTTAAGGATGAACGACTTGAGATGATGGTAGGTGTGATGATATTGTTTGGATTTTGATTTCAAAATAGATTCAAAGGATATGTTGACAAGTTTTTCGGACCAAAAGAGATGATGTTCAAGTTTATTGAATCAGATTGGTTAACCTTTAGATAAAGGATGATGACAAAGCTGATTGGATTGTGCTAGATCTCAAGATGTTGGTGAAAAGTTAGATTGATGCTCTTTACTTGGACTAGACTAATGAGTACAAGCAAGGTGATTTGATGGTAATTTGTAAACCTAGAGGGGAGATATTTCCACTAAGTTAACAAGAACACAAGATGAGGATGGATGTGATCAAAAGACACTAGCAGGATGATTGGTTTGATTTTGATATGTTGATTTGATGCTTTGACAAAAAATTTGTTAAGGATGGTATGATAAGATAATGTTGTTTGAGGTTGTTGATGTCTAAGGATGTCTGATAAGATTGATGTTTGTCTAAAAGGCTATAATGAAGTTTCCTAGGAAAACCAAGTTGAAAGGATAGTTTGATGTTTTGAGGATAACAAAGATGATGCAAGACTGTAAGGTCTATTGTGGCAAATGTTTCTATTTTGAGGATAACATGTTATGAAAGTTTTATGTTTGGGAAATTTGTAGGTCCGAGAAGAAAAATATCACAGTCAATTGTAGAAATTTAGGAAAAAGCGACATGCTACCCCCAAACAAGCATGTGTCATGCCCTAAAATTTCTTCATATTAAACCAAACACAATGACCAAAAATTTTATCATGAGAACACTACTAAGGCAAATCTAAGTTCTAGGTGTTAGTTCAAAAATGATGACATCACATTTACGATGTCATCTCATCGTTTTAACTATCCTAATTTGCTTTTTCCTCTAATAGACACTAAGACATAGCAAAGTTTACACTTTTAAAAATTGTTGAACTACAACATCATATTTCTTTCTCCCTAATTGAAATTCTCTCTCCTTTTTAGTTCCATGATAAAAGAAGATATTATTGCATAATTAAAAACTTAACTATTGAGATGTTGGAAATGATAAGCAAAGCTAAAAGAGAAATCTTGCACAAAACTACAAGTATGAAATACATTCAAAAGATAACCCTAACATCATTAAAGAATTTTTATCGCATCACTATAACTTAACATTACACTTGCTCAAAAACTGATAATTACTTGATGACGAGCAGGTCACCTATTTAGTAAATATTATTTGAGTTTTCTTTTGAATTGAGGGTTCAAGGGTCAAACTAAAATCAAAGGTTTATGTCCTCATTAAATTTTGAGAAAATTATCAAACTTCCTTAGGACTAATGTTCACCCAATTGAGAATAGATTTTTTATTTTAACTCCCAATAGATTATTTATATTAATTACCTTATTTAATATCCTTTATAATTATTTGGAAAAAGAAGTATCTACCTACTGATTAAAAGATCTTGATTTATTTATTTATTACACATTATTATATATAAATTACTGACGTATATTTTAATAATTCTAGAGAACATAAGACTCAACTTAAACCAATATTATAATTTAAAATAATCCAATGAATACATGCACAAAATTGTAAGATTCCTACATTTCCAAAATCTTATTATTCTTATGATTATTTCATTATCAATTAAATAGTTAAATACCTACTTGTTATAATTAAATGTTTCTATTTCTCCAATTCACTTCAATGACCTATATACTCCTCAATAAAATATTTTGAGGACCCGAATATTTGAAAAATTCATACTTACCTATATCTACATTTCATGCTTAGTTCATTTATCAACTTCATTGATTCTATTTGAGTATTGCATATGTATAGAATCATGTAAAGATTTCAGATCGACCACGGAGCTTAATGCTACAGAGAATGCATTTGGTGGCTAATATAAACAGCGTTTAGTTCCACTATTACACATGAGTATTTTTGGGGGCTTTTAAACAGAAACAACAATCTGCCCATTCCACCGTACAAGACTATGGTAAAAAGGATCTTAAACCTTCCTATGCAACAATAGGGACTTAAGATTTCCATGGTCTGATTATTTTGCAGCCAAAGATGAATCAATTTTTTTTAAGAAGGTTCTTTAAAAACAAAGTATTTACAAATGCCTCAATAAACACTTTTCTTTTAAAACAACTTCACTATGAAATAGACTTTACTTTGCTTCATGCATTACACAACTTGATAAGACATTTTGAAACAACATCATTTGTCATTCTTCTCTCTTTTTTTAATACAAATGAGTTACAATCTTGCAAGGTTTCAAGAATCATGAAAGGAAAAATACAAAACTAAGTAACACATTTCTTGACTACCACATTTCCTTTCCCTCCAACTAACTTGCATAATTCCATAGCCTCTCCAAGGAGTTCCACAAGAACTTGAAAGGGACAAGAAAAGGAAAAAAATAAGATACCGATGGGCTCTCCTCCCATCCATAGGGTCGATAATCAACCCACCCCCAAGCAAAGGAAACCACTTAGCTACAACACAACTCCAACTTAGCACAAGAACACATAAAGTAAAAACTACACATACACCAAGGAACACAAAGACCACATATAATACATAGTGCACTTACATAAAAAAATGTCACAAATACAAATCTACCATGTTGGTTTTCCCAAGGGAAACCAAAGAAGGGGGAGTAGGGGCTCAACCAAAAGGAGTGTAACAAAGAAAGAATATCATGACCACATCTCCGCATAACAACACCACATAATCTCCACACAAGCATCACCACACCAATCCACCAATCCCATCACACCATACCAACACTCCTTATTCCTCCACTCACAAGTATGCAAATCACTAGGGGGATGCTCATATCCCATGAAAAGAAAGGGTACTCATACGTCGGTAATGGTCATCACCTAAGGGGGATACTCATATCCCAGCAAGGAATCCCTTGAGTGTGGGAGCCGCACCCACTCATCACCCCTACTCTTGGAGCACTAAAAGATCCTCTAAATAGAGGGGGTCAACTCCCCTAAAAAGATAACAAAAATGAAAACAACACATTATGACAAAGAGAGCAAGAAAATTACACATGAAAACCCTCAAAAAAATCCTTTATAACAATTTCCCATATGAATATGCATAAAAGAACAAGAGAGAGGAATACCTCCAAGAGAAATGATCCCAACAATGGATGGCTCTTCTTACCTCTTCCTCCTCTCCAAAATCTCCTCAAAAGAAAGAAACTCAAAATACAAAGAGAGAAAAATCGCATGGTAACCCCCCATCCTCTCCATAAGGAAGGAGTTATAAAGGGAAGGAGGGAGTAACTTCCTCCCAAACTAACTCAACCACCAAAACCATTTCCCTATTTTCGCCACTTTTGCAAAGGGGGCATAAAAAGGGTCCTAAACATTTTTAAAAAGGACACAAATGATAAAAGAAAACTTCTAACCCTTATACCTTAGGCATAGGCTATTCCCCAAACATAAAATATACCTTAATTCTTCTTAAAAGTCTTCTAAAATTCTATTTTAAATTACAAGGTCAAAATTTAGACAAGACACAACCAAAGGTCCACACCACATAATCCCAACATGAAATCCTTCTAACTTAACATCAAGGCTTATGGTCCAAGAACTAGGAAAACATAATATAGACAAGACGAAAGGTGGCTAAGTGGTTTCCCCCAATCCACCGGTATTAGAATTCTTGTACACTCAACGAATTGTGTCAGTACAACATCCATATATATAAATCAAAATAAACACAATCACATATGTGTATCATCTCAAATCAAATAAGAAACATAAAATATCATATAAGATTTATCATGTCAAAATACATTAATCAATCCACCATAACAAATATATTTACATGCACAATATAAACATGACATCCATCAATATCACCCTTCTTTACTATATGCATCAATCAAAAGGTCTCACTAGAGGATTTCTTATTAATTAATCATTATCCATAGCCAATAAATAAAAATCACGATTATCCATCCAACTAATAAAATCCAAGCACCAACCTATACCTACTAATCATCGTAAAATGAACAATCATATGGAAATCAAATAGCATTTAGGAATAGAAAATTACTTTCATATTCACATAAGATTAATCATCAGATAATTATAAGACAAATATAATGTAACACCCCTTTGTTTTGCTTTCTGGATTGGACAGTGTGTCCTTGTTTTGCTTTGATTTGTGTTTTTGGATTTTCAGATACTATATCTTGTGTGTGTATTTGATCGCTATTTATAGAGCGACGAACTATTTGACGTGAGGTGGTTTATCTGATGTTTTAGTTTACATGCTTTAATTGGTGTAATGATGTTAGTGGATATAACATGTGATTTTAATATGAGATTATTGAGTATGATGGAAATGTCAGTTATGATGATTGTATTGGTGAAGGGGACAGGTTCGCATCACTCGCTTGCGAGCGCCCTGCGATTCCGTGATTTCCTTTTCATGATGTGTATTTTATGTTGCTTATATATATGATGTTGGTTTTTTTTTTTCAAGTTTGTAGGTACATGACATTGACTCCACTTGGTTTCACAAGTTTGAGCATGTCGATCCAACAGCTAAGTTGAACGGGAGATAGTAGCTAGGTAACTTGTGTCAAGTCTACACGCTAGCCATAGTGTGTCGTCAATCGTGTGTGTCGAGTCGTTTGCCATGTTTTAATGTTATTTAATTCTAAAGGGATTTTTGATTTGGAAATAAATATTTAGAATTATTGCATTAAATTATGTTGATGGTTATTTAATTTAAAATTGGAATTGTGGATAGAAGATATTATTTAAATGAATTGATTAAGTTTAATTTATTTAATTAATTAATTTTATTTTATTTTTTACTAGACTGCAGGAATCGGGTAGCATGACCCCCTATAAATTGCAGTGCGCCTGTAAACTTTTTAACGTGACCGGCGGCGCTGGCGAAAGGTGTGTTAATTAATTAAATTTAATCCATAGGGATAAATTTAGTTATTAAATAATTTAATTAATTAATTAAATGTGATGTTAAGAAAATTAAATGAAGGAAAAGAATTTAATTCATTTTGGAATTTAATTTCAATTAGTGGGAATTAAATTAGAATTTGGGAATTAAATTTGAACTAGAAGTAATTTAATTTAATTTGGGAATTAAATTTGAATTAGAAGTTACTAAATTATATTGAGAAATTAAAAAGAAATTAGATTTGGTTGTTGAAGATATTTTTCAATTATGCCAACATGTGGGAGTTAAATTAATTGAGAATTTATTAAAGAGTTGGTTGCTAATTCATTCACGGGAGAAAATTTTGGGGAAATTGAAAAGAAAGAGGAAAGTTTATTCGCAGGAGGGGGAGGATATTTTTGGAAAGAGAAAGATATTTTTTTTTTAGGAAGATTTTTTGAAAAAGACAAGAGGATTGTTTTTGGGGAAATTCTTGGCTGTAGAATTGCATTGGAGTTATTTTGGTAAATATTACTTTGTTGTGGATTGCTTTCTTGGTTGGAATCATTGGATTGTTGGATAGAAGTTGTGGAAGCTTTGGAGGAGGCTCTGCATCAAATTTCCATTTCCTGAAGCTTCTTCACTCAGGTTTTCTTCTATGTTTCTGTATTGTTCTTGGTTGTTTTTAGAATTGTAGTGATTAAAGAATTGGTTGTTAAATCTATTTAGGAAAATAATTTGTTGTTAGAAAAAAGGAAATAAATAAATAAAATTAAAAGCTTTTGTTATTCCCGTGAAATTTCTTCAAGGAAATTAGGAAACCTCTGTAGAATTTAGTTTATTTGAAGAAATTGATAGTTTCTTTATTAAATCAAACTTATGGGTAAAACAACACATTTAGATTTGTTTTAGAAGATTTAATCCACTGTAGAAATGAATTTATTTCTAAAACCTCTATAGAAAATTGCAGTGGAAAAAACTAGAGGATTTGAAAACTTCTGGTTAAATCTTGATCTCTTTTAGTTTTCTTATTCCTTTATTGTTATGAATTCAAGAAAATGATTTAAAAGTATTAGCTTTTTGAACCTTTGTGGAATTTTGTTTGTTCTGGAAAAAAATTACTTAATTTCACCTGTAGGTGAATGTTTTCAAATAAGTTTCTCAATTTGTCGTTTATGCTGAAATTATCTTTTATATTTATATATATATTATATATATATATATATAAAAATTTGCATATATATATATAAATATAGTTATTAATTTAAATTTGGTAGAGTCCCTGTGAATTTTATTTCGCCGAATGGCGACATTCGTTTACTGTTATTGGGAAACGAGTTTATTAATCGCATTTTTCATGCGAATTTTGGTGACTGTGAAGGCGAATTTAATTCGCAGTTTTTGTTATTGTGATAAGGGGGTTGGGGAGGATCTACCTCCCCACAACCGCCCCATATGGGAGCGGTTGTGTGGAGGGAGACACCCTCCACACCTTCCCTCGCCCATTCTCTTGGGAGTATGGGGAGCGGCGTAAGTACAACTGCGCAATATCTATATATGTTGAAATCCTTGTACTTTTGGAGGGTGCGGACTGCGATATGGATGAAAGTTGTTAAGCTTCGTCTGTCCTTTTCTTTGGGATATCGGTGTTAGTTTTTAATAAAATATTTATATAGTATGATATATATACATATATACTATGAGTATATATATGTATATATATTTATATATATATAAATATATGTGTTGTATATTCTATGTATTTCAATTTTATATTTAATAAGCATATACATAGTAAATGTATATATGTCATTATATAACTTCAAATATAATTATTTTTTGAATAAATTTGTAAATGTATAAAATTTATATTTAAGTGGTTTTATTTCAATCCCTATCCGTATATGTTGAAATCCTTGTACTTTTGGAGGGTGCGGACTGCGATATGGATGAAAGTTGTTAAGCTTCGTCCATCCTTTTCTTTGGGATATCGGTGTTAGTTTTTAATAAAATATTTATATAGTATGATATATATACATATATAATATGAGTATATATATACGTATATATATTTATATATATATAAATATATGTGTTGTATATTCTGTGTATTTCAATTTTATATTTAATAAACATATACATAGTAAATGTATATATGTCATTATATAACTTCAAATATAATTATTTTTTGAATAAATTTTTAAATGTATAAAATTTATATTTAAGTGGTTTTATTTCAAAAGAGATTATTTATGAATTATTTTAAATAAACATTTAAATTATATTCAGTGTATATATATATATATATATTTAATTGCGTGCATGTTTAAGTGGTTGAGTTTGTTATTTAATTGAGAACTAGTAGAAATTAGATGTGTTAGTTTGAAACTAAAGCAATGGTCATGCATGGATTTATGTTGTTTTTAAAAGTAAATTTAGGAATTGATTAAATTGAAGAGGCAATTAGTTATTTTAATTTATTTATTTTCTATTAGGGCAATTATTTTATTGTAAATGGAGTATGTAAGGGATATGGATTTAGAATATCTAAAAATAGTAATTTCCTCATGATTGCCTTAAATGATTTATTTTCTCTGTATTTCATAAAGGGAAGTGAGTTTAATTGTTTTAGATTTCCAATAATGGAAGAGGAAATAGGGTTATATGATAATTTGAGCTAACCCAGTTATTGTGTCTTTGACTTTGTCAATGTTACCTATTGATTGAGGATGGATTTAGGAAATCCAAATATTAGATTTGAATTATGACTTGAATGCTTTTTGGTAGCTATGTCGTCAAGTTGCATTTTGGGATATGGGATTAAGTGTTAGTCCAAAATTGTAAGACTTGCAAAGGATTTTAGAGGATGAGGGTTGTCATTTCTTTATGTCAACCAGTTGTTTTTCCCTTGGGTAGTGCATGATGTTTTTTCAATAATTTACCCGATTTCCACGAACGGGGATGTTTTGTGCCTCCATTGGAAGGAGTGGACTATGTGTTTGTTGCCTCCAATTGTTGGAGTGAGTTTCATTATTTGTTTCCTCCTAGAGTTGGAGTGGTTATGTTTTCTATTTTGTGTGCACTTAAGATTCCCTTGGTGATTAGTTTGTTTGTGTATTGTCAAATAGAAGAGTGGCTTCTGTTAGGCATCGGAGCCCAAAGAGGTAAACTAGGTAACCTTCAGAAGTGTTTTAATCAAGTGATAATTCAATTAATGTACTTAGATAATTAGGATGCATTTCACACTAATCAAGATAACTTAGCCTCACTCATAGACACAAGGGCTCGTATAGACTTGGGATGAGCAGGAAGGCCTGAAATGGCATAGTCATCTATCTTGTCCTTACGAGAGGTATTTGATTCTGCATGAGTGAGCATGAGGGTCGGGGTTCGGTTGAGGTCACCAGGATTACCAGAGCCTATGAAGAATGCCCAGAGGAGATCTCATGACTAACTGTGCAATGACACTCTGTCTAGGACAACAATTGTTAATTATTTTATGTGTATGGTTCTCTGAACATACTTGATCTATTTTATGTCTGGAAGCAATGCGACCTATGTCAGTGATGTGAGAGTCGTAATTGTGTTGTACTTGTGTTTAATTGTATCAGTATGAGTCAGTATGAGTCTGCCTATGGTTAGAGGTTGTAGATCTTTGTCCATGTTACATTGTTACTATCTCCTAGCATGGGGGGTGGGCCTTCGGCTACCACTTGGTTGGGTGGAACATGCACCATACACCATTGGGTCCCCATTTATCTTCAGTACTTGGTGGCAAGACATCTAGTTGGAAAGCTCGTGGTTCTTGTTTTAAATTCAAGCATTGTAATATTTCAATTTGTATAAGTTATTTTATCCCTCTTATGTTTATGAGGTGGAGTTATGTAATTGTAACACATTTGTACTAATGCCTCATTCTGGGAATGAGTGATGTAACTATTTGATTATGTTAATGATTATGAAAATTGTTTCTTGGATGGTTATCTCTTTATGTTATGATGTATCCTTATGTTGTATGATGCTTATTTCATAAAGTAATGTAATGCTATGGTTATATGATGATGTATGTGTGGGTTAAGTAAACCCAACCTTGTAGCCTTAGAGGTTGTTGTTAATTAGTAAGTGAATGTGTATGTTAATTACACTTGATTTAAAAAAAAAGATTGGTTCGCTTAAGTTGTTAATTACAACTTCCTTTAGGGTTACTTGGCGAGGCATTACACATAACGGGTGTTAATTTTCCAGGTTCCAACAGCTATTCCACCTTCAAGATATTCTTACGAACATAAAATTCATACCTATGCAACCAAGTTGTCACTCATAATACCTTCGAAATAACTATCATCCTCAAACTCTTAATCAGTCACTTCATATACCGAGAATATCAAACAAGAGTTGACACAAAAGGGATCTCACATATCCTAACAAATATGGTAGTATGCTAAAAGATGTGGTAATATGCTGACAATCAGACGTGACAAAACATGCAAAGGAAACACTATGTAGAGAATTTTTTGGAAAAATAACAGTTGAAGACAGACACAACAAAATAGGCAAAAGTGTTGATATGCAAAGATGATCATGCCAATATGCTAGAATGGAGGCATTGATATCTACAAAAGTGACAATCTGTAGATTAGGACCGACAAACATAAGGGTAGGAAAACATGGATTGATGCACCGAAGTGGCAATATACTAGACAAGAGTGCTACTATGCTGACACATATGCAACAATATGATGATAGAAGCAGAAAAATATGCATAAGTGACATACTGTGACAGATAGGTTTGTGGGTTTCAATGAAGGTTTTGGTAAGTTTGATGTGTAAATGTCTGAGTTATGTTTTGACAACAAGTGATACAAACAATAGACAAAATATATGACTGACTTGAAGGTGATAAGATATTTTGCAAGCTTTCTTCCACAAAGCTCACTAATGGTGCCACTAGTATAGCACAATTGAAAACATGCCAGACAAGTATGACCTAGCTAGTAGTAAAGGGTGTATCTCCCTATAGTGGGCCCACCACACTTGCGTGTTAATAACTGTGAAGTGGGAAAAGTGGAATGTGGAAATGAAATCAAACAAGGGTTAGAATCATGTCAAAAACCCAAAACAAGAGAAGAGAAAACCCCACTTAAAAATGAAATTGAGTGCATACATGGTTAGAAATCAACATATAGTAAATGAAAATCAATTCAAAACAAAGAAAACAAACCATGTGCAAACCTTGCATTCCATTTTAATGGTGATGGTATGTTGGATTGCTTGATCATGAAGCTCCCATGATTGAAAAAGCATGAAGATGAAGACCTATATGAATGATAATTTCTCAAAAATGCTCAATGATAATGCTATGCTCAAGTGCTCAAAGTTTCTCAAAATGATCTAGGTATGTGATAATGAGGGATGAAGGATATTTTATAGATTTTGAAAATCATGATCAACGATTGAGATTAAACATCAAAGACGCATGAAGGAGAGTGAATCAAGGAAGATGAGGGATTAGGATCAATTTTAACTCAAATTATCTCCACAATTTAAGGAAATTGGTTGAGGATATTTCAAAATTAAGGGTGAAGATTAAATCAAGAAATGAAGGGATGAGAATGAATTAGAGGAATGAGATATTTTAGGATATTTTGAAAAAGAATACTCTATAAGAAAATACCTTTCAGAGGGAAAATTAGGACAATTAAATAATTCAAGATTATTTAATTATGGAGGATTAGGATATTCTTTATTAAGAAAGGAATATTGCAAATGAATGGGATGGGAAGTTAGATAATTAAATAATAAATATTATTTAATCATAGGACATTATAAGAAAATAAGATTTATGACTAATTAAATAATTAAAATGATTCAATTAGGGGAAATAAGAGGAAAAATTAGTGAAATGTGATGAATTAATTAAATAATTCAATATTATTTAATCAATAGATGAAATTAGATGAAATGATGTTAAAATTATGAATTAGTGATTTCTGGTGATTCTTAGGCACTGCCCATGTGACTTTTGGGGTGTGCCTTTCTACCACCCATCCTTTTTTTGAGAATATGTATTCTTATCTTTAAATTAATATAGATAGTTGCTTATTGATAAAAAAAAAAATTATGAATTAGTAATGCAAAGGATGAAATGATGAATTATGCAAGATCAGGGATGAATATGATGAAAATATAATATTAATGATGTGTGATATGAATTAGGCAATTTTGCATGTCTAAATTTTTCCCCTCTTTGACACAAGGTACTTGTTGCATTGTTTCAAAGACAATCACTTCTCAAATAAAAAAAATAAAAAATTTCATGCCTCACTATACCCCAAGGAGTGATGGAAGGATGACAAGATGTTAGACTGCCGCCTCGAGAGATTGGCCAGATCAAAATCATTTTCGGGTTGGGCTCATGATAAGAGTTAAGGACTAGTTCAAATGAGAAGAGAACGAAAAATTAGGCCCTAGGGGTCCCAAAAAATATTCAGGATAGACAATGAGGCTTAAAAGATGATCTAGCAAGGCAGTTGTGGGCGAAACCCTAGGGTTTGGGGGTATAGATAGGAAATTAGGTCCAAGTAAGCCTCATCTACACTTTCAACATTTAGATAATTTCACTACCTCAAAGTTCTCAACCTCTAGACTCCTCAGATCTGCATTTACGATGGCTCGTGCATACCTCACGCACTATACTGAGCGAACCTAATTTATGATTATGCAATTATTCAATTATGACGATGATACTTATTTATGATGCAAGATGTGATATGTAGATATGCTTATTTTTTGTATTTTTTGATATTTTTATGCTATGCATGATGTATGGATATTATATGATATTATGATGCATGATATGCAATGAATGGATGCATAGCTAATGAGTTTGTGGATGTAGGATACATGTGATACTAATGATGTTATGATGTGGGAGATGATGTTAATTAGAAGAATTATTAGAGTGAGATAGAAGAAAAATAATAGATAATGTTGATCAAATTATTGAAAATCCATTGATTATGAATGATATGAATGAATTAATGATTGATATTTGGTGATGTATGAGAAAAATGTGATGAGTATGCTTTTTCTTTTTAGGGAGAATCTAATGATTATCAATTCTTATTAATGTATAAAATAGACATGATGCACCAAGGTATGAATAACCAAGGCGACTTTGTATCTAGTGTCTGGACTTTCAATTTGTAAACAAGTGTATTCATGTTCTTACTTGACATACAAAAACCTTGTTAATGTAATGTGAGAGAATAAAGCCATCAAAGTAAGGAGACTAATACACAAAAGGTATTAAGAAACTGATATGCACCAATCGTTGTATTACTTGAGACTATCCTTGCACACACAAGGCAAGTATTTTCCATGGTTATATTACAAGAATATCCAACCAACACATCATACGAAATCAATGATCAAAAGATGAAGTAGAAGAAAATATCAAAATAGACAAACAATGTTGCCATATCACTTGCCAATGATGTTTGTAGTTTAGGAATTTTATCCATTGATGATGCCCATATTAGGAACAATGTATCCATTAAGGCTCATGCTAGGATGTTGATGGTACTAATGATGATTGATATACAATTGATATTTAGGCTTTCTTTTATCTGATAACAATCAGGTTTTCTCAATTTTCACTTGAATGTCTTAGATTTTGATAGTTGTTAGGTTTGGTTTGATTGATTTGTCAAAAGATGAGGGTGATGATAAGTTTATTATGGATGGATCATTTGTTATGGATAGGTGATGATAGAGATGGGGATTTTTGAGATTTTTTGAAAGTTTTGTGCATTTGAGGTTATTTGATGCCATTTTTGGTTGTTTTAAAATATTTGGATTTTTTTGATATTTTGAAGATATTTAAACCTAGACAAGAGGGGGACCTAAGGGGACTAACCTAATTCCTTGTGGGCTCATTAATGATGGCCTTACCTACATGACACACGTAGAGGCTACATAGTTCGATTATTGGACTAGGTTATCAACTCATATTTGGATGGTTGATAATGTTTTTGATGTTTTTTTACCTTTTATGAATGTTTTTGGATTTTTATGAATAATTTGGATGTTTTTTATTTTTCAAGGTTATCTAGATGTTTGTTTTTTTAGGATTTTACATGACTCAAGATATGAACAAGGATCTGATCCATCTACCAAGTTCAAGAGGATGCCCCCAGTTAGGTATAGGACTAAATTTATTATGGATAAGTGGGATGATGTAGATAGACGATGGTGATAGTGTAGAAAGGTTAGACACTTAACAAGTGATCAAGCCATGTTGGTTGGATGTTTATTATGGTAATAGATGGAATGGAATGGATGGATGAAAGCATGATTATGATAATAGATGGATGGGATGGATGGCATGGATGTGAGCTTCGATAGATGATGGAGTGGATCTTATTCAAACATAGTGCCTATTTTTCAAGTTTTCACCACGGTGCCTATCCTAAAAGCGACACAAAAGTGGGTTTTACTTAAAGGATGATTTATTTATCTTTATTATGTTTGATATTTTTCTCCTTTTTTTAACTTTTTTTCTAGGATATTCCGATAGGCTAGGTGTAAAACTTTTTAAGGTGTTTGTTGTTGAGAGGTCTCACCAAAGGTTCTCCTTCAAGGGTTACCAACCGATATGCACCAAAGCCATAATTTGCAATGATCACAAAAGGTCCTAACCAATTTGGTTCAAATTTATCTTTTCTATCTTGATTTAGCTGAAACTTTTGATTTTCCTTTAGGACTAAGTCACCCACTTGAAAGCTTTTGTTCTTGATTATTTTATTGTAACTATGCTTGAGACGATTTTGGTATGCTTGGAGATGAGCTTGATTTTTTGGTTAAGCATGTAATTTCTAAGCTTTTATGATGTAAATACCATGACTAAAAAAGGCTACTCTATAGGTGTGTAGTTTAATTCATAGCCCACCAGTGTGCGACTAATATAGTACACCGCTCTTTCTTTACCATTCTCATCATGTTGTGCTAACAAGACACCTAAGGTTGTTGATGTTGTTGATATATATAAGATCAATGGTTGTCTAGTAGAGGAGGCATCAAAACAAGAGGTGATTCCAAATAGTCTTTAATCTATTGAAAATCATGTTAGCAGTTCTCATCCTAGTTAAAGGCAACACCCTTATGGATTAGGTGTGTGAAAGGATGACATTTATCGGCTAATTAAGCTATGAATATCTGGATGTATTGTAACTTACCTTGAAAGATCTACATGTGTTTCAAGGTCTTCGATGGAGGAATTTTGATGATGGCCTTAACCTTGGCAGGATCCACTTCTATACCTCTTCAGGATACAAGGTATCCTAGGAGCTTCCCTAATGTGACACCAAAAACATACTTCTTTGGATTGAGGCATAGATTATACTCTTCTAACCTGTCAAATATACATGCTAAGATATCTAAGTGACCGTGTCTTGTTATGGATGCTAGAAGATCATCTACATAATCCTCCATGTTGATGTGAAACATATCTTGAAATATAGCTATCGTCACCCTCTGATAGGTGGCTCCCGTATTCTTGAGCCCAAATGGCATAAAATTCCAACAGTAAGTTCCCCAAGGACAAGGGAATATTGTCTTATGTTGGTATTCTAGTGCTATTTTGATTTTATTATACCATAAAAATTATCCATGAGGGAAAGCATTTCATGACCTGTTGTTAAATCCACTTTGGTATCTATATTTTCCAAAGGGAAGTCATCCTTCAGACAAGCTTTGTTGAGATCTCTAAAGTCAGTACAAATCCTTATACCCCCAATGGGCTTAGAAATAGGTACATAGTTTGATACCCACTCAAGATAATCAAGCGATCTAATGAAACTGACATCTAGAAGTTTATGTAGCTCCTCCTTAATCAAAAGTGTTATTTTGTGGATGCATCTTGTAAAGCTTTTGCTTTATCGTTTTTTCTCTAGGAAAGATAGTCAAGTGATGAACTACCAAGGTTGGGTCCAATCCAAGCGTATCAATGTAGGACCAAGAAACATTGATCATACATTTACCTAAGAAAGATAGGAAATTTTATTTCTCTTTAGACTCCAAAGAAGCTGCATAGAAGGTGATCCTAAGTACATCTAATGTTCCCACATTTATCTGCTCAAATTCTTCTGCTAGTACTGTTGATCTCTCTTGGTGTTAAAAAATTTTGAGGAGATTGAATTCTCCATATTTGGGCACCTTAAAGATTTTTTCACCCTTAGATACATCCTTTATTTTTTATTTTCCTTGGAGATAGAGGAAAATGGAACGCTTTTGAAGGAGTTGTTGTTTAGAGTTTGTTTTACTTTTAATTAGTTTCCTTTAATCTAATGTTTCATTGGTGTTATAGTTTAACTTATTAGTTGTTCCACATATTCTCACACACAATAATCTTTTGAGGTATTGCCTTGTTCGTTAATATCTAGTGCAAGTCTTGATGTTGTAACTCCAACTGATAGACTATAAATATTATAAAAAAATGAAATTATGGTTTTTCATTTTGATAACCTCCCTTTACCACTTTCAAGAAACTTTTTCTTGCTTGGAATCTCTCACAAAATAAAAGCTACAAAAAAATATTTTTGTTTAAGAAGGAATCATAGAATATAGATTCATGGGCTCAATATGTCTCCCTATTCAATCATATATAAAAATGAATTAAAAATGAAAAAGAGATAAATAATATTTTAACATTATAAAGAAATGATCACTTAACTTTAGGTTTTCATTGACTTGCTAATGTGGTGATGTTTGTATTAGTAAAATGGGTCCTCATATGCATTGAACTTTTAATGGTATTGGTGAAATGGGTCCTCATACATGGTGAACTTTTAATGGTATTGGCAAATATGTGAGTAGATTAATACATGCATCAAAAGTTCCAAGTGAATTAACATTAAATATGCATAGTTGACTATGGTGAAAATATTAATTACAAATGCCTCATAAAATAGATTGATGGTGAAGTGAAATGCATTTGACTGACAATTCATAAAATCCAAACAATTTGGCCTCCCACCAGTTGTAATATATTTGACAAATTCAGATTTGTGGATATGAACTATTCACCAATTGGTGAATATTAACTGCTAAAAAATAATTTATCTACTTACAAACTGCTATTTGATCCCCCTAATTCAAATTCCTTTTGAAGGAAAATCTAGAATCAAAAACTTCTTTCCAAAGTAATTTTTTTTAATGATTTTTTTCTCATAATAAAATTGTCACCCAAGATACTTACAAAAGAGAGGATTTTAGCTATCAAATAGATGTTTTTTATGTCAAAATGAGGAAGAGATTATTAACCACCTTTTCTTCTATTATGAGTTCTCTAGAGCCATTTAGGACATAACTTTGCAGATGTTTGATTTCTATTGGGTTATGAACTATATTGTGACCATTTTTGTGGAAATTTGGCATTCTCCCTTCTCTCACCCTTTTATCAAGGAACTCTAGAAGTAAGTTCCTTCTCATTTTGTTTGGGGTATTTATAAAGAGAGTAATAACTTAAATTTTCATGACACTAGGAGTGTTGAGAAAGTGTCCTTCTCCTCCTCTAAAGTTATGATAAAAAAATGTGACTAACTCAAAATTCAAGAAACAAGAAATTATTCCTCATCCCAAAGAAGTTTGCATTCCAAAAATTTTGAGTACTGATAAATATATGAGTAATTTGGACCTAAGAAAAATAATGGCTTGAGCTAACGCTCATTGGGAAGCCCCCTAGTTGGGTTAAATTGAATTTTGGTGGAGCTTCTAAAGGAAACCATGGTTTAGCTAGTGGTGGGAGAATTATTACATCACACAAGGTTGACTTTGTTTTTGTGTACCCTAGAGGCTTGGTTTTTATAACTAATAATGAATTTTAGGCTTCTATAGCTCTTTAAGGTATGAAAATGTCTATCTCTTTAGTTAAACAAAACATGCAAACTGAGGGTGGTTCCAAAGTTATTATTAAAGATATTAGTGGTCGTGTTGTCTTTGTATGAAATATCAAAGATATAATTCATGATATTTAGGGGCTAATCAATGGTCTTGTGAATTTTGGATTTCTTCATATCCGCCAAGAAGGCAACAAGGTGGTGAATTCTTTGGCTAACTTGGGAATCAATATGTCTCATTGGTTTTGTTGGTGTAGGGTTGTATTTATTCCTAATGTTGTATCTTTATTGATTAAAAATGACCTCAAGCAAGTTCACTAAGAGGACTAAGGCCAAGGGGGGCTTAATATCCTTTCAAATTATTATATTTTTAACTCTTTTATTTGATAGAATCTTAGACATAACTCTCAAATTAACTTAGATTTGATGGTCAAGATCATTAATTGGTAGATTCATGGGAGGTATTATAAAGAGAAGGATTTGGGTACTATTTACACACCAACTCTTATATTAATTATTGACATTTTAAACTTTACATGAACTATCTAGCTAGAATTGAAATCAAGACTAACAATAAAATAGAAAACCACAACTATAATATGGGATTTTCTTACCATATAACTCATTAATGTTATCATATGGGTTGTTCAAAAAATTTATTTTAGGACTTATGTTGTCTTTCTAAGGAAGCTAAGGTAGCAGAACGACTTCCTACACTAATCTTGAGAGGAGAATAATACAAAATTTTACAAATCTTTACAAAATTTATAGACAATTAAATAGAACTAAACATAAATATCATGCATACCACAACATAGTGATTTACGTGGGGAAAACCATTTCGAGAGAAAAACCCACTCCAAAAGCCACCCAATACATTATCCAAAAATCACAAAGATTACAATATACTTACAAAGCAAGATTCTCACAAGAGTATCACTAACCAAAGATCCAAAGGCAACACGACCACTATCAGACTCTCCTAACACATCACACTACACAACCATAATATGATGCCCTCATAAAATAGGGTTGCCTTCTAGGGCAAGACAAGCCAAAAAAATATCTACCATCAAATTTGAGACCTAATGATGAATATTCTAGAATTACAATAATAAAATATACATAAAATGTGGCTTTCAGGGGTACTGCCCCCAAACCCCCACCGGGAAACACTGCCCCTAGATCCCATAGGGGGGTACCCCTTGCACCCCCCACACTCACCTATCAATAATAAACCTTTTGTAATTTAAAGCTTGAGACACATTTTCCTAACAAATCTCCCACTTGTTGAACACCTTGCAAGAGCAACCAGAGGGAGTATAGACATCATCTCTTAATTTCTAGGGGCTCAAAGGCCCATAGACTCCAAACACCATCTAAAATTCTTTGTGCTCATAGGCTTAGTTAAAGAATAAACAACATTCAACAAAGTCTCTACCTTAATCAACTTCACCCTACCATCTTTGACCATATCTCTAATAAAATAATTTCATACATCAATGTGCTTGGTCTTGGCATGAAATGTAGAGTTTTTAGCTAGACATATCACACTCTAACTGTCACAATAAACTATCACTACACCTTATTTTATTCCAAAATCTAAACATAGTCTCTTAAGCCAAATGGCTTATTTACAAGCATGAGTATCTTCCTTATACGCAACTTCAGTAGTGTACAAAGCAGCCACTACTTGCACTTATTCATCCAACTAATTGCACCACTAAATAAAGTAAACATATCAGCACTAGTGGATTTTCTACTATCAACATCACCTACCCAGTCTAAATCCATATAACCATGAATATTAAGGAAAATCTCATCTTTAATCAAATTAATATGATAACACAAGGAATACTCTAAGGTACTGCACAAATATTTGAAGAATCTTTTAATTGCATCCCAATGAACTCTACCAGGATTAGACATATATCTGGAAAGAACTCCCACTGCTTGAGCAATGTCTGGTCTAGTAAAAACCATAGCATACATCAAAAATTCCAACTACACTTTGGTAAGGCACTCTAGGCATGTCTTTCATCTCTTATGGGGATGTTGTACAATCTGAAATAGATAAATTTATTCCAAATGAAAAAGGAACACATAATGGTCTACAATCTTGCATGTTAAACCTTTGTAAAATTGAATCGACATACTTAATTTGGCCAAGCCATAGTTTTTTTTCACTCTATATCTTTTAATCTCCATCCCAAGAATGTGTTTAGTTGCACCAAGATCTTTCATTTTAAATTCACCTACAAATTGAGACTTTAGTTTTGAAATTATACCTTCCCCTTTACTAATAAATAACATATCATTAACATATAATACAATAAATAGGAAATGATCACCATCAAATAAACACAATGATCTAATTTAGAATGCTCAAATCCCAAACTCAACACATATATATCAAATTTTTGGTACCACATCCTAGGACTCAGTTTTAGGCAATACAAAGATTTCTTCAATTTGTAAACCAAATTACTTTTACCTTTCACCATGTATTGCTCTAGTTGTGTCATACAACTATCCTCCTCCAAGTCACCATGAAGGAAAACAATTTTCACATCCATTTTCTCAACCTCTAAATCATAAGAAGCAAAAATAGAAATAAAAAATCTAATGGATGTCATTTTTACAACAGGAGAAAATATATCACCATAATCAACACCCTCAACTGGCGAGTAAACTTTCGCAACCAACCTTGCTTCTTACTTCTCAATACCTCCATCTAAACCAATACTTTCTTGAACACCAATTTGCAACCAACAAATTTTTTTCCTTTAGGCAATGGTACAAGATCTTATGTTTATTCTTTTTCAAATCTATCATTTATTCATCCATAGAAATCTTCCAGGATTATGCATCATTCATACCTAATGCCTCTTCTATAGATCTAGGTTCATCCATATTAGCATTCAAAATAAAAATACATATCCAATCATTAGGTGAATAAATTTTAGGTGGTTGGATGTGCCTTGTAGACCTACAAATAAGTTGTGTTGGAGGTTCTTCCTCCTCTTCTAAAGATTCGGGGCTAGATGAGCTCTCCTCAACTTCTTGTCTATCCAGAGGCCTTGATTCAACTTTCTCGGGTGTAGAAGGAATTTGAATCACATCTTCCTGTTTACATTGTTTTGGATGCAATATAAAAGAAGAAGGCTTAGTTTCTCTAAAAATAACACTTCTACTATATATTACCTTCTATGCAATAGGATCCCAAAGCTTGTATCTTTTTACACCATAACTATATCCGATGAGGATATATTTCACAACCTTGATCTCTAACTTTTTTCACTTCCCCTTTGGCACATGTGCATATGCCTCATGACCAAAAACTCTAAGATGTATTAATGAATGCTTGTGACCCAACCATGCCTCTATAGGAATCTTATCAAGAGTTGATGTAGGAGACCTATTACTTAGGTAACAAGTAGTGGCAATACCTTCAACCCAAAACCTTTGTTCTAGACCAACACCACTCAACATACGCATAGCCTTCTCCATTAGTTTCTTGTTCATTCTCTTTGCAACTCCATTATGTTGTAGAGAATATGGAGTTATCTTTTATCTATGAATACCGTAATATTTACATAATCTATCAAAGTCATTAGAGAAAAATTCACTGCCATTATCAATCCTCAAACATTTTATCTTATTTCCAATCTACAACTCAACCATTGCTTTAAATTATTTAAATTGATTGAAAACTTCAGATTTACACTTTAGAAAATATACCCATGTCCTATAATCATGAATAAATGAAACATAATATATGGATTTTCCTATTGAAGGAATATCTATAGGACCAAACACATCAGAATGAATAAGATCTAATATACCACAAGATTTATGAGAATTCAAGTAAAACTGAACACAATTTTGTTTTCCATAAATGCAATTCTCATAGAAATCAAATTCAAGATTACAATCAAACAACCCTTCAACAAGGTTTTTATTTTTCAAGGTCCTTAGACCCTTTTCTTCAATATGGCCAAGTCTTTGGTGTCATAACATATTTTTCTCTACAAGTAACTTTGATTCAAAAGAAAGAGCACTCTTGGGTATCTAGAAGCCATGACCATCCACTGAAGATGAAACCCTCACCTCTTCCAACAAAGTGGCCACAAATTTGATTTTCATAGAAGTACTATTGCACTCAACAGTGCATGCATCAAGCTTATACAATGTGTCATATCTGATAGCTCTAGTAATCACCATAGTACCTCTAATCAGATTGCATATTGCATTAGAAAATACTACCTACACACCCGTATCTATTAGTTTTCTCATAGATAACAAATTTCATGCTAATCAAGGGATATGAAACACACCATTAATCCTTTTTATTCTACCATCAAGAAGCCTAATTTTAAATTTACCATGACTAACAATATTTAAACAAGAATCATCACCCAAGTACACCTTACCTCCATCAAATTCTTCATATTTAGAAGAAAAAAAAATCTTTACTAGAGGTCATATGGAAAGATGCACTAGAGTCAATTAACCATGCATCATTACCTGCACGAGTTACCAAATTTGTAATAAATACATCACCATCTTCCTTCGTAGACTTAGAATAGTAATAAAATCTCTTCTTTTTCTTATTTTCTTCTTTGCAGTTCTTACGAATATATCCAAGCTTACCATAGTTTTAACAAATAATTTTGGACTTTCTAGGAGATTTGTATCTCCCCTTGGGCTTGGATTTATCATGCTTCTCATTCTTCTTTATTTTTTCCTTACGTCTTCCATGAAAATTTAGGGCCTCCTTGGAACTGATGGATACCTTCCTCCTCATCTCTTTAGAAATCAAAGAACCCACCACATATTTTATCTTCAAGATAACTAAAGTACTCTCAATAACCATAACAAAAGAATTCCACAAATCAGGCAAAGAACAAAGCAAGATCTAACATTTCTCCTCATCCATTTTTACACCAACTTATGCCAATTGAGCCACCAACATATTGAATGCTTCTAGGTGTTCTGTAATTCATCCACCCTCTTCCATTCTCAAGGAGTACAATTTCTTCCTCAAGAAAATCTTGTTCACTAAAGATTTGGCTTGATGCATTTTTCCAAGTTTCTTCCATAGTTTTTATGCAAAGGTCTCTTCATGGATATTGATTAAAATAGTCTACCAAGTATAATCTGATTAGACCCTTGGATTTATGGTCTATAACATCATATTGAGTAGCTAAAGAAGGATTTTGAGGCCTTGAAGCATTCTCATCAACAGCATCATGTAGTGTTCTTTAATCAGCTTAATAACTAGGAACATGAATTCCTCTACTCAGGGATTGAACATCACAACCAACAGTCATAACCTGCTAAAGAACCTCATTTAATCATCAACCCAAGGACATGAACTTGAAATGGGTCAACACAATATATGCACTAATCACCTTTCTAGACATGCATGATTTCCTAAGATACTTTATACTGGAATTTGAATTATTGGAAATAACTTTACTGGATAACTTGCTTGGAAATAGACTACTGAAAGATAAAACTATTCTGCATCTAGTGGCTGCAGGAACAGTTGATAGCTCTGTGTTTCTTCCAATTGCAGGAACAGTCACATTAACCTCTCTGAAAGGAAGTGAAGCTATTCTAACTTGCAGAATGAAAGTATGGACAGTTCTCTAAGTGGGCCCCCTTAGGTAATGCCAAAAGTAGACAACAGATTAGGCGAAAAACTTCATAAACTTTATTAATTCAAGATAGACAAGTACATAGCACACAATCTCTTGAGTGTATTTCTGAAACTAAAAATGTGTTACAACAACAATCTTCCAACCCATTCTCTAAAGGAGAATGGGCTATTTATTGAAAACTGAATCCAACTACTAACTAACCTTCCCTTATAAAACGGGAGGTCTTTATTACATTTAACTAACTTAGTAAAGAGGTGGATGGAAATGAAAGAAATAATTCAAATCAGTTCATCAGTCTTAAAGTGCCATCATCCTAGATTTATGCACCATCAAGACGCCTGAGCTAGATTTTTGAAACACTCCTCTTGCATGGCGGTTGAGTTGAAATTGTCTCCCTATTCTTTTGTTGTTGAACCAGTCTTCTTTGATTTGGTCTTCTATCCTTCAAGTGGGAATTGAATTCCTTCCTCCAATCGTATCTTTCCAACTATTCCCGAGGCAGAAATTTAGCTCAACATGTTCAACCTTTAAGAAAATCCATCACTTTATTTATACATTCATTAAGCATTAAACTAAGGCAAACATTATTTCAAACATGGCTGCAGGAAGTTCAACAGTAGAGGCTGCAGGAAGGGTTTGTCATCACACAAAGTCATAAGGAATTCATCAGACTAATAAAACATTTTAAGGTGATAATTATGGAAAAATTTAGCATAATATACTTTTTATATTAAGCATAAAGAGTTCATGTCTTGTCCCATAATCAGCACTAAATGTTTGTTTTAGCATAACAAAAAGCAGAAAAGTGTTTGTAAAAGTATTATCTAAATGTGCCAAAAACTTGGCTCAACATTCCCCTCAACCATCTACTTGATAGACCCCTCTACAAGTCTAGCATTTCTTCTTCTAGCAAATTCTCTCAAATCAGCATTCTGCTGTTGTCCACACTCTCCATGCTGGAAACTCTAGAAGTGAGCTCGCATTGCCTCTAGCCTTTGCCATTTGTTATCCTCAAAACTCCTGTTATATATGTTGTTGTCCCCCTGTATAGACAGTAATGGCCATAGGAGAATAGGTGGTTGCATAACCAAAGGCAACCAATTCTCCTTTTTTGTCCTGGCATTCCTCATGTACCTTTCTGCCCTTCTGGTTGCTGCATACAAGGTATTGGGAGTGTGTGGTTTTTCCCTTTTTAATTGAAATGAAAGATGCTCCCACCTGGTTTGAATGTGCAGGGTTGCAACATTAAAATCACTGTTTATAATTTGGGAATACTGAGAGAATACCTCTTGTCTCAAAGGCTCAATCAATGGCCTGGCTCTTTCATCTCTCCACAATTTCTTCCAATCAAATTAAACACCCATTCTATTTCTAGAGTCATTCCTCACAGATAATGGCATATTGACTTCATCATGCTTATAACTATCAAATTGTTCCCCCCTGCTTATCTCATTGGTGATCCATGAGATCAGAGCGTTGATATGAACATCACCAACATAACATAAGGGGTTTCATTCTTTATCCTAGGGTATAGCCAAATTGTGCAGATAAAATTCACACAGGAGGTTCCTGATGTGCAGAGATGAATCTCTGTATGCTTCATAAAATTCTTCTAGGGTATCTAAAGAAGGGATTTTACCTTTCCAGACTCTAATCAATTGGAAATTCAAATATAGCTCTTTGAGGTACATTGCATAGACAGATGAAGGTGCTCGACATTGCATCAATCGTGGAATAAGCTCTACCACCTGGTTGAGAGTGTCAGTTAAGTTAGCAATTTCCAGATTCTTGTTTTGGATTATTCTTTGTAATCTCTCAATTTCATGTGCAGAAGTATTCTGTTGATGCTGGAGTTCTTCAAAACATGCCATTCCTGCAGCAAAGTTCATGACATGGAGCGGAGGTCTATGATTATAGCTTACTGCAGGTGACCCTTGTATTTCTTTAGTTATATCCATTTTTTCCTGTTCTTCTTCTCTAATTACCTCTGTATTATTTGATTGTTCAAAGTTTTCTTGTCCTAAATTACCATCTTGTTGCCAACCTTCTTGTTCTTCCTGAGCAGCGGGAATCTCATCAATAATTCCAATGCTTTCATCCTCTTTTTCTATCGAAAACACAACTGTTACCTCCTCCTTTTCAACACATTCCATTCCTTCCTGCAGTTGCTCTGCAATGGCAGCCAATTCATCCAGGCCAGCTCCTTCAGGTGTACTCACAACCTCTTCAACAATAGGCTCCTCTTCTCCTAATACAGGACTGGAAGGGTCAGAAATTGGTGTGCAACTGGAGTAGCATCAAGTGATTGGCGGGTTGCCTGGTTCTGGAGTCTAGAGCTCCTCCTTACGGAAGTAGGAATTGTCTTATTCCTTTTGGAGGGTTTTGCTGCAAGAACAGAGAAGTTTTCCTTTGGCTTTCTTTTTACAGGTTTAGGGGTTGCCACAATGGGTGACTTCCCTTTCTTATCATTGGAAGAAGGCTCAGGATTTTTGATAGGGGTTTGTGCTAGTTGCTTGGAAGTTTTTTCAGAAAGAGGAATGTCATCCTATGAATCAGATGATTCCTGAGTAGGGGACATAGCAGCAGAGGTCTAGCCTATGGACTAGGAGGTTCATTGCTTGAAGGTAAGAGGTTCCCCTCTAGGTCCAACATTTTGAATTTTAGGGTTGAAATTGACAATGAATTCCTCCCAGGTCATTCCTAATGCATCTTGAATAGATTTTTCAACAAGTAATTTAATAAGGTAGTGGTGGGATATAGAGTGAACCCTACCCTTTTTAAATTCAGCATCACTATTAGATAGTAAATTGTAAAGGAAGTCTGGAATATTCATCAACAATCCTTGGCGTAAATGAGACAAAAGTTTGAAGTGATGAGAATGCAGGACTAAAAACCTACCTTCGTAGGTTATGTATTTGATTATATATCCCGCCCATGACACCCAGTCCTACGACAAACTCATTCTTTGTGCACCTTGCTTATCTACTCGTAGAGGAGGGTCGTTTGGCCGAGTAAACTCTGCCCTGGCGCTCCTTGCATCCCTTCCTCTAGGAAATGGCTCTCTAACTTGAGGAAATCCCATTATTTCTGCAATTCTGTCAATTGATGCATTCACCGTTATACCTCTAACTTTTGCTTCCCCTTCTTGAAATGTTCTTGTGAACTCCTCTCTAATGTCTACATCAAAATCTTTCAGCTTCAGGAAGTAATTGAGCCACCCATATTGCCTAAATGGCGGCACATGCAGCACATCCTGCAACAGGATGTTATGGTCTGTAAGCTCATGCCGAATCGGCTGACCTCCCATCTCCTTAGTTATCTATAATTAAATGCTTTAAGAATTGCTCACCAAGCTTTCCTAACTGAACTTCCTATAAACCAACCAATGAACTTCCTACAACCAAATCCTTCAGCACTCTACCTCTCCCCTCAACCGAAACTTTTGAACCACTCTTCAAAAGCTGCAGAAAAATAGGAAAAGCAAGTCGAACATGCAATCTTATGGAAGGAGAAAGTATTCATGGATAAATGGAATACATTTAGGTTTATTATTGTAGGAAGTAAATATTGTTTGATCATGAATTGCAGATTTCTAATATCTGGGGTTCGTGACAACTGACATGACAAAGCTTGTGGCAACAGCAATAATGATGTTGCGGATAGTTATGACATAGGGTAGCGTGCTCAATCGTGCGGAGAAGCAAAAGAAAATGGCAACCATATAGGAAATTTGTTTGCGCTAATTAATACTAAATTAAATGTAATAAATAAAGCAACTTAAGCAATCTTAAAGTGAAGTGGAGCTCACCTAGATAGAATTGTCGTAATTACCTTATGTGACCTCCCTCTTCATTGCAATATGTGATACGGAGAAACATGGATGATATGGAGAATGACAGGTGGATGATATGATGTTAAGAGTGTGAGTGTACGGATTGCAGATTAAGTGATTGAATGGAATGGGGATCCGGTGGATGACCCCTTTATTATGACAATTTCATGTACTTTTATGCATGGCCTAGGGAATTGAGTCGAGACTCAATTCCTTTGGCTGCAGGATCAATGGCCTCCTGCACTAATTTGAACTGGCTCAAAAATTCTTCCCTGTCAATGGGATTATAGTAGGGCTTTAAGCGATGCCCATTGACTAATAGCTTGAATCTAACCTCATCAATGGTCCTCAATTGAACAACACCATTTGTGAATACTTCTTCTATCTCATATGGACCCAACCACCTAGTTTGCAGTTTGCCTTGACTGTCCCTATACCGTGAGTCATAAAGTAGAACCCAATCTCCCGCTTTGAATTTCTTCTCCTTGATGTACTTATCATGCCACCTTATTCATTGGTTTTGTATTATCTTAGTGTGTTGCAGGATATTCTTTCGGAGTTCATCCAAGGCATTGAGCTGCATGACTCTTTCCTTTTGTGCAGTTGTTAAGTCCATGTCTAGCTCCAATGTTGTTACGAGAGTCTTATGTTCAAACTCTATTGGCATCATAGTTGTTTTACCATACACCATTTCAAAAGGTGTATATCCTATAGCAGTCTTCCATGTAGTTTGGTAGGCCCATATAGCTTCTGGTAACCTTGCAGCTCAGTCCTTTCTATGCAAATCTATAGTTTTAGTCAGAATTTCCTCTATGCCCTGTTTATGATCTCTACCTGGCCATTAGCCTATAGATGATAAGGAGTTGATTTCCTGTGCCTTATGTTGTATTCATTTACTAAGGCTGTTATAAGTGTAGAGGTAAACTGTGCTCCTTGACCTGTCACTATTTCTCTAGGGACACCAAACTTGGTGAATATTTCCTCATAGAGGAATCCTGCTATTTTATTATCCCTAGCATGCTTCATAGGCTTAGCTTCTACCCACTTTGTCACATAATCTGTGCATACAAGGATGTAGGACTTACCATTTGAAGGCGGATCAATTGGTCCTACAAAATCCAGTCCCCATTTGTCAAAAGGTGTAACAATAACTTGTGAAAATAGAGGCATCTCATCTGATCTAGTTGGTCTTCCTATCCTTTGGCAGAGTTGGCCAATAGTAGCCAGTATTTAATATTTTCATTATTGTCCTTTTTGCAGCAAAATATCCACCACACGGTTCATCATGGCTTGCATGCAATATATCATGAGTATCTTCCTCTCATACACATCTCCTCATAACCTGATTTGGCCCTGTATAAAACATGCAATTTGTAATCCAAGAAAAGTTAAAACTTTTCTCTACCAATAATCTTTTTTCTTTAGGAGAGAATTGAGGAGGAGTTCTTCCTGTAGCTAGATAATTTGCTATATCTGCATACCATGGGTGAATGACCTTGATTGCAAACAGATGCTCATCAGGAAAGGAATCCTCAATAAGTGCAGAGTCGTCTTGTCTTTGAATCCTAGATAGGAAATCAGCAACCACATTGGCCTTACCTAGCTTGTCCACAATTGTAATGTCAAATTCCTACATTAGCAACAACCATCTTGCTAGTCTCTCTGCTACTGAGCTTTTGTTCATGAGATACCTGATTGTTGCATGATCAGTGTGGACAAATATCTGATACCCTATGATGCAATGCCTAAATTTATTGAGGTCATATATGATTGCCAACATTTTTTTCTCTGTAACAGTGTAGTTTAGTTCAGCCCCTTGCAGATTTTTGCTTATGTAGTAGAGTGCATGTTCTGTTGAACCACCCTTTTGTCCTAATACAACACCAATGGCATAATTTGACGCATCGGTATGAATATGGAATGGAAGTGACCAATCAGGTCCTTTAAAAATAGGTGCTTGTGTAAGGGAAATTTTCAAATCAAGGAATGTTTTTTCACATTCCTTTGTCCAGGCAAAATCTGCATCTTTCTTTAGCAAACTGTATAGAGGGCTTGTTGTTTGGCTGAAGTCTTTGATAAATCTTCTATAATATCCAGCATGTCCTAGAAATCTTCTTAGTTCTTTTTGCTTGGTAGGAAAGGGTAGATTAGAGATGACTTCAATCTTAGAAGGATCAACCTGTATTCCTGTAGCAGAAATATAGTGACCAAGCACTATTCCCTCTTGCATCATCATGAAGCACTTTTGACTATTTAGTGATAGGTTATGATCTTCACATCTCTGTAGTACCTTCTTCAAGTTGGCTTGAGCTTCCTCAAATTTTGCACCATAAACAGTAAAGTCATCCATGTATATCTCCATGCAGTCATATGAGATGTTTGAGAAAATACTTATTACTGCTCTCTGGAAAGTTGCAGGTGCATTGCAAAGACCAAAAGGAAAAACTGAGTAGGAAAACGTTCCCCAAGGGCATGTAAAAGTAGTCTTTTCCTGATCCTCTGGAGCAATCTTGATTTTATTGTATCCACTGAAGCCATCCGAGAATGAGAAGTATTTTTTCCCAGATAAATTATCTAGAACTTGATCAATAAAGGGAAGAGGAAAGTAATCTTTCTTTGTCGCCAAGTTGAGCTCTCTGTAATCAACACATACTCTCCATTTTCCTCCTTTCTTAGGAACAATAACTAGTGGGGAGACCCACTTACTATCCGAGATTGGGTAGATAAAGCCAACTGTTAACATTTTCTGCAACTCTTCTTTAACAATTTCTCTCAAGGCTGGGTTGATTCTTCTTTGAGGCTGCCTAATAGGTCTGAACTCATTGTTAATGAATATGCGATGTGTGCAGAGTTTTGGGTCTAAGCCCTTCATATCACCATATTCCCAAGCAAAAGATGACTTATGTTTAGTAAACATTTTGACCATAGATTCTTGTTGCTCACTGGTGAGTTTTTTGTTGATACTCAAAGTTTTTCCCACTGCTACCTCCACTTGTGAGGTTAACTCAACCATAGACACTTCAGGTAGAAATGACATTTCTACCTCGTGGGGTAATAATGTGTTTAAGCAGTCAATTGCTGCAAGATAATGAGCTGATGTAGGCAGAGGAAGAATGGTCTGCAAGGAGCATGGATTTTTTTCACAATGAGGGTGTTCGGTACCATATTTATTCAGTAGGATATTGGACTGTATATCTTCCTCTTCTTATTGTGCAATGAAAGGCTCTCTAGTAATCATCATTAAAGTGGCCACAGAGTTCACTCTCTCCT
The DNA here is from genome assembly GCA_007115665.2 of Sequoiadendron giganteum. Taxonomy (NCBI): domain Eukaryota; kingdom Viridiplantae; phylum Streptophyta; class Pinopsida; order Cupressales; family Cupressaceae; genus Sequoiadendron; species Sequoiadendron giganteum. The sequence goes on along the minus strand of CM021103.1, from coordinate 451,971,427 downwards.
CTTCTCCTAAATTTGGCCAAACAATCTGTCCACACTCAAGTTGGGGTTGGGCTGGAGAATAGAGGGTAAGCTTCTTTGTGTTATACCCATCAGATATACTCATGTTACCTGACCTACAGCTAATGTAAGCATCAGCAGTGGCTAGCCAAGGTCTTCCTAGTATAACAAGGTATCCCCCTAATGATGCTTTTGGAGACAAAACCATAAAGTTAGCAAGATACTCCCAGAAATTCAAGGTGACTACTAGGTCTTCTACTACCCCATCAGGTTTGACATTTGAACTATTGGTGAGCTGCACTATTATAGGTGTAGCCCTTAGGTCTGAAATACTAAGTTTTACCACTAGGTCCTTGGTCATGACATTGATAGTTGCACCAAGATCTACTAAAGCATTCTTAATTTGTACCCCATTAATATTGATCTCCACAACAGGGCTACCTGGGTCTGAATATTTTGGGATGGTAAGTTTCCTTAACATTAATTCGGAGAATTGACCTAAGACATGGACAGTTTGAGGGTCTTTCTTTTTCCTCCTCGGTTTCTTCAAACATGCCTCCTTGATAGCTTTGCTATAGATAGGTACTTCTTTGATTGCTTGGAACAAGGGAATTTTCACACATATATGCTTTAGTTGATCAAGGATGTCAAAGGTAGGCTCTTCTTGTCTTTTCACATTTTCACCTTCCAACCTTTGTGGGAAAGGAGGTGACAGTTTATTGGATACCTGAGGTAATGATGGAGTTTGAATTGGCTCATTGGGTTGGACTAGGTCATTGGTATTTTCTTCTTGCTCAATCTCCTCATATGGCAATTTTGAGATTATGGGAGGAGATGGTGTGGGTAACACAATTCCTGAACGTAAGTTGATATTATTTAGGTTGAGAGCATAGGCAAGCTGATGATTAGGGTCAATAAAATAGACTTGTTGTTGCTGCTGTTGATTATTTGGATTGGGTGCTGCTTGAGTAGGGAGTTGGGTTGGCTTTGGATTCTGGATTTGATTAGCTATAGGAGGTGGCATAATTGATTGTTGTTGGGGTTGCTGTAGGAAACCAGTGGGTGGATTTGACCATTGCTGGCCTCCCCTCCATTGGTTAGACTGCTGCAAATTCCCTTGTGGAGGCTGCCACTGATTTTATTGTGGTGGCTATCAATTCCCTTGTGGGGATCACCAATGGTTTTGTTGGGCATTTGGCCAACGATTATTCCACTGAGGTTGAGAGTATGGCCCATAGTTTGGAGGGTACTAGTTCTGCCACTGACTATTATATGAATCAAAATTTTGCAAAGGGTCTTGAGGCGTACCTTGTCTTGGGGCCCATGCCCTGTGCTAAGCAACAAAGAACACTTCTTCCTCTCCTTCAATGGTTTTGAACTCAGTAGAAAGATGTTGCACCTCCAAATTGGCAACTACTTTGCATCTGCAGTCCTTCTTTCTTTGTCTGCAGTGAGGGCAATATTCAGCTAGCATCGCCTCAACTTCCTCTTTCTTCCTTCTACCTTGCATAGTGTCCAGTTGAGTAGCTACATCATTGATGATATCCTGCTTGAACTCGGACAAGAGATTAGTAATATCCCCCTTAGATACTCCAGAGCCACTTCCTTTTATAGCAGAGGGTCTAAACCCCCTTCCCTTCTTTACATCTGCTTTGGAGTAATTGAGACAGATTTTCTGGATATCATCCCAATCACTTTGGGTGACATCACCTCCTACCATGAGGTCTAGTGCCTCCATGCAAGTATCATTAAACCCTCTTAGGAAGAGAAGTTTTTGAGATTCCTCATTCAGCTCATGTTGAGTATTCTTTTGCACACTGAACAAAAACCTTGACACATAATCCTCCAAGGTTTCATCCTCCTTTTGTGATATTTTGAAGATGTCATCTCCTCTCATATCATTTCCTCTACAATATTCTGTATATTTGCTAAAGAACATATTCTTCATTACATCCCAAGTGGTAGCTACATTGCTTCCCAATCCCATGAACCACCTCAAGGCTAACTCTTTTAGAGTGGAGGGAAACAACTTCAGCTTGTGTGTTGAGGTTGTATAGTCATAGCTTCTGCAAAGGATGTCAAATTTAAACAAGAAGGTATGAGGGTCCTCAGTAATAAGTCCATAGAACTTTGGAAGTAATGAGGCAGGGATGTTCTTGAGGTTATTATTGTCATGCAGGTCAGGAATTGAAAATGGAAAAGTAGGAGTTACCATCCTTGGTTGTGTCCCTGGATTAGCTCCTGGCTGATGAACTACAAGAGCAAGCGGATTATTTGATGGGTTCTAGTTGTTAGAAGTTTGTAGATTATTCAGATGTTGAACAAGTGGATTAAGGTTATCTGGCTCTTCAAACAGGTTAAAGCTTAGCTCTGAGGAAGAAGATGAGGTAACTAAGTCTTGGCCAGGATCCTGATATGGGTCTTCTTGGAAAAGGTCTGGTTCAATCTCTTCAATATCTATTCTTCCAAGAAGGAATCTTCCAAATTGGTCTCTTCTTCTACGCATATAGCAAAAAGTGAACTAACTATGAAAATGTTAGAATGCAGAATTCTAATCTAAATACTTAGAATGAAATTTTGAACTCTCTACTATCATGCCTACAATAAGTCCTTAGTTTGACACCATCCCCAGAAACGGCACCAAAAATGTAGTGTTCTTTAATCAACTTAATAACTAGGAACATGAATTCCTCTACTCAGGGATTGAACATCACAACCAGCAGTCATAACCTGCTAAAGAACCTCATTTAATCATCAACCCAGGGATGTGAACTTGAAATGGTTCAGCACAATATATGCACTAATCACCTTTCCAGACATGCATGATTTCCTAAGATGCTTTATACTGGAATTTGAATTACTGGAAACAACTTTACTGGATAACTTGCTTGGAAATGAAATACTGAAAGATAAAACTATTCTGCATCTAGTGGCTGCAGGAACAGTTGACAGCTCTGTGTTTCTTCCAATTGCAGGAACAGTCACATTAACCTCTCTGAAAGGAAGTGAAGCTATTCTAACTTGCAGAATGAAAGTATGGACAGTTCTCTAAGTGGGCCCCCTTAGGTAATGCCAAAAGTAGACAACAGATTAGGCGAAAAACTTCATAAACTTTATTAATTCAAGATAGACAAGTACATAGCACACAATCTCTTGAGTGTATTTCTGAACCTAAAAATGTGTTACAACAACAATCTTCCAACCCATTCTCTAAAGGAGAATGGGCTATTTATTGAAAATTGAATCCAACTACTAACTAACCTTCCCTTATAAAACGGGAGGTCTTTATTACATTTAACTAACTTAGTAAAGAGGTGGATGGAAATGAAAGAACTAAGTCAAATCAGTTTATCAGTCTTAAAGTGCCATCATCCTAGATTTATGCACCATCAAGACGCCTGAGCTAGATTTTTGAAACACTCCTCTTGCATGGCGGTTGAGTTGAAATTGCCTCCCTATTCTTTTGTTGTTGAACCAGTCTTCTTTGATTTGGTCTTCTATCCTTCAAGTGGGAATTGAATTCCTTCCTCTAATCGTATCTTTCCAACTATTCCCGAGGCAGAAATTTAGCTCAACATGTTCAACCTTTAAGAAAATCCATCACTTTATTTATACATTCATTAAGCATTAAACTAAGGCAAACATTATTTCAAACATGGCTGCAGGAAGTTCAACAGTAGAGGCTGCAGGAAGGGTTTGTCATCACACAAAGTCATAAGGAATTCATCAGACTAATAAAACATTTTAAGGTGATAATTATGGAAATATTTAGCATAATATACTTTTTATATTAAGCATAAAGAGTTCATGTCTTGTCCCATAATCAGCACTAAATGTTTGTTTTAGCATAACAAAAAGCAGAAAAGTGTTTGTAAAAGTATTATCTAAATGTGCCAAAAACTTGGTTCATCACATCCTATAGATTTCGATCTATCAAAAGATCCTCCATCTTCAACCTCCACATCTCAAAATTATTTCCAAAAAATTTATCCGCCTCTATTCTCCCTATTAAAATTGCCATTTAAAATTTTTTGTAACAAGATCACAAAGTTTTTTACACAAGCTCCCACTCAAATTTATATTAGTTCAAAAAACCCAACAACTTGCAACTAAAACTAAAGGTAATCAGGCTCCGATACCACTTGTAAGGAAGTTAAGGTAGCAATAAAACTTCCTACACTTTAATCCTGAGAGGAGAATAATGCAAAACTTTACAAGAGTTACAAAAATTTAAACCTAAATAAACATAAATATCATGCATACCACAACACAATGATTTACATGGGGAAAACCCTTTTGGGAGAAAACCCCACACTCCAAAAGCTACCCAATATATTATTCAAAAATCATGAAGATTACAATATACTTGCAAAGAAAGCTTTTCATAAGAGTATCAACAACATGAGATCCAGAGGCAAAATGACTACTATCAAACTCTTAGAACACATCACACTGCACATTTGTAATAAAATGCCCTCATAAAACATGGTTGCCTTCTAGGGAAAGACAAGCCAATAAAATATCTACCATCAGATGTGAGACCTAATAATGAATGGTCTAGATTTACAATAATAAAATATACATGAAATGTGGCTTTGGGGGTAGCATTGGGGCACATGTGGCCCCATGAACCCCCATCAAGGGAATGATCCCCTCAAACCCTACAAGGGGGGTACCCCTTGCACCCCTCCCCTCTATGTGCATGCTCACCTATCAATAGTAAACATTTTGTAATTGCAAGGTTCAAACACATTTTCCCAACAGTCTTCCATCAACTTAGCAAGCATTTCTTTGGTTTCGTGGGATTGAAAATGAGAGGTGATAGGTGCAAGACAAAACCAATCTCTTGTGAGGAGATTAAAAATGACAAGACTCTATGGTTATTTTTAAAGGAGGTGGTCTTACTTCATATTTGGAATTTTAAATAGCTTTGATAAAACCCTATCCATACAGTTTATCAAATCCTAAAATAAAAAGTTTGTTCAAATTGGGGGAGTTACTCTTGCAGTCACTAAGGATGCCATTAGTGTTGCTACAAGGATAAAATGTGAAGGGTGGAAGGTCCACCATCAAATAAAAGTTAAGGATGAGGAAAGCATGAACAAGTTTTTAAAAGAATAAAAATATGTTATCAAATTCCAAAATGAATTCAATAAAGAGAAGTTGTCTAATCCCTATGACTAGGTATATTGAATTCTCATTAAATTATTTACATTAGAAAGCCAATATAAATTATTTTTTCATTACCACTTTCCCCTCCTTGATTATTTACATCATAAGTTATTGATTATCTTTCATTTTTTACTTTTTATATTATTAGAAAATTATGCTGAGGAAGCCAATGGTTATCACAAGAAGAACCCTAATTGGTCAACCATTCCCCTAAATTAGGGTTTTATTCTCTTATGGTATTATTTTCACTTGGCCATATGTTTGTAAGAAATATGAAATAGATTGAATAACCCAAGAAATTTTTAAGAGAAAATAAAAGTTACATAAACTAAAAAAACATAAAAATACAAACCAAGACTCTAAGAGATTGCAATGTCGATGTGAAAGAATTGCATTAAGAGCTTCCAATCTAAATCAATACATGAATGAATGCATTTAAAAGATACAATGCAAAGGTGCATGTAATAATATGAAAATACAAGATAGGTAGTGATTTTATATAGAACTAAGGAGAAGATGTAGGTGTAAAATCCAACCAATAGGAATCAACCACAAAAAGTGGATATGGACCACCAAAAGTGGAGGATGCCACCAAAAGTGGAAAGTGTTCCACCCTTTAAGGAAGGGGACACCACACACTTATATCCTAGTAATAAACTCACTTTATTATCCTAAACAAGCTTTATAAATTGTAGGAAAAGCTTAGGACTAAGGGAAAATAAATTAACCCACTAGGAAAATAAATACCTACACCAACAGCCCCCTTAAGCACAACTTAGGAGGATGTAAAAGATGATAGGTCCCAGCAAATGAGGCCATGTTAGGTACCCATGTACATATCAAATTTCCCTCAAAGAAGAAGCCCCCGCCCACAAATAGAGAGGGAACCCCTCCCAAAAAAAAAAAAAAAAAATTAGAGAAAGAAGAAGAGAATAACTAAGTAGCCCCCTCTCAAAGAGATCCAATGGTAGATGATTGAAACTGGATGCAAAAGATAATCCATGATCATCGAACAACATTCGTCTCCTTAGGAAGAAACAAAACTAAAGGTATGTGCAAACTATCTCCCAAGTCCTAAAAGGAATAAGTAGGAAGAAAGTGAAAGATGTATGAAGTCTTTGAAGTCGTCTCAAGTATCCCCATGTCAATGTTGAAAGCTACCACAATAAAATTAGGTGTTCTAGGCCACACTAATAAAGATGACTAATCATAATCTCCTAGAGACTAATCTAGAGCACAATCCAAAGACAATGATGGTTTGACAATAGTTGTGTAATGACTATCATCAAAGAGGAGATATAACCCCTCAAATGTGTCCTCCAAATCTAAAATATGTGTCTCTATATCATTTTATCTTCAACATTTATTTAAATAATTTCATTATTTAATTAAATTAATAATCATGTCCCCTTCATCTTGATAATTAAATGATTTTTAATTATTTAAATTTTAAATTTTCCTTCATCTTCACATTAATTAAATAATTTTTAATTATTTAATTAAATTATCTATTTCATCACTTCTCATCTATATTGATTAAATAATTAACATTATTTAATTGATTTTCTAAATATTCCTCTTTCCTAAAGTTTAATTAAATAATTTATTATTATTTAATTAATTAATTTCCCGTTTCCCACTTCTCAAATTAAATAATTATTTAATTTATCTAATTATTTCTCAAAATTATCTTCTCCTTAAATAAATAAATTATGTATTCATTTATTCATTTCCACCTTGCACATGTAATTAATAATTAATTAATTTAATTATTTATTAATTACCCATGCATTTTCACCTCATCAATTGATTGAGACTTACTCTCAGTCCACTCAATCAATTCCAATCCACTCCCACTCACTTTGAGTTCACTAATCAATTAATTTTGTCTATTGACCGTTAGTTACACTCATCTCTCCAATCAATTCTCTTAGTTGACCCATACGATCAATTAGCTAAAATCAAGAGATCAATTAACTCATCAATTATGAGCCATTGATCTTTTTTTATCTTTATCAGATCTTGACCGTTGATCGGTATAACCAAAAATCTATAAATTTAGCTTTCCTATCATCTATTCCTTCTCGCTCATCATTGTGAAGAAACTATACACATATTATTAGTGCTTTGTGCTAAAAAATCTGATAGCAATTATTACTACACTTTTTTCCAAGGTGTAAAGAGGAGAACAATGGAGCTAAGATAAGGTAAATTATGTGGAGTTGTGTGTGTGCAGGTTTGTTGCATTTCATTATTATTGCAATCTTCTCTCAATGCTCTATTGGTGTGATTTGTGAATTGATTGTGAATTGTGTTGTTTGTTATTTGATTATTCAATTTCACTGCTACTTTCTAGGTCATACAATTAATGCCCCATGGCACACCCACATAATTATCAAATTCCATGATCACACACTAATATCTTGCAATTACTTTCTTTGAACCATTTTTTTATTTAATATGCTTGATCTCTTCTTCTAATGTACCTAATGATTTCTTATTCAAAGGTTGCATGTTCTCAAGAGGAATTTTAAAGGAGGTGAATTAGAATAGCACATGTGTTGAAAGCAACAACAATTGTCAGTGTAAGCACTAAGAAGGGCCTTCTATCAACTAACTTAATATCCATTGCATGTCGAATATAAATAATTACTTAAGATTTATTCATTCAAATGATCCTTAGATAATCATATTTAGAGGTTCATTACTACCAAGTAATTCACAATATCTCATAATTGTGTCAAATATAATGCTTTTTTTCTTCACTTAAATTATTTAAGGATAAATGGATGTTGAAATGCACTTCAAATTAAATTTCATTGTTGGCTCAAATCTATGAATCATGTTGTTGGTTCTTGTAGAACATATCGCTATTAATATTAGTTTCAATCATACCTCGAGTCAAATTTATATGAAAGAGAATATTTATTAATAGTGGTGGTAGCTTAATGTAGTTATTGTTGGTAAATATGAACCCAAATTAGGGTAGACTAACTTATAGTCATACTGAGACTGTTGTGGCTACATATGGTGATGCTTGGTATTATTTGAAGGTTGATGACACATAAGGACATATAGAAGGACACTCCCCTACATTGATAGGAGGCTATAGTAGCACAAAACCCTACCACAAGAAGAGTACTATAAAAAAAATAGATAAAATAGGTAGAGAAAAATTGAATATGAAATAAAGAAAAGAAATATATGTAATGATTGTAATATAATATTGTACGAAGAGTATATGAGAAAATAGATCTTATGGTATATATGAATGTGTAAAATTATTTTCTATGTTATGTACATGTGTAATCCACAATAATATTTTTGTTTCATTCTTATTGCATCACCGTGGAGTTAACTTTCAAATATAAATAATCCAATCCTTAGGCATGTATTTTATTTTTAACATTTAGTTATGTTGTTGGGATCTTAGCTCATTGGTGTATATAAAGAAAAATAACGAAAACAAGCAAATAATATTGTGGTAAAGAATAGTACCAAGTAAAGGATTGTTAATGATATTTATTGCATTAATTGAGGTACGATGACACACACTAGGTGTTAACCCTTAGTGAAGAGTTAGGTAGCTAGGGGTGAATATGGAATGGGGGAAAGATCCAAAAGGAAATGACAAGATACACAATCTACTATGACACTTGGGATAGATTAAAAGAGATAAGAATGGATTTAAATTAAATTAAAATTATGGTAAAAGGTGATAGAAAGAAGGCAAGTAAAATTATTGGTAAGACTCAAATGGGATTTAAAGAAAGCTAGGAGATGATCATGGGTGAGAAGAAGAAAGAAGGGAAAAGTAGACCTAGGAACGAGAATAAAGATATTGGAAAAGGATGGAGAAGATGCAAGGAACATCTACAGAGAACACCAAAAGGGCTACAACTGGAAACCCATAGAAAAAAAGAAAAGTGGGTGCTCTATGGACATGATGTTCACCAATATTAAAACTTAAGAGTATTCTAATGAGGGATTTGATATCCTCGTCAGAAGATTTATTCCTCTTATATCTCTACTGCATGAGATACTTTGTATGCTAAAACTCATGAGCTAGCAACTGATATGATTATGGACCCAGATTACCATCACATTGGAAAACTTGGTCATTCACATCATTACTATCATGATATATTACATTATTTCCTTGATCATAGACTAATTCATCAAATTAGTCAATGTTGTCCTCATAATATTAAATACCACCCTCATCATTTAGGAATTCCTAATATGTTCATAAAGAGTGCAACAACACAATTTAGGGATCATGTGCAAGAAAGCATGAATCACACCACAAATTATCATTTTGATAATCAACGTCCTCTCTGGTCAAGGGATCTGATATGTTTTTTCACTGCTATTTGAATTTTACCTATTTTTTAGCAAGCCTTCCATTATATAGTTATGGTATTTTGGACCAATTAATGTTGCATGGCCTATTGTAGTATCCCGAGATAAATTACCATGTCAATTTTTTTTGATTTCATGATTTCAGTGTTTAGGCATTTTGTCAAATAGTTTTTTCCCTCATGCTCTACATGTTTATTCAGTGTAATTTTTGATAGAATTGAAATTATATTTATAATATGGTTTTCTCATAGAATTTTCAATGATACAACATAAATGGAAAGCAATACCAATTCAATTAATATTTTCAAAATTTCCACATATTATTAATTTCAAATAAATGAACTCAAATTTAATATTGTTGCTTAGATTACAAAATAATCTTGACATAATACCATGTGTGCCTATATTCAACAAATACTAAAATATTTTTGATATGAAACTCCATGAATTAATTTTCCATACTCATCACCTATTTTCAATGGTATGGCTCCTTCATAATATGTAGTAATAGACCCAGTTTGTACGACGACCAAGGATATCAATTTTGATTGTTCTAATTTCAAAAAGACCTCCCACATCAATCTCTAGGTCAACATTCCATGTACTTCCAAATAAATAAGGGTGTTGATTGTATTGAAAGCTACAACATAAATTAAGGAATTTTGATCTTTAAAAGTCTAACCACTCCATATTAATTCAAACAACCTCTCACAATATTACTTGTTGTGATAGTTGGACCATTAAAATCGACTCCATCCCTTAGCAACCTTTACACTAATGAATGAATGAGGCATTTTAATGTCGTCCACAAGACAAAACGTCTAAGGCACTGAGAACCACAAAAACTATGAAATCTCCAAATTCTTTTTGATGTTGGATCTTCTACTATGAATTTGATCAAAAAACTAGCAGTCTTGCTAATCTTTTCTTCATCAAATAGCTCATGTAGGTTGTCAATTTAAAATTACCTCCATATTGACTACGAATATACTCATATGTTGTGCACTCCATGATAAAATGTCATTTTGTCTCTATCACCCCTTTGCTACAAAACATGCAAATTTTATCCTCCCACGCTCCCTTAGGTATAGTCCACCTTCCGGTTTCACACCTAAGATGATGCGAGCCGGTCCTCAATTGAGTTATTAACAACCTTACTTTACCTTTAATAGCTGCACCTAAATAGGTTTTTTCTCCGTGCTCCCAAGATGGGTTGAACTCTTTGACATAGTAAGCTTTTTTCTCCGTGCTCCCAAGATGGGTTGAACTCTTTGACATAGTGAGCTTTCTTCCGCCCAATCTACTTTGTTCACATGGCAGCCATAAAAAAATTTGTAACATAATTTTTAATTTCCTCATTGGTGTTAGGACAATCATGTAAGTTGATGTCCCATTTTCTCATCCATTTGTTATTTTGTTTCATCCATGTTTTCTTCCCGCAGCCTAAAACCTCCTTCACCACCACTTTGGGCCAACGGTGATTATCCATGTTCTCAACCTTTTTTAGATAGTTTAGCAAGCGAGTTATAGCTTACTCCTCCAAAGGTAAGGTTCCTGATTCGGCCGAGAGAATTTCATAAGGGACCCTAGTTTTGACCTTGAGGTTACAAGTGATCATGTGTTTTTGGATTATTTTTATCTGTCTCCATCTATACTTTAACATGTTGCTACCCCAAACTTCATAGCCATAGAGAACCACTAATGTGACCAACAAACCAAAGAGGGTTCTCTTGGTTTTCCATTCCCAAAGTTCAACTTTCTTGCACCTGTTTTGAAGTAATAAAGAAGCTTTCCAACCCCCTTATATCCTTTTTGTTCTACTAGTCTCCCAGCTGAGCTTATAATGAAAATCATTCCAAAGGTACTTGTATTCTTTCACTATTTCCAAGGGGCTACCTTCAAAAAGGAAGTTATCTTGATTCCTTTTCTTATTTAGGGAGAAGATCATGATTTTGGTCTTGGTAGTGTTCACTTGCATTCCAAATTCCTGATAGAAAAGATCCAAGGCCTTCAAAAGCCCCCTCAAACCATGGGAAATTTTTGAGATTACAATAAGATCATTTGCATATAGCAGCAACTTCACAACATAACCCACCAGTTGAATGCCCCCCTAACTAGTTTCATTTAACCAATATTCTAGTTTATCAATGTATATCCCAAAAAGAGTGGGGGATAAATGGCATCCCTGTTTGACCCCAATATCATTTCCAAAACACTCAGACATACCTTCACTTGTTTTGATTTTAGCTCTAACCTACTCATAAAATCTATGCACCATAGCCCTATATTCATCTGGTATACTTAGTTCATCCATTCTATTCCATAGTTTGTCTCTAGACACTGTATCAAAGGATTTTTTTTAAATCAACAAAGCAACAAAAAGCTTATTCACCTTGAGTGTCCCATATTTTTCCAATTAGGTGCCTAAGAGTGATGCAGTGGTCAATGATAGAGTATTTAGGCCTAAATATAGTCTGTCCCTTTGCTCTTTTTCCTTCTTTTTTCGCCCAGCTACTGATTCTAAACTCTAACATTCTCCCAAAAAGTTTGCCAAGAATAGGATTTACCATAATAGTGTGGTAATTAGATGGGTTATTGATATCGCCACTTTTGTAGAGAGGGATGACGACACTAGTTGTCCATTCTGATAGAAAACCATCACGAGTGACATCATTGAACATCCTTTTGATGTGGGGAGAAAATATTTCAACTCCACACTTTAAAAATTCAGCTTGCAACCCATCTATGTCCACCGCTTTCCCATTTGCTAAATTATTTATACCTTGTTTGATATCTTCAACCGTGAAGAGCTCCATTGACATGTTAACTATGGGAGGGGAATTCTTCCCTTGGGTCCTCTCATGAAGACACTTTGCATTATCTAACCATTGCAAACCAGTTATGCTATTCTCAATCTATTTTTTCTTTTGTTGTAACTCCTTCCAAAAACCTTTGGGGTTGTGCTTTCCAAGAGAAATTAACCCTTTCCTTCTTGTGTTTACATAATTTTTTATTTTTATTTTTCACCAACTTCTCATATTTCTTCTTGTTTTCTTCGTTCAAAACATTATCTTTCAAAGTTCTCTTGGTAGCCTTACACTCTTCATCATACCATGGGTTGGCCAAAAATGGGTTTACAACCCCCTTCTTTGGGTGAGATATTTTACATGCAGCTAAGGCCTTATGAATTAGATGAATCAAAATTTTATTGCAAATATGACCACCAGTGCCATTGGCAGCCTTGTCCCATATGTTATTCTCTATTTCAAGTAAATGACGCTCTTAAGCAACCTAAAAGAGACCCTGATTTTCTTGATTCATGACTATTTTACCTTTAGGAAAGATTTCATTTTGCTTGTGGTGGACTTGATTATCACATTGGTTGTTTGAGACAATGCCAAGTTTCAAAAACAGAGGGGCATGATCAAATTTCATCTCAAGGGGACATTCTCCAACCTCAAACTCCAAAACTCTAGAAATAACACTTTGAGAGTAGATCACGTAGTCCACCATGCTTTGGCCATTATAAGTTTTGCACATGATATTACCAGAAGTTGGCCAAAATTTCATGCCATTGCAGATAACCAAGTTCTCCAAAGCGAGATACATTCACATTATTGTGTTGTGATGTTCTTTTCCCATGGCTGATCTTCTTCCTCTTCTAGCCATAAAGGGTTGTTATTTCCCTGATCTTCATTATACAAGTGAAGAAATTGGTTGTTAGTTGTTCTTGCATTAAATTCACCTAAGAGAAAAATTTCCCCCAAGGTACTAAATAGTGAAATGTCTTTTTTTAAAGAGGCATACAAATCTTCACTATCTAATTTTCTCCTTTTATAGATTTTTGAGTTTTATGGTGCAAAATAACAAGCAACCAATCTGAAGGTAACCCCATTATCTATTATTTGCAGCCATATGTATTGCTTATTTGGATCTTCTTTCTTGACTTTTACAATTTCGCCCCAACTCTCTTTAATCAAAACTGTTACACCCCCATGCCCCTTGCCTGTTTCACTTCCTTTATTCCAAATTAAATTTTTCTTATAACCTTCAAAATCTGGAACTTTGCAACCATCATGTTCATGTGTCTCGATAAGGATAATAATGTCTTTCCCTTCCGCTATGGACCCCAAACCCGGTCCTCTTCTCCATGGATAACCTCTACAATTCCAGCTCACTATATTAAAGGTGGTGGCTAATAATGAATTCATATATAATCGTCCCCTTGTTTTGATTGGTAACGTTGAATAATATTAAAGGTGGTGGATAATAAAAACTTGTTCGGAATTAGTGAGTTTCTTGACTCCTTAATGGGGTCGTGATTCCTTTATTTGGCATGACAACTTCAATTGTTGACGAGTCTCCTTTCTCTTATGCGATATATGAATTTATCCCTTTAAACCTGGCTGCAACTATAAAAAGAAGTGGTGGGTTTAGCTTTAGTCAATGCCATGACAACCACTTAAGATAAACCTCTCATGTCTTCTTATGAAGTCATTGCAACTTGTAATGTAGCGTAACCACTTATTTTTTATTTATTTTTTAAATTTCATGCGCACCTTTAGCCCATAGACTTCTTGCCAAATGCCCTTATTGGATTACAATCCCAAGTACGGATAAATCAAATACATAGGATGCAAACTAAAAGAAAGATGACCAACATATATTCTTTCTTTACTTAGAAATACCAAGGGTTCAATCACCTAGATATAAAACCCGCGTCCAACCACCCAAATAGCTTATTCCAGCAATATCGATAAATAATAACACCAACAAGAAGTGCTAATTCCTTGTATATGGCAACCATCTATATTTTAATTTTTAATTTTTTTAAAACTGGAAAACATTTAACTCTGAAAACTTTGAAATTTGTCTTAATATAAGACCTCACAAATTTCATAAACTCCAACCACTAACTAAAACTACAGTAGCTCTAGATGTGAATTCTGAAATGAACTCACCTATAAATGGATTTTGGTTTTCCTCCAAATCACTGAACTCAAGGGTTTTCATCCTCAAGTTTCAGAAAGCCAAGCTCTCCCAGAAAACTATAGAGGGTAAAAATAAACCAAGCATCCAAACCCAAATGAGCCTCCCAAAACACTTTATTCCATCTTTTAAAAAAATATGAAAACTTGACTAGAAGTGACAATTGAAAGTGCCAAAACACTTTGGAGCTCCTTGGACATCAGATAAACCCTCTAACAACACTGACTATCACCAAGAAAACCAATAGCTACAATCAATGTTGACACATGATAATAAAAAAATGGGGATATTACACCTATTGTGCAATCTTTTCCCTTCATTGAAATGTGTGGATGCAACTTGAGGTAGCAACCCCTTCTCATTTTGTGCTACCTTGTAAGATAATTCTTCATGAAATCCATTAATTTATCTAATTTGTCCTCAGTTGAGAGGGGTTTGTTCATAGAAGATCTATCCAATTGTGACAACTTCACATCAACCCTCTTTAATTATTTACTAGATTCTGTCATATTACTTTCAATGTTTATTTATATAGAATATGCTTCCCTAGGGGTTTGAGGGTTCTTATCTCTCAAATAATAGCTTATTTAAAATCAAATACAACAAAATAAAGCACAAAACACATATATTCATCGGGCTTAAGATGTTCAGGTACCTTTCTCATGCTGAGGATGAATCTGGTATTGAAGTTAGACACTGTTTAGTTGATGTTTTTTTTATAGTGGCGAGGTCATGGATAGTAGACTTTGGATAAATCATATCCCCATACTCCATTCAGAAAACATCAACAAACTCTTCCCAAGAAGAAATTCTTTAGTCGGGAATATTTTTTAACCACTCCCTAGCACTCTCCTCCAAGGAATGAACAAATAGTTTCATCATCACATCTTCGTCTTCAATCTCATACTCATCTATAATATTGATGAAGTATCTTAAGTGCTCTTCTCCCATCACTGGATTTTTACTTTGGTATTTTAGGACCTTTCCTCTGATGTCACTATGAATGGGTGGGATACTTTGGGATCCCAAATAAGCCTAATTTCTTATAAATTTCAACCCCCAAATAATTCCAAATTGGAGAAAATATTTGAGCTTGTCTTTGAGGGAAACTCCCAACATTTTGTCCCATATTTTGCTATCATGGTATTTTTTGATCCAATTTTCAAGTAGCTATAGCATGGGCTTGAATCAACTAATCAAATTTAGCTTGCAATTATTACCTTCTTATAGCTTCATCTAATAGGTCCAACTCTTCATCTATGAGTCTTTTCCTTTCACAATATTATTTTGAATGTGTTGATCAACATCATGGAAAGTATGATCAAATTAGAATCCTAGCGAATCAGTGGGAGAAAGTTGTTACTAATCAACTCTCTGAGCACCTCTAACAACCCTACCCATTGTAGCATTTCTCCTTACATCATATTTATCAACATGTATATTTCTTCTTCTAAGTAGTTGATTTACAAAATCATCAAAGGTATATTGGTATTTCTCCCTTGGGTCAATAAAATCATCACGTTTGTCTGAGGTGCTAACCCTTTTTGTATCATCATGTCCAAATGGACTACTTTCATCTTTCAATTTCCATTCATCACACTAATTTTTTATAATTCCTACAATATTTCCTTGTGTAGGTTGCTCATTTCTTTGTCTTCTTTGATCCATGGGAAACAAGTTTTCAATAAAACTAGGTTCTTATGGCAAAGTCGCCACTCCCTAAGGATACATGTTTTTCTTGAAGTTATATTTATTAACAAAACTTAAATCAATAACTAAAAAATACTTTTTAAATTTTGAATTTTACAAATTATGTTAATCAATTTTAGTAGCTTCTACTATACCCCAATAATAACATCATTCTATTGGGTCCCAAAACTGCTACTCCACTTCCTAGAACCAAACTCCATTCACAAGGCCAAGGTTATCATCAAGTGGTTGAAAATGGTTCATAAAAAAAAATGGAGGGTTTAAGTTCAACTCTATGAGAGTGGGTAATCTCTCCTATGGTACAAGCTCAACTTAGTCTCAAGAGGGTATTTGTTACACCCTGTTTCATGGTTACCAAGTTACTTTTTCCTTCATGAGTGAAAATAGCGATAAATGCAATTTGTGACTTCAATATGTTTACCAAGTGAAAGAAATACTGAAATATGCAACAAGAATTTATTGATTTCAAAGGAATGAACATGTTTTGTATTGATGAAATGAAATGAAAGTATATGTATTATAATGTGAACATTCAAATGCTTTGTTGATGCAAATGTTTTAGATTTCATGTGAACGTTTAACTACTATTGCAAAGTGTAAATTTGGATGCAGGTAAAGTGTCAAGCCTCCTGAAGAGAGGGGAAGTATCACTCAGGGAGAAGACCTTGGTTTGGTAACCTTTGATAAAATACCTAAACTGAGCTTTCACACACTCACCTCTAGTTTAGTGTAATCGATTCAAATCAGATTGGGAATCGGGTAAGCACCTTCGGTCATATTTTTGCGATGATTTTTAGTTTTGGTTTTTGATCTTTGGTTTCCTTGGGTTGATAAGGTTATTTCTTATGATTCCCTTGTGATAGTTTTGTCTATTAGGGTTATGGTGTTAAAAGGTCTTTTGATTAAGTTATGTTTATGCTTAAGTAATTATATATGAGTAAATACATATATTAAATATACATGTATATATGAATTATCGATGACGTCTACATAAGATGTAATATGCGGGTAATTGATCATCATATATACGCATATATTTAATCTAAGTATATGATAATATATCGATACACATATGTGTTGACATAATAAAAAATGATAATGCATGTATTTATCTGTATATATAATGATGAAGATATCTAATGTCGACTAATAGTTTATAAATATGAAAAAATATATATATATTAATATATATACATATATAATAAGTAAAAGTGTTATATACATATTTATATAGTATTATAATTGAAATGCTATAAAGTAATAAAATCACATAAAATGGTGGAAGCTTGACTTATATCAAAGTGAGCATAATAGAAGTAAACATAAGTTTACGCGCTTCAAAAGCCAATGTATTGGCTATTGCCATAGCGTGTGATACATACAATGCATGATAAAATTATATTGAGAACGTTAAAATAAAGAGAATAGCACAGCAAAATGAGGATGATGCATTGAGTAAAGACTTTGCATTTAAATTCAAAGTGTTGTTATAAACTACTTGAGGTTGCACATCAACTTAGCGCATAGAATAAGCTACAACATATTAGCACATTGTTATTACCATGTTACATAAACATAGGGCTTTGTTCTGATATATTCAAAGGCAACATATTATACATGGTGTGTGGGGAATGAAGTAAACTAGTATATTAAGTAATTTGCTACCAAGAATTTGTCAAAGCAAAACAATAGTAAATGATCATGCAAAGGAAGATAGTCAACCAATTCAAAACAACAAACACCATCCCATATAAAATGGAGTGAATGATAGATGTGGCGCCAACTGATAAAAGCATGAATCGAATAGAATTCTATTTCTCAATATGAATTTTTATAATGTAAAGCATTATGAAAATGTAGAAATAGTCATCAATGGCCCCTTGGTCTTCTGGTGAAGTTGAAAGGTTCAAAATGAACCCACCAGGGATCAAGTCTTGTTGAGTGCAAAGCCTCGACACCTAAAGAAAAAAAAAAGGATGAGGCTTGGATCGTACCCCTCAGTCCCTAGCTCTAAGCTAAAGGGGACCCCCTCAGGGATATCTCCAAATAAAAAATGCAGAAATAGTCAAGCACGCAGCTATGCTAAGTAAGCCATCATGTAGGAGGCAAATGCATTGCATTTCAAATTATCTATCTTGCTATTCATTTGTGAAGTGGAACTCATTCACCTTGGCTACATATGTGTTTGCTTTGCAACAAATTTATTGCCACATTTTCTTCTAATTGTTGAGTCAAATTATTTGAGCTGAGAAGTGTTAATCCTCGTGCCTTATTTCTATCCTTTAGTTGCTATTTTTTGTCTATAAATAGAGGAGCTATCTACCTCATTTGGACACATCCTATCTCTCCATTCTTGTTGTGATTTTATGAGTTGCTATATTTTGATTTCCTAAGTTGTGAGAGAATTTTTGGGAGAATTGAGAGGATTTTGAGAGGGAGTCTTTGGTAAAGTGGGAGAAAGTTACCTGGGAGATGCTTACTGATTTGGCAAGGTTGTGTTGGGAAACCATATCGATTAGTTAGAACATTGCATAAACAAGAATGCTAAATTATACTCTTTCATACCTTATGTTTTGAAAAGATTGTTTGTTATTGGTCATCTTGTTCGGAAAATTAGATTAAATTCTTATTAGGGAAAAGTTATTTTAAACTTATGTGAAAATGAAATATTGATTATTGTACTTATTGATAATTTCATAATTATATGATGTTATGATAACCTTGAATGATAATCATTACTTAATTAAATACTCACGTCTCCTTGAAATAGGAAATGAGCCTTAACCCTAGTATTAGGGTATAAACTTGAAGGTCATATCGATATTCAACAATAGGATTGAGAGTTGCATTTTATGGTTATGTTATTATCTTATTTTGAATTAGAGTCTAATCCGTTCACGAAATTCTAAAAGAGCACACAAGTTTCGATAACCCAAAACCGTACTGTGAGAGGACTATGGGTGTAGATGCACCAAATCCTTGCAAGTTGATTATGACCTCCAAATGATATACAAATGTAGTAAACATGAGAATATTTGAGGTATTTTAGAAGAGAAGTCTTATTATTTGATTCTTGATCACTTGAACATTACTTTACTTTGATTAAACCCTAGGTTGGCTATAAACCTATTTTGTAGGGTTGGCTATGTGACTATTAGTTGAAGCAAATAAGTCAAGATTGACCAATATGATCTAATTAATCATTTGAATGTTGATTATACTTTCATTTGGAGTCGATTTATTGTTGAGATTATACTTTTGAGCGAGTCCTTTATTGTTATGATTAATCTTTTGATTAAGGTCATTTATTGTTGAAGATTATACTTTGCTTGAAGTCATTTATGAGTGAAATTATACTTTGATTGAAGTCGTTTATTGTTGAAAGTTATACTTTTGAAGGAAGTCATTTAATATTGAGAAAAACCCTTTATTTAAGACTTTTATAGTTGGAATTGTACCTTTGGTACTAGAGTCATTTAGTGATGTGACATTATACTGTTTTGTATGGTTAATTGGCAGGTAAGAGTTACTTGAGTTACTTAAGTAGAAGTGTCATAATAAATATAAGAGGGAAATAGGTTATTTTATGGGTTAGGATAATCCAATGAAGGAGGTAGCCTATGCATAGAATATGAATAGTCAATATAAATCAAGCTAGGAAGGTGGGTGAAATATATGACATCTCTAAGAAGAGGGAATGAAATACTTTGGCCAAAGTAGTGTAGGTTGCCACTATTTACACTATCAGTCACTATGATCCAGAATTACATTCTAGGTTGAGGTATGTCATATATGTAGGTTGTAGCCATTGGGTGAAAAAATCTAGGTATGTGGGACACAACACCAAGCTCAAAAAAGGTCAATATTGATTATGAGGTTACCAAACCAATCTCTTCGTCAAAGGGAAGGGCCATCTATCAATTTGATAGTTGTGTGGGTGGTTGTAGTTAGTCCAAGGTTGGTGAAAAAGTACTTGAGTGATACTTCTCCTCATTAGTAGTCGACCAAGATTTAGATGGATGTTTCCAAGACTATTCGTACATCTATTGCCCGTAAGCTCCACGGAGCCTTGTTTATGTATTTGTATCCATTATGATAGAATGAGTGTAAAAGAGAAACGATAACATGTTATCATGTACTACATATTCATTACTTTTGAAAAGTTGTAATACTTTGATTTAATGCAATAGAAATTTTTTGAATGATGTTTATTTCAAATGTGCATATTATTCTTGTATATGAAAATAAAAAATTTAATGTTAAGTATTAGCAACATGGTCTATTTACTTGAGGTTAAAAGCATGGTAAAAGTGTTGGGTTGAACAATGGGCTTGTTACACATGGTATCAGAGCCAAGTTTAGCTCTGGAATCTATGAGCTCATTACGTAAGTAATACATAAACCTTATCAGAAGATAATGGATGAAAGGTTCTTACGCTAAGATGGCAAGAGGAAAAAAAATAGAGGAAACAAAAAGGGAGGAAAAGATTCCTAAAAAAAACTTGTTTAACTTTGGGACTAGGAAGAGTCATCCCTAGAGTTGGAAACTCCTAAAATAATAACTTATTAGGATATACCTTTGAATTGCGGAAGATTATGCAACTAGGTTATGTAGGAAGGTTATGGGAATTACTAATGAGTACCTTCACCCTACAAAATAGTTAAATGAATCTAAGGGTTAAAGAGGATTGAAGTAATCCCCCCTTATTGATAGCAACTTGTAGATGTGAAGAGTCGAGGATTTTTTATTTAGTAAGGATACTTTGAATTTATGAGTATGCTATATTGGAAACTTCAGTCAAAGCAGGAAATCAAAGTTTTGAGGATCAAAATCAACTAGAGGTTTGAAAACCCTTGAAAAATCTAATTTAGTGCAAAGTTAAAATATTTTGATGATCATCAGAATGAAGAGAGAAAGTGTGCATTTTTAGAATAAGGATAGAGACCAAATTGGTCAACAAGGGAAACAACTTTAAAAAGGAGATGATGAAAGCCGACATGAATTCAACCATTAGGAATAGGCAAGGTCAAATTGGAGTTTTGATTAAGATGAAACCAAACAACTTTAGAATGTTTAAGGTTATGAGAAAACAAAGTTACCAAGAATTGGGACAAAACCACTTGGAAAGATGATGGCAAGTTGGGAACTGAAAATTGAATCAGTCGACAAAGGTTAGGTTAGAACATAGTTTATTTGAAAGTTCAGATTGAACTCACCAACTGGTCAACAAAAGTAAACATATGTTTAGGGATTCCAAAAGGAAATTGGCTATGGAGGGAAACTATGTGTCAAATCAAAAAAATAATTTGGAAACAATTCACAAAGGTGAGAACACAATTGATATAAGGATCCTTAGGCAAGTTAATTAACACATCAACAAAAGGGGCTTTGCGGAAGTGGGATATTCTTCTACTATGGTTAAAAAGGATATTAGTATACAAGGAAAATAGAATTGGAATAAAATACTAGAGTATCTCTTAGCTTGTAATTGTTTATTATTTATTAGATCTTGTTACTATGGATCCAACCATTGATTCTGAGAGATTAGAAGGAAATGATGAATCCAATTTCGAGAATGATAAAGTATTCAAGGCATACCATGGAGGGTAAGAAATCCAAGTAATAGTCAATCAACTATCAAAAAATCGACAATAAGGAATGTGAAATCAATTCAATTTGGAGAGAGCAGATGTTTGTTAAGAGTTCAATATTAAGATGATCTAATATTATGGAAACACTAAGGGGGGAAGAGGGAGAGTAGATGTACTCAGATAAAGTACCCCATACAACAAATTTTATTAATGTATTTTTAATTTGGAAGAAATTTTTACTTCTCCATAAGTCATGATTCAAAGACCTACAATCGAAGTCTTATAAGATCAAAGATGGTAAAGTTAAAAGGATAAGGTATTGGAATTATTTGGGAAAGGTAGAGGGAAGGTCAAGGTTTATGACCAATGAGAAAGAAATATTTACAACACAAATTCTATATGAAGTTGTTTCAAAATATCAAATTGATAATATCATTAATACTTTGAAGAAAGATAGGTAGTATACTTGATCATGAAGGAAAAAATATTGCCTATGCAATAGAAAAGGGAACAATTATATACTCATGATTATGAGTTATCAAGAAATGTTCATGATTCGAAACTAGAAAAGTAATAAATTGCTAACATCTTTTGGAAGACAATGTCAAGTCAACATGATTAGACGAAAATTTCTACTCAACTAATATAAAATTATCATTGGAGGAAATAAATTGAGCTAAAAATCAGGACTACAACTTCGGAAATAATCAAAGGATGAAAGAAATCCAAGGTATGGATGACCTAGGATGAAGGAGTTTGATCTCCACAAAATATCAAATCATTATACTTGAGAATCGAATATGGCATACGTTCATGGAAGAGGTTTCACTTAGTCATAATAGACTATAATGAATCAGAGGAAGGAACCCCTATGTACCAAATTATTTGGAGATTAAATAATGAATGAGGTGAATCGATGGCGTACTTAGGATGCATAGTTATGAAAAAATTACTTGACAAACAGAAAACCACTAAATTTGGAAGGGGGTAGAGTAAGATGCTGCAAGGTATGTAGCAAGTTGTTATTTGGTATGCCATAGGATGAAGACATGATGTCATCATCGGCAGGACTTCTATACTCTTGAGGAATTCCAATAAAGAAGTGGTAGATCATTAGAATAGTAATATCTTTCTATGTTGATGGAACTGACATAATGTTATGGTGGATAAACTCAACAAGGTAACCAATATAGATTGGGAAAATTTTGATTTATAGGAATTTGGTCCTAAATAATAATATATTGTGTGAAGTTGTTGCTTAATGTTCTTGAGAAGCTTATCTCAGTTGGGAACGAGCAAGTAATGAAAAGGTTTTGAGTAAACCATGATCCTCTTATGAAAAATTCAAGTGAATGAATGCTCAATTTATTACTCAAAGATAGCCAGATAGGCAAAAGGGATAAACCAAATATTAGAGGATTGGTAGAATACTTATATTACAAAAAAAATTTATCATTGACGTTAGGTCCATTATATGAGAAGAAGGATTGAATCTCTATTAAGCTGAGATAAGCTCAGAAATAGGGTTAACCTTAGACCAAAAAGGTTATCAAATGGAATAGTAGATCAAAAGGATCAAGGAAAAAATTGTTGATACAAGCTTAAAATTATAAAGCTCAATATTGTTGATGGGTGTTTTTGCACCTTCTCAACACATACAACACACAAGTATATTGTCCCTCTTGAAAGGTAATTTCTGCAACTAAGTTTTAAAAATCACCCCAAGGTCTCTCAAGTGTCAGGTCATGACTAAGCTTGGAATAGTTCAATTGGTTGGTGTGATTTGTTGGTAATCACAAAGGGCATTTATGGTCACTAAGCATGGAGGGAATTGGATCTACAAAATGATTTTTGTGAATTCTAGAAATGGAGGACAGTTGCTGCAAGTTCAGGGCAACAATCTAAAACTCCTCTTTACTAATCAAATTTGACTTCGTAATGATGTTGGAACTTTGTTTAAACCTCAGCTTTCAAAGAAAGGTCAAAAGGGAAAAGGGATAAGAAGTTTCCTAAACCTACAACTAATGTTGAACAGTAACAATGGAGGATGCTATAGTGGACAACCTTGTTAAAACTAAGTCCCACTTAACCAAGGATTGCCTATAGTCTCATGGAACCAGTGCAATCTTCTAAGGTCTGTATATTTTCAGACTATTCATTCACCATTAAAGCATGAACAAAGAATTGAACTTAATTGAAACAATATAAACACAACCCAAACTAACTTTACACTGTTTTTCATCATCAATAAATAATAAAAAGTACGAGCTAAGAAGATATCAACACCATAGCATTCTTCACCATTAAAGTGTAGCATGAACTAACAACTAAAAGCAACTTAAAACTAGAACAACAAAGCTAAAATCTAAGATTGGGAGAATGAATCATACACACATGAGAAGAAAACACAAGAATCCATCAAAACAATGTTATTCTCTTTAATTTTCTACATCATGCATTTACACAGCTCATTTCTCTCTTTGAAAATGAGAGGATGCCTCTATTTATAGTTTTCCAAAAGAAAAATGAATGGACAAGATTAACTTTCATTGTGTGGCTCAAATTCATTTTACATTAGGGTTTCACCTACCCTCAAATATATGACAATATAAAAATAGACTCTTATCTTTTTCCCTATTTTATCATCTAGTCTATTTTGTCATTTAGCTGCTTTGACACTGTAGTAGTTTTGTCTTCTAGTGACTCATCCTTTTGCAGTTATATTGTCAAATATTCATCATCTATGACTGGATTTCTTGCATTTTTTTGGAGAGTAGCATAATCCATGAATTTCTCGATCAGAGCCTAGAGCTTGTCATATTCCATGATATCAAATTGAAGGATCTGGAAGGATATCTTCTTGAGCCTATCAGTGATATCCTCCCAGTGCTTAGTGTATTTTGGGGTTGCTATGATGACTTGCTCAGACTGAGTGAAAGCCCTCGTAGCAAATTCCATGAAGTTCGGTGACAGTGTATTTGTAGCCCCGTGCTCCATCTTCTTATGGATGAAAGGCTTAATCTTCTCTTAATCTATTTCTAGAGCAGGCATCTCATAATTTGTCATCATTTTCAAGTAATCCTCACTGTCAACCCGGTGTTCCACAACCCATTCAAGGTCGAGCTCCAGCTCACTCAAAACCTTCTCCAAGATCCCTTTTCTATAATACAGGGCCATTTTCCAAGTTTCGACTAACCAATGATCATCCTTTAGGAGTTCCATCTCCTTTTCCCACATTGTCTGGTAGAGCTTAAGAATGCTCTTGAGCTTAAGATACGTGATCCTATACATCTCAGAGAATCTATTACAAGTTTTTTATCATTTCATCCATCTACTTCTGTAAACCCCAGAACTTGTTAAATGTTGGGGAAGCGTGGCAGATACCCATGTCACCATTATATACCACCCAGTTGAACCAATCCATAATGGACTTGGTCCAGTTCTTCATTTTTTCCATTCTATTCAACTCCTCCTAGGAGAGGAGAGTGGGCATGGATGATTTCGTAGGGGCCTCTTCTTTCATGGACTCCCACTATTGAATGTAAGCAGTAAGATCCGTTACATGTGCTTTCAGTTCTTCCTTCCTGGAGTGGTCCTTATTCATTTGTTGCACAATGGTAACCCCTAAAATTCATCTATTTTCTTTTCACGGGTTGTCCAACCCGGATTGATCATTGATATGTTGTAGCCTTGACCTTGCATGGTACTTGTATCCTTGTTTTTCATAGGGTTGGAAATTTGTATTGTTCTGGATCCAGAGGCATCCACCGTGATGTGAGAGCAGACCCTGGGCTTCTTTTCTCTTCTAATTTTAGTCTATGTCATGACTATTATTGCATCAAACCTCACCTTTGGGTCAATGACCATAGGACCCTTCTTTCTCAGTTGTCACTCCAGCCAATCAAGGAATTTAGTTTGAGTTTTGGGTGATTCATGATCACCTTCCTATTTTTTGTAATTTTGAGATTGTTCTTCTTGATCACTAGTGGCCTTTTCATCGTTCTTCTCCTATTCATCTAAGTCTTCTATTTGCATAGCTCTTCATTTGTTGGGCTCGGTAAAAGCAACATTTTCTTCAATGGTGTTTTCCTTTTGGGGTGCCGTTTCTTCTTCATGCTCAATTTCCACATTGTGTTCAGGCTCAAAATCCTTTTCTTGAGCATCCCTTTCTTCTTCTTTATCTTTCTCTTCTTCTTTCTTTTTTAACTCTCTTTCCTCCTCCTTTTCAGGAGGTACTTCTTCTTCTTGCATCAAACTCTTGTCTTGGCCAATTAGTGGAGGCTCTTCGAGTATCTCAACATTTGTGTTAGTGTTGATTTTCCCTTCTTCAGAGTGATGCTCCTTAGGGAGGTGTTCTTCAAGATCAACCTTTTCACTCGCATCTTTGCGCTACTGGGGTAGATTTGCATTAGGCTCTTGATCTGATGTTTTTACTACATAACGCTCATTAAGAGCCTCAACATCCTGTTCTGAATCCTGTGACTTCTCTTCATCAGAGGCCACCTTGTCCAAGTTAATATTCACTCTACCCTCTGGGTGTTCAAAGTAGTCTTCTTCATCAGAATTCTCAAACTTGTCTACTACTTCTTCTGTAGTCTCTTTATATCACTCAGCATGGAGCCTTTCCATCCCTTCGGATACCTACATCATGGACTCCATTGTTTGTGGCTCGGTTTGTGGTGGTGGGAAAGTCAAAGCGACATCAAGTTGGACCATAAATTCCTGGACTTTGGGGTTAAGAATTACCCTAAAAATCTCAATAGGCATGTTCTACATATATTCCGTTAAAGCTTGTGGCATGACGGGTGGTGGAATAGAGATCGAGGGCATGGATAGCGGTAAAGTGGAAAGGGTAGGCAGTGGCGGTGGGAGCGACGAAGAGGAAGAGTCAAGTACCATTACCAGAGCAGTCGTTGAGGTGGAGGGGAGGTGGACAAAGATGTCCATGGAGGGTAGAGATGAGATAGGCAAAGCTTGAGAGTCAAAAGGTGGAGAAGTGGCGATGGTGACAGTGGATGTGGTAGGTGGTGAGCGTGGCTATTGGATTTCTTCTTCTTCTTCGTGGTGTTCCTCTTCTTGGATTGTGGGCATCTCAAGTACAAGCATCCCCGTTCTTTTTTCTCTTTTAGATGATTCTCCCTCAATGGACTTTTTGGAATACACCTTATGTTTATAAGGTTTACACTTGACTGCATCCTTTCTCTTCTTTGACCTTGTCACTAGTGGGGAATTAGGAGCTTCTTCTGATGAGGCAACGGTTGTGCCACTGTCAATTTTTCTCTCAAGCTCATCCTTGAGCTTGCCATATGTTAGTTTGGCACCTTGCTCTTTAAGTTGGGCAATTTGTGCATTCATCCATTGTCTCATTTTACTTTCAACAGGTCGAGTCAATATATCAAGGTCAGTGACCTCTTCTTTATTCCAATCTATCATGGGCAAGGGAAAGTTGGCCATATCATTGTATCTATCATCAATAATATTGTCATCTTATTCCATTATCTGATCAAACACAAGGAATAGATTTACTAATTTCACAAACTGGGTCATCATTCTCATATAGTGCCTCATCACACTTCCTTATTGTCATTGCAGTTGGCCTAGAAGTCCTCAACATGAGGTTGGTGGGCATATTGTCTCCTGACCCATTTCTTCAATTTTCCATATGGGTCCATCCTTCCTCAATCTGTATGGGGATCCAAGTTATACTCTGCTAGCTCCCTGTTTGAATACTCTACACAATGAGTGGCAGGGTAGGAGTACATTCCTTGTCCAAAGGTCAAGGGATATGGGACCCCAGCTTTATTTTTATCACTCAATAGTGTGTGGGAAGTCTGCAACTGTCGAGAAACCTCCAACAAGATTATCCGATCATTTGGATAGCGCGAAAATCGATAGGGCCTCCCTAAGAACCCTTCTACTCTAATATATGTGAACTTTGGGAACAGTATGAATAGATACCCAAACCATTTGATGAAGGCCTTTACACTGTGTGATACCCTTCTCTCGAATTCTCCTCCTAGGAGTCTGATTATGTGTGCAATAAATGCACCATTTACCCTCCTATATTCTCTCTTGAAATTTTCATACTGCAACTGGGGATAGTAGTCATAGAATTTAAGCTCTTCTTTCTTTGTTCCTAGTTGGCCTACATTGAAAATTCCTTTGTACAGGAACTTCTCTGCAAGGAGGTATACCAGATATGAAGTCATAAAATTTGAGGCTCTTCTTCACCACTGTGAGCTGGTTGTGCACATTGTTGCTAATCAT
The DNA here is from genome assembly GCA_007115665.2 of Sequoiadendron giganteum. Lineage (NCBI taxonomy): Eukaryota > Viridiplantae > Streptophyta > Pinopsida > Cupressales > Cupressaceae > Sequoiadendron > Sequoiadendron giganteum. The sequence continues at coordinate 451,943,338 of CM021103.1, read as the reverse complement.
CTTGGCCTAGTGGAGCTTGGTTGTGCCTTAGATTATCTCCTCAACAAAGAAAAACATCCATTCTTCGAAGAAAGTGACAGTTGGGAGTCCCATTACTCTGCTTAATAGAGTAACCAAATCATGGTATTCTTCAAATAAATCACTTCTAAACAACTCCCAGGGTACTTTGTTGGTGTTGCCCCTCTTTTCTTTCAACTAGTGCTGGTTGATTATTATTTTGCATGCGATGAGGTCTCGTTTCTACATGTTCTCAGTGAATTCCTTCGTTACCTCCTCCATTGTGTTAAACATGGGGATGTGGAATGTGCGGCCAATAGATTTAGCTAAAAAAAAATCCAGTACCCTCCCATCATGATCAATTATTTTTCTATTGGAGTGATAAGCTTCTCAACAAACCAAGACCAACTTAGGAGTAACCAAGGCAGGAGGGAAGCCAACTACCTTGGAAAGACCACTTTCCTTGATCTTTCAGGAATTCTCTATAGTAGGTTTGACCATCACCCTCTGCCTAAACTCATCGATGCTCATTTGTTAAAGAGAAGCATTCAAGAGATGACCACCTGCATACGGAGTTCCACATTGCGAGACCTATGGGCGGCTTGGATGCTTACTGTTGTGTCTTGAAGTTTGATCATTTTGGAAAATTCGAGAGGAAACCATCGAGCTATCGTGATATGTTTTCTGTCAAAAAATGGCCCTAGAGAGACAACAGTTCACATGCAGTGGTCTGCATAGATGGGCTCATAATGGCCTTGCTAACTTAGATTTTGCGTTGACAGTCGCCAAGATTTGTGAAGGAAAGCAACTCTTGCAAATTCTGCCATGTGGGAAGATGATGACATTGGGCCATTAAAGAATGAAAATGGTGTATGGGCCATCCACATACAACCACTCGCAAGGGCTGACCCACATGCAGTTTTAACTTAACACTTGATTTAGCATTCTCCCAGAGATGGGAAGGCAATGGAAGGAGCGGAGTTCACAATGCGAGCGGACAAAGTGGCTTCGTCATTAGGCAACAGAGGTCAAAGGATGATGAGCTACATGCGGTGGTTCACAATCCAAATTAGACTTAGCAAATTTTAGCCACCCAGTGGTAGTGATAAAGTCGAGTCTCGCGGTGTAGGTGAACATTATGACTTGGTCGTAAGATATTGACAAGTGGACTCTCGATGACACTCATGTGCAAAAACTAGCTCGCAAATTCACTTGGTTCTCACATGTTTTTCTAAGTGTTTGGCTCAAAGATTTGACGGCAATGACGAAGGCAGGACCCACAATGCGGAAGACAGCTAGGGCTAGGCCATCCATCAACAACAATCAGATGGGGCCCCCCATAAGCGAAATCCTGCATGGGTTCAATGAGTTAACTGATTCTTAATGATTTATCAAGTTTTATTAAGGACGACGAGAGCTATAGTATGGGCCGTAATGGGTTCCTTGCTACACGAAGAATAACGATGAAGGAATGAGATTTTGCTTGGGCGCTAGGGCACAATTTCGCCTAATTCTAAGGATTTTTTAATGTTGGGAGCAAATTGTTTAAGCGAGGCCGAGGACCGCGAAGTTTGGTGAAGCCGCCAGGAGAACTAGGGTTCAATTTTTTAAAAGGTTTTAGCATTTAGTAACCCTAATTTTTCAAAATAAGCACTTTCAAAGGTTGGAATGTGAACCTACTTGAAATTCATGCGAAAATCCGAAGGAGAGTCGACTTGAATTCAACTAGAAATTTCGTGTAGGTGAGAGCTTCTCCTTCCTCGTAAAAAAAATGAAAATGGGGGTGAAAATGACAGGTTTGACCCCCCCTTTTTATAGGAAAAAAGATCATAAATGCGCGTAATAAATTATAGGTACGGCGGTGGGTCGGGTAGACAAGTTTGCAAAAACCCGATTTAGGTTGGCCATCAGCAAAAATGCAAGCGATGAAGGGCAGTGCAAAGCCCAACATGTGGGTGAAATCCTTGGGTTAGCCGCTACTTAGCGGCGAGGTAGCAACGAAGACCCACAAAGGGAGACCTGCAATTGCAGGCCCACTAGGCCAAAAGGACGCGACGATGAAAGATCAAGGGAAACCCGCAGGTCTAAACTCACAAAGCCAAATGACTTAGCAAATTTTGGGGTGATGAATTTGGTCAATTGGAAATTGCTGACTTTACTGCATATGACCAACTTAAGCTCAAAATTGGGGGCATGCAAAATAAGGCAAAGGCGAAGACGACCCGACGAAGGTGAAAGGAAAGAGGGGGTCCCTGGTCCAAATGGGGCATGTGTGTTATAAGCACAACAAGTATAATTATGCTTAAGGTAGATGGTTGTGTTAGTGATGGAAAAACTTGACTTTTGAGTTGTCTGATGGTGTAAACACCAAAAGAAAGGATGGGACCCACGTGTAGTGTATAATACACCGACAATCATTATCTAAATGGGTTACACTAAGGATACATTCATTAGCCAATGAGAACATGTTTTCTAGTCACTAGGGTATAGGTGTTATATAGGATATGGTCACTATTGTACTTGTGAAATATAAAGGAGTTAATATAATTATGATGTATAGTTACTTAAGGGAAGGTATATGCATGAAGCACACAAGTTCTTCCCATACATTGGATTAGACCCTCGGTGCAAGGTCTAGCATGGATGAGATTGCAAAAGGTCATGAACTGAGGGAAGAGTGTTCTATTATTAATAGAACATGTTTATTTATTATATAATGAGAAAATTGAATGTAAAACCTTTATTTGACTTTATATATATGTTTAGGGCTTAAAATCATCAGGGATGATGATTCACAAGGGGAGAAGTATGTTACACCCTGTTTCCTAGTTACCAAGTTGCTTTTACCTTCATGAGTGAAAATGTTGATACATGCAATTTGTGAATTCAATATGTTTACCAGGTGAAAGAAATACTTAAATCTGCAATAAGAAGTTATTGATTTCAAAGGAACAAATAAGTTTTGTATTGATGAAATATAATAATTTAGTATATGTATTACAATGTGAGAATTCAAATGCTTTGTCAATGGAAATGTTTTAGATTTCATGTGAACGTTTAACTACTATTGCAAAGTGTAAAGTTGGATGTAGGAAGTGTAACATTCCAATTGTTCACACAAGTAAATTTCCTAAGTTTTCAATTTCAAGTAAATAAACCATGTTTATTAACCATTACTATAAAAAAATTCTTTACCAAATGAGAACAAATGAACATAGATATCATAACAAATTGAAACTTCCATTTCAATTATCATATTCCACATGTTACAATATTTCCAAAGAATGTATACAAAGTACACACATAGGTCGATTGAGGTACAAAGCAATAGATATAGATGGTCCAGGAATCTCCTTTCAAGTCTCAGTTGTCAGTTGAGGAGGAGAAGCATCACTCAAGCACTTTTCTACCAACCACTAACTCATATGCAATCCCCCTCACATCTATCTTTGGATAGATGGCCCTTCCATTTGACAAAGAGATTGGTTGAGTAACCTCGTAACGACATTCATTCTAAGCTCAGTGTTGTGCCCTACATAACTAGAACTTGTAGGCACTACAATCCTGAACTAGCATGCATAAATGAAACACGGTGAATTGATAGTGGAGCCAAGACAATCACATTACTTTGGCCAAAGTATTCTCACTCATTACTTCAAGTGATGGTCATCCTATTCACATACACTACTCTAGCTTGACTTGACTTAAGGCCATTAAAACTATGCATAGGCAATTTCCTTCAATAGATATTCATTAACCTAAGAAATAACCTATTTCATTTTTCCAAAACAAAATGGTATCACAACCAACAAAATATAATCAAAAGCATAAGTTATTCGCCCCTTCAATGGATATTCTAATCCCAGGTATAACATATGAGCTTTCTAAGTCTACAAAATAACTTGCATGGAATAACTTAATAAGCCATTCCCATTTTGTCAATCCTAGTATGTAATACTATAGACGATAATCAATCACTCCTTAATATGGAGTAAGTACAAACACTTATAAGGAAAACATATCAACGAGACTTTTCCTTTACTACATGCCATAGATTATTACTCTGTTTCAAGCAACTAATGCAGTTTCCAATTTAAACACACAAGACAATCAATCTTTCATAAAAAGATCAAACATAAAGAGAATAGAATATCATGCCTGTTAAACGCTTATTTCAATTGATGCACTAGATCTCAAGCTTAGCCTCCTCTTAAAATCAACTTAGCAACCAACCCTCTTAATTTCTTTAACTAAACTTCCTCTCTATAACTCTCAGCAATATAAGAAACTCTCAACGAAAAATACAGTAGAATGGAGCAACATAATGATGCTTAGAAGAAGTGTATCCAAATGAGGTGAGAATGCCTCATATTTATAACTAAAAACCAACTTTTACAACCTACAAACAAGGCTTAAGCTATGAAACTTGTCAACAATATACCATCGACTCAACTTATCAATGAAAAGGTGGTAGATTCCTATCATAATACTCATCAAAACTATACAACAGATTGACCCAATGCTTGCCAACAACAGTTCGACTATTTCATAAAGCACATGCTTCATTCAGGTAATTGAATTTCAAGCTTAAAAGACATAAGATAAACATCAAATTCATATTATGACGCCAAGTATTCATCACATTTCCTATCTACAAGCTTGTTGTTTTAAAACAAAGGAATCCATCAATCATTATTTGGTTGTGTATTACTTAGTCGACTTGGTCTAAGGCACAAAAATTGGCACCTCTCAAAAAATCAACCTCCACCATTTTAGCGTTGTTAAATGTTTGACTTGGTACGTTGCATAATATAATGTGTTGCATTTAATTCTTGAGTTTAATAAACTTTACACAATAGTCTTAATTCTTATGTATTTCCATCGCTCATTATTCATAATGATAAAATCTGGTTTAATACTTAGCATCATGCTGCTAAATACAATGCTACATTCATATTAAATCAACCATGGCATTTATACTATAAATCAACCATTAGTATTTATATTATATATACATGTACATATATATATATATATATATATATATATATATATATCAATGAATAGCTTTTAACGCTATATATATGTATATATATTCAAATATATATGTATATATATATATATGTATATATATATATGTATATATATATATATATATATATATATATTCTTTTGACAAATAAGTTTGTCTAAATATACACCTGATATTCGAATGAATACGATCAAGTTAACATTTCATATTCAATATCATTTGTATATATATGTATATATATTTTTGTACATGTACACGTATGTATACATATATCGATACATTTGTATGGACATCTCCATTTGTCAACACATATGCATATATCAACATGTGTATACATATGTATATATGTATATCTCTCATATATATACATTCGATTGTACAATCAAACACATATACAATTGCTATCTTAATGATAGGTATATACACATGTGATGTATATATATATATATACATACATGTCATATTGTCCTTTCGATATCACCATGCCCATGAGCAACCCGTTCATAAGCGTGCATAGGTATGTCTACCTATGTACTCTCATGTATGTTTTCCCTCATGTGTATGGGTTATTGTTGACATGCATATGTATACATATATATACATTCTATGTATATATATCTCATCAATTAAATATAGTAATACGAAGAATAACTTGCATGCACTGAGCACTAAACACAATCCAAGAATGCTTTTCACATAAATCAAGATCCTTCCTAATGCAAACACATCATACTAAAGGATGACTCACCAATTCCCAAAACTATGACTTGACTCGATCATTCTATTAGTGAGTGTGTGTGTAATCTCAGTTAGGTTTCGTTATAGGTCACTCGACCAAGTTCTTCTCTTGTGTGATACCTCCCCTCACTTCTAGAGGATTGAATCTGAACATGTATCCAACCTTACACATTTACATGGTAGTCAGTCGTTCATCAAAACAAGTATTTACACTTTATAGTTAGAATATCAAATTCAATAACCATTCATTCCATTATGTAACATTAAATGAGATAGTCATTCATTCATAATTTTCCAATGATTATGATAAATAAGGTGCAACCACATATATTTCTAATCAAAATCCAAAATACATTCACATATGTAATCATTTACCCTAACATAGTAATAGTAAATAGGTAAATACACAACAGGGTGTAACATAAAGTATCAAGCCTCCTAAAAAGAGGGGAAGTATCACTTAGGGAGAAAAACTTGGCCTGGTAACCTTCGGTAAAAGACCTAACCTAAGCTTTCACACACTCACCTCTAGTTTAGTGTAATTGAGTCAAATTAGATTGGGAATTGGGTAAGTACCTTCGGGCATAGTTTTGGGATGATTTTTAGTTTTGGTTTTTGAACTTTTTTTCCTTGGGTTGATAAGGTTATTGCTTATGACACCCTTGTGATAGTTTTGTCTATTAGGGTTATGGTGTTAAAATGTCTTTTGTTTAAGTTGTGTTTATGCTTAAGTAATTATATATGAGTAAATATGTATATTAAATATACGTGTATATATAAATTATTGATGATGCCCACATAAGATGTAATATGTGGGTAATTGATCATCATATATACAAATATATTTAATCTAATTATACGAGAATATGTCGACATAATGAAACATGATAATGCATGTATTTATCTATATATATTTATGAATACGTTAATGATCATATATATATAATGATGAAGATATCTAATGTCGACCAATAGTTTTTAAATATGCAAATATATATATAAAATAAGGAAATATATATAAGAAAAAGTGTTATATATAGTAAAATATATATAGTGTATTATAATTGAAATGCTATAAAGTAAGAAAACCACATATAATCGTGGAAGCTTGACTTATATCGAAGTGAGCATAATAGAAGTAAACACAAGTTTAAGCGCTTTAAAACCCAACGCATAAGCTATTTCCAAAGCACGTGATACATACAACGCATGATAAACTTATATTGAGAGCGCTAAAATAAAGAGAATAGCACAGTAAAATGGGGATGGCGCATTGACTAAAGACTTTGCATTTAAATTCAAAGTGTTGTTATAAACTACTTGAGGTTACGCATCAACTTAGCACATAGAATAAGCTACGACGTATTAGCACATTGTTATTACCATGTTACATAAACATAGGGCATTGTTCTAATATATTCAAAGGCAACATATTATACATGGTGTGTGGGGAATGAAGTAAACCAACGTGTTAAGTAATTTGTTGTCAAGACTTTGTCAAAGAAAAACAATAGTAAATGGTCATGAAAATGGAGATAGTCGACCAATTCAAAACAATAAACATCGTCCCATATAAAATGGAGCACCAATTGATAAAAGCACGAACCAAATAGAAGTTTATTTCTCAATATGAATTTCTAGAATGTAAAGTATTATGAAAATGCAAAAATAGTCAAGCATACAGCTGTGCTAAGTAAGTCGATCTGTAGGAGGAAATTGTCTTGAATTTCTAATTATCTTTCATGTTGTTCATTTGTGAATTGTGACTCATTCATCTTGGTTGTATATGTGTTTGCGTTGCAACGAATTTAGTTGCCACCTTTTCTTTTAATTGTTGAGTCGAATCATTTGAATTGAGAAGTGTAAATCCTCATGCCCTATTTCTAACCTTTAGTTGTTGATTTTTGTGTATAAATAAAGGAGATATCTACCTCAATTGGATGCATCCTATCTTTGTATTCTTGTTGTGATTTTCTAAGTTACTATATTCTAATTTGTTGAGTTGTGAGAGAGTTTTTGAGAGAATTGAGAGAGGATTTTGGGAGGGAGTCTTTGGTAAAGTGGGAGAAAGATAATTGGGATATGCTTACTAATTTGGAAAGGATATGATGGGAAACCAAATTGATCGGTCGAAACATTGCATAAACAGGCATGTTAAATTCTACTATTTTATACCTTATGTTTTGAAAAGATTGTGTGTTATTGGTCATCTTGTTTGGAAAGTTAGATCAAATGCTTATCAAGGAAAAGTTATTTTAAACTTATGTGAAAGTGAAAGATTGCTTGTTGTACTTAGTGAGAATGTCATCATTACGATTTTATGCGAACCTTGAATGATAATCATGTTACTTGATTAAATACTCATGTCTCCTTGAAATAGCAAATGAGTCTTAACCCTGGTATTAGGGTATAACTTGAAGGCCATATTGATATTCAATGATAGGGTTGAGAGTTGCATTTTATGGTTATGTTATTATCTTATTTTGAATTAGAGTCTAATTCGTTTACGAAATTCTAAAAGAGGACACACGTTTTGGTAACCCAAAACCATACTGTGAGAGGACTATGGGTGTAGATGCACCAACTCCTTGCAAGTTGATTATGACCTCCAGATGATATACAAATAAACATGAGTATATTTGAGGTATTTTGGAAGAGAAGTCTTATGATTGGTTCTTGATCACTTGAATTACTTTGATTGAACCCTAGGCTGGGAATGAACCTATTTTGTAGGGTTGTCTACGTGACTACTGATTGAATAAAATAAGTCAGGATTAACCAATATGATCTAATTGATCATTTGATTGTTGATTATAATTTCATTTGGAGTCAATTTATTGTTGAGACTATACTTTTTAGTGAGTCCTTTATTGTTATGATTAATCTTTTGATTAAGGTCATTTATTTTTGAAGATTATACTTTGGTTGAAGTCATTTATGGGTGAAATTATACTTTAATTGAAGTCATTTATTGTTGAAAGTTATACTTTTAAATTGAGGTCGTACTTTTGAAGGAAGTCATTTAATGTTGAGATAAACCCTTGATTTGAGATTTTTGTAGTTCGAATTGTACCTTTGGTACTAGAGTCATTTAGTGATGTGGCATTATGCTATTTCGTATGGATTATTTTGTTATTTTATTTTTGATCGGTGATCGCTTTTGATTGGAGCTTTGAACCAGTGAGGCCACAATTTGTGGGAGACCTCATCCCCATGTTTTTGTCTGGTATTAACACTAGACCATTCTCCTTCTTCCTCTTCTCTATTTTCGCCAATTTGTTCTCCAACAGCTGTCATCAACAGTTGTTGATGTGATCCGACTGTGCCTCCAGCTCTTGAAAGAACACCCACCCATCCTCCTTCCTTCATCCTTCTCTTCTCCTCGGGCCACCCTTACTCCTGTCACCCCTTCTTCCTCCTTTCTCCGTCTTCCCTCCACCTCTTTTTTCTCCGTTCACCCTCCCTCCACCTCCTTCCTCCTCCTTCTCTTCTCCACGAGCCACCCTTACTCTGTCGTCCCTTCTTCCTCCTTTCTCTATCCTCCTCCACCTCCTTCCTCCTCCTTCTCTTCTCCTCAGGCCACCCATACTCCCATCGCCCCTTCTTCCTCCTTTCTTCGTCTTTCGTCCACCTCCTTCCTCCTTTTCTCCGTCCTCCCCTAAACTCCCGACCCTTCTCCCCGACCGCCAACATCTCCACACCATCCCTTGCCAGCGCATGAACACCGAACTGCCGCTGCATGTGGGGTAAATCCTCCAACGCTACCTCCAAGTGTTTTCTAAGCCACGTCCTCCCGTCCAACGCGCCTACCTCAGTCCTCCTCCTCCGCTGCCGGACGAACAAACACCAACTGCCATCGGTTCCACCGTCTAATCCTTGGCCTGCCTATTTCTCCCGTAACCTTCCACACCATCGCAAATGCCTCACGGTGAGACTCAAACACCAAACCACCGTTTCATCACAGTGTTGCAACTGTCGTTGCACTGTGGGGTGATCCCTATTTCGTATGGTTAATTGGTAGGTAAGAGTTTCTTGAATTACTTAAGTAGAAGTGTCATAGTAAATATAAGAGGGAAATAGGTTATTCCCGGGGTTAGTATAATCCAATGAAGGGGATAGCCTATGCATAGAATATGAATAGTCAATATAAATCGAGCTAAGAAGGTTGGTGAAATATATGATGTCTTTTGGAAGAGGGAATGCAATACTTTAGCCAAAGTAGTGTAAGTTGCCACTGTTTACACTATCAGTCATTGTGATCTATAATTACATTCTAGGTTGAGGTATGTAATATATGTAGGTTGTAGCCATTGTGTGACAAAATCTAGGTATGTAGGACACAACACCAAGCTCATAAAAGGTCAATATTTATTGTGATGTTACCAAACCAATCTCTTTGGCAAAGGGAAGGGCCATCTATCAATTTGATAGTTGTGCAGGGGACTGCAGTTAGTCCAAGGTTGGCGGAAAGACGCTTGAGTGATGCTTCTCCTCATCAATAGGCGACCAAGATCTTGATGGAGATTTCCAAGACTATTTGTACATCTATTGCCAGTAAGCTCTGCGGAGCCTTGTTTATGTATTTTGTATCCATTATGATGGAATGAGTGTAAAAGAGAAATGATATCATGTTATCATGTACTACGTATTAATTACTTTGGAAAAGTTGTAATACATTGATATAATGCAATGGAAAAGTTTGGAATGATGTTTATTTCAAATGTGCATATTATTCTTGTATATGAAAATAAATTTTTTATTGCTAAGTATTGATAATGTAATCTTATTTACTCAAGGTTAAAAGCATGGTAATAGTGTTGGGTTGAACAATGGGCTTGTCATGGTATTCCCGAGGTTGGATTATTGAACAAGCGAGTGAAATTTGTATTTAAACCCAAAATGTTGATTCAACCTCAAGGTTATCACCAGGCTGAGAGAAACTAACTACCTTACTACCTCCATATAGCTGATATAACATCTCAACAATGAGTGCAAGATGGGAGTGAGTTGCATGATTCACAAAAAATGATCTGTGTATTATTCCATGTATGAAATGATATCATGAACCACACAAACTAAAACTAAAATGTAAAAGTGTTTAATGATATCTATATATTTCTCACTCTTATTTAATCAATCTATCCCTCCACCTCTCAGGTACTCTATCTCTCTATATGTATATCCTTCTCTTTAACTCTCTTTATATATCACTTCCTATATCTTTGTATTTCTATCTCTCCATCTCTCTCTCTCACATCACCTCTATCTTTTTGAAGTTATATCTATCTCTCTATCCCTCCTTTTTATCCTTATCTCTCCTTGTTTCTATCCCTATCTCTCTCTCTCTTTCTCTCTTTCTTTCTCCCCACATCTCTCTACTTTTCCTCTCTACTCTCTTTATTTTTCTCCTTCTCTCTCCATCCCTTTCTATCTATTTATATATATACCTCCCTCTTTATCTCTCTCCATATCTCTCTCTCCAACTCATACACACACACATCCCATTTCTCCCTCCCTATCTCCCTCTACCTCTACCTGTACCTCTATCTTCCCCCCTCTATTATTTGTCTCTGTCACCTTGTTTCTCTCTAGCTCTTGCCCCCTCTATCTCTATCTCCCTATCTCCCCCTTTCTATCTACAATCATTATCTCTACTTCTCTCTTATTCACTCTATATCTCCTGCTCTATTTTTTTCTCTCTATATCTCCCTCTCTCCTCTCTATACCTCTTTCTATCCATATCTCTCTACCTCAATCTCTCCCTATCTCTCTCCCTCTCTATCTATCGAGCTATCTCCCCCTCTCTCCCCCTCTATCTCTTATTCACTCCATCTCTCCCTCTATCTCTCCTACTCTATCTCTTTATCTCCATTTCTCTCTATCTCCCTCACTCCTCTCTCCATCTCTTTCTATCCATATTTTTGTCTACCTCTTTCCCTATCCCTCTCTATCTCTTTCCCTATCCCTCTCTATCTCTCTATATCATCCTCTATCTATTTCTCTCCTCCTCCCTCCTCTATTTATCTCTCTCCCCCTCTTCTCTCTATCTCTCTCTCCCCCCTCTCTCTCTTCCCCTCTCTCTCCCCCTCTTTCTATCTCTATCTATCCCTCTTTCTATCTCTATCTATCCCTATCTCCCTATTTCAAACATAACATGATCCTGTTTGTAATGGAGCTCAATTATCTTCCCAATTTAGAGGTTTTGTTTCAGTTGTGTTTGGATCCTTGTAAGTGGATGCATAATTGATTTAAAGCTATCACTTCTCCAGTGAGACCTTTGTTACACAAACAAAACCATTTTTTAAATGGCCTACTGTTCGACCTCACGTACTGCACAAATATATGCAAAAATAGACCAAAATTGTCCCTAATTGACCTTCCACACCTCTTTTGGTGTACCCATTGCACACCAAGATGTGATTGCTAGTTAATAAGAAATATAATAATTTCTTTAATGACATGAGACACTGTATAATAGCAACAAAGAGGTGAAGTATAATGATCCTTAAATTTGAAAACTATTTACATGTCAAAATAATAATATATAATAATAAACATAATATTTTAAAAAAACTTCAAATAAAATACTTAAATAATTTTAAAATAATTCTAAGATAAAACTAGCATACTATTTAAAAAAAAATCCATATAAAAAATAAGAGATATAATAAAAGATCCATTAGAAAATATGAATGAACGAATGAATGAAAGCTTTTAATGACATTCATGAGACTAAACAGTCTATGGGACTGAGACAAACAACTTAATTTGTCTCCATGCTATTTTCCAAGTCGGATCTCCTGCCATTAATTTTAACTAGAAGGCTGGTGTTTGGTTGATCTTATCCTCCTCAAATAACTGCTACATATTGTCCACAGGTCCAAACTATTTGCGTATCGATTACATATATCTTCATAAATTGTGCATTCCATGACAAAGTTCCATTTCGTCTCCATCGTTATTGCAGAATATGCATGTTCTTTCTTCCCAAGTTTCTTTAGGTATCTTCCACCTACCAGTCTCACACCTAAGATGGTGTGATCCTGTCCTCAGTTGTGCAACTAATAGCCTTGCTTTCTCTTTAATAGCTGCACCTAAATAGGTTTTTTCACCATGATCCTTTGTCAGGTTAAACTCTTTGATGTAGTATGCTTTTTTTCACCCAATTTGTTTTGACCACATGATAGTCCTGAATTTTTCCCTCACATAGTTTTTTATTTCACTATTGGTGCCAGGACACTCTTGTAATTTGACATCCCACTTGTTCAATCACTTGTTGTTCTGCTTCACCCAAGTTTTCTTTCTTCGATCTAGCATTTCCTCCATAACCGTCTTGGGCCATCGGTGGTTATCCATGTTTTCAAACTTTTTTAGATAACTTATCAACCGGATTATTGTCGATGCTTCCAAAGGAAAAACACCTACTTCAGCTAAAAAAATTTCATATGGGACAATGGGTTTAACTTTGAGATTACTTGTTATTAGGTGTTTTTGGATTCTTTCCATTTGCCTCCAACTGCACTTTGACGTATTGCTTCCCCACACTTCACACCCATAAAGTATAATCGAGTGACAAGTAAACCAAAAAGGGTTTTCTTGGTTTTCCAATCTCAAAGTTCGGCTTGTTTACATCTATTTTGAATCAGGTAAGAGGCTTTCCAACCTCCTTGTATCCTTTTCATTCTACAATTCTCCCAACTTAACTTATAGTGAAAGTCAATCCCAAGATATTTGTATTTTATCACTATATCAAGTGGGCTACCTTAAAAAAGAAAGGTATGTTGTTTATCTTTTCTATTCAATGAAAAAATCATGATTTTGATCTTGGTGGTGTTCACTTGCATCCCAACTTCCTCACAAAAGTGTTCTAGAGCTTTCAAATGTTCTCTTAACCCATGAGCTATTTTTGAAATTAAAATAAGATCGTTAGCATATAGAAGTAATTTCACTACGTAACCTATCAATTGAATACCATCCCCATCTGCCTTGCTTAAACCAAGCTTCCAACTTATCAATGTATAGCCCAAAAAGCATGGGAGATAAATGGCAATCCTACTTAACTCCAATGTCACTACCAAAACATTATGACATGTACCTTCACTTGTTCTGATTTTAGCTTTAACCTTCTCATACAACCTGTGAACAACTGCTCTATACACATTTGGAATGCCTAATTTTTCTATCCTATCCCATAGTTTGTCCCTAGGCATTGTGTCAAAAACTTTCTTAAAATCTACAAAACAACAATAAGCTTCTTCACCTTGAGTGTCCCAAATTTTCTCAATCAAGTGTCTAAGGGTGATGTTGTGATCAATTGTAGAGTGCCCGGACCTAAAGCCTGCCTACCCCTTTGCCCTTTTGCTCTCATTTTTTGCCAAGTTGTTGATCCTACGTTCAATCATGCTCCCAAAGAGCTTGCCAAATATATTATTAACCATAATTGTACGATAGTTAGATGGATTATTGATATAACCACTTTTAAATAAAGGGATGACCACACTGGTAGTCCACTCCATAGGAAAACCTTCCTGATTGAGATTGTTGAAAATTCTTTTTATGTGAGGGGAAAGAGTTCAAATCCCCCATTTTAAAAATTCAGCTTGTAACCCATTTATGTCCAATGCTTTACCACTTGCTAAGCTCTTTATTCCTTGTTTAATATCATCCACAGTGAATAGTCCGCTCGTAAAGGAGCCTAACATACTCTAACCATTGGACATCCGTAATATCATTTTCCAACTTCTTTTTCTTTTGCTGGAGTTCCCTCTAAAAACCTTTAGGATTATGTTTCCCAAGAGAGATTAGCCCCTTCCTTCTTTCATTTACATACTCTATTTTTTTGGATTGCACTAATTTTTCATATTTTTTTTTGTATTCTTTGTCCATTCCTCTCTCTTTTTAGCGATCTTTTGACTGCCTTACATTCTTCATCATACTACAGATTCACCAAAAAAGTGTTTGTAGTCCCCACTTTAGGGTGAGACCTTTTGCATGCATTTAAAGCCTTATGAATTATTGAGATCATGAATGTGGACATCTACCTTTCTTTTTGCTGCTTTAACCTTTCCGTTATTTATGAAGATTTTATCCTGGAGAAGGGTTTTTTTTTTCATTTGCTGAACCTCTTTATTGTGTTGGCTGATTGGAAAAATGCGTAGGTAAGTGGCAGATTTCATTTCAATTAACTAATAGCACTCCTCAATTAACTAATTCCAATTGTTTTTATCAAAACAATATGGTATGTTCACAAAGAATATAGCACGTGTGCACCTCGGCCAAAAATAACGCCCCGGGTCCACGCAAAATGTCGATTCTTTTAAATATACAATAAGATATAATTCTTCCCGCCGTTTTCTCTCTCCACAATAAATAGACGAAAAATGCTGACAATCGTGGCATTCATTGCTTGCACATAATAGTTAGCTAGCACTGCGAAAATCACCAAAATTGTTCTGTTGTACGCTTTACATGCAACAATGCAGGTGGCCTTACTCACCAGCAACCCGGGTTCGATTCCCCGCCCCTTCTCTCCATCCATTTCGAAGCATTCAGTTTATGGAAGAGGTCGCGGCATGATAACATGCTCCTTTAAAAATTTCAACCCTACCATCCTCGAAAAACTCAGAGATGGTTCGCTGGGTGAACATCCAAAGGAGGACCTTCTATGGGAAATAGGCAACGCTCCGCTCAATTTACTTACGTCTGCTGCGGCCGCAGTCAGAGATCGGAGAGCGGACTCCAATGTCGTTACATTTTCGCCTAAAGTATTTATACCTCTAACCAGAGCGTGCAGAGATTTTTGTGGTTATTGTACGTTTTCGCTGCCGCCAAAGCCAGGGCAGAAAATATATATGACGGCGGAGGAAGTTGTTGGGATAGCCAGAAAAGGAGCCGATGTAGGCTGCAGTGAGGCACTGTTTACGCTTGGAGATAAGCCCGAGCTTCTTTACCCGGCCGCCATGCGCGAGGTTAGATTTACTAACGATTTTCTGAATTTTATGCACAATTTTTTCTTAGCAAGCTATCTCACTCCTCCTTGTTAAACATAAACTTTGTTGGTACTTATATACATATCGTGGTTTAATTTAATGTTAATGCTCACAAGTGGCCAAAAATGGCTAGACAAATACATAATTGGAAAGTATACACTGTGTGCGCCAGGTGGATCATCAGTAAGATAAAGAAATTGGTCGGAGAAACTATGTTAAAGTGTGTCTCATTTCAGAAAAAAAAATGGCCAGATAGATACATATTTGACAAGTATACGGTCTGCCTGGTGGATTGTCCAGTAAGATAACAATATTGCTCGGTGAAACTATGCTATAGTGCGTCACCTGTCAAAAAAAAAGTACACTTTGATGTCCCAAATTTCAAAGAATTTTGTAAAAAAAAGAAAAAAAAACTGTAATTTTTTAATGTGGAACTTAAAGAGAGCATTTTTATGCATCTAAACTTAAATATACCTCATGCGAGTGAAAACAGGAATTTAGTAAATTGTAAGGAAAAGCTCTTCAAGAGAATTAAAATATAAATCAACGAACATATTTCCTAGAACGCGAAAGTTGTTTAACAATTGTTTAGAAGTCATAGCCCCCTCCGGCCCTCCCGCGCCCCCCTGGAAGCACTCTCGTGTGTTGCCATTGGCAAGTCCTCAGAACTGCTTTCTTATTTTAAACAGGAAGAGAGCTATCAGCGTACCAATGGAGGTAGATAAATGAGAAATCTATGGCAGTTTCGACTATTTTGAGCCCAATTGGTGGTGGAGCGTTGGTACGGCTCGAACCCTGACCTTATTAGTAACAACACTTTGTTATTGGTACTAAGCTTGGCATGGTATACGTCAAGAAAATATCTCTATTTACTTTTTTAAATATTAGCCATTTTTTTGGTCCACATGCATTGCTTTTTGGCGAACCTTTGTTAAACTTGACATTGTAGTGTTTAAAGTGTGGTGATTTTTTTTAACGAATTAGATGGTATTATTAAAACCAAAGATGGTATTATTAAAACCAAAGTTAGTGTAACGACCTAACCCTTGCATAATAAATTTTTTTCAACATTTCACTTCAAACATATAAAAGTAACAAGTAATCGGACATTACAATAAAATTGCTCCTTTCTTCATCGATAAATACATGCAAGTTACAATATATTTCCACATGAATTCCATTTTCATTGCAAATATAAATTAGAGTACAAAAGTAAAACAATTACATACATAGCTCATAAGCTTTTGCACAAATAGTAGTAAGACGGTCCAGGTTCCTTTCCTTTCAAATCTTGGTACATCGGCTGCTTGCTGTGGAGGAGAAACATCACTCGGGCGCTTTTCTGCCAACCACGGACTTATAATGCGGTCCCCCACACATCCATTATTTAATAGATGGCTCTCCCTTCGTCGAAGAGATTGGTAGGGTATCCTTTAACGATTACCAATTGAGCATAGTGCTATGTCCTACACAACTAGAACCTTGCTATTTCACAATTTCGAACTAGTACAAGGATCACAATGAACTGACAGTGTAGTTTCAACTATCTCACATCTAAGTGGATGTCATACATTACAAGTATACGGTCTGCTTGGTGGATTGTCCAGTAAGATAACAATATTGCTCGGTGAAACTATGCTATAGTGCGTCACCTGTCCAAAAAAAAAGTACACTTTGATGTCCCAAATTTCAAAGAATTTTGTAAAAAAAAGAAAAAAAAACTGTAATTTTTTAATGTGGAACTTAAAGAGAGCATTTTTATGCATCTAAACTTAAATATACCTCATGCGAGTGAAAACAGGAATTTAGTAAATTGTAAGGAAAAGCTCTTCAAGAGAATTAAAATATAAATCAACGAACATATTTCCTAGAATGCGAAAGTTGTTTAACAATTGTTTAGAAGTCATAGCCCTTTCCGGCCCTCCTGCGCCCCCCTGGAAGCACTCTCGTGTGTTGCCATTGGCAAGTCCTCAGAGCTGCTTTCTTATTTTAAATAGGAAGAGAGCTATCAGCGTACCAATGGAGGTAGATAAATGAGAAATCTATGGCAGTTTTGACTATTTTGAGCCCAATTGGTGGTGGAGCGTTGGTACGGCTCGAACCTTGACCTTATTAGTAACAACACTTTGCTATTGGTACTAAGCTTGGCATGGTATACGTCAAGAAAATATCTCTATTTACTTTTTTAAATACTAGCCATTTTTTTGGTCCACATGCATTGCTTTTTGGCGAACCTTTGTTAAACTTGACATTGTAGTGTTTAAAGTGTGGTGATTTTTTTTAACGAATTAGATGGTATTATTAAAACCAAAGATGGTATTATTAAAACCAAAGTTAGTGTAACGACCTAACCCTTGCATAATAATTTTTTTTCAACATTTCACTTCAAACATATAAAAGTAACAAGTAATCGGACATTACAATAAAATTGCTCCTTTCTTCATCGATAAATACATGCAAGTTACAATATATTTCCACATGAATTCCATTTTCATTGCAAATATAAATTAGAGTACAAAAGTAAAACAATTACATACATAGCTCATAAGCTTTTGCACAAATAGTAGTAATACGGTCCAGGTTCCTTTCCTTTCAAATCTTGGTACATCGGTTGCTTGCTGTGGAGGAGAAACATCACTCGGGCGCTTTTTTGCCAACCACGGACTTATAATGCGGTCCCCCACACATCCATTATTTAATAGATGGCTCTCCTTTCGTCGAAGAGATTGGTAGGGTATCCTTTAACGATTACCAATTGAGCATAGTGCTATGTCCCACACAACTAGAACCTTGCTATTTCACAATTTCGAACTAGTACAAGGATCACAATGAACTGACAGTGTAGTTTCAACTATCTCACATCTAAGTAAATGTCGTACATTTCACTACTTTGGCCAAAGTATTCTCATTCAGTATTTCAAATGAAGGTCATCTATCATATACACTACTCAAGGCCGATTTGACTTAAGGCTATCTTACACTACACGTAGGCTTAGTTCTTCACTGGTTTGTCAATCATCCCAGACCATCCTACTTCAATCTATTCTAAGACAACAAATATAGGTTCAAGTCCTTCATTGGATTATCAACCACCCCAGACCAACCTACGACATTCTAATTGCTAGAAAAGAACCAACATAGCAAGTAATTCACACAATCTCTCCTATAATGGAAATCTTTATCCTAGGAGTTCCTTAGCTTATCTCAGTTAACTAAAAACTCTAAGCTGCTTGATTATACTTGACTATTGTCCTTATTTCGTTCCTAGAATATAGTAACTAGTTTACCCTTATTCTCCATATACAAAGATCATACACAACATGCAATATTCATTCAAAATGCATATAAATCCTTCCCTTTTATCTTTTTCCTTTTATGCAAAATAATTAAACTATTCCTTGAAGTTCTTTCACATAGAATCCCTTTTCACCCATTCCCTTTTTCATTGATTCCTTTACACAAATTTCCCTATTATGCATTGCTTGTAGATGTTTGTCATAATAGTTCTTATCCTATTAGAAGTTATGGAAAACAATAAACACAAGATAAAAGAAACCAACACTCAAATAAAAGTTGCAAACTAAAGAGGATTCATGCCTGATTTTAAAGCTTCTTCTCCCAGAACTGCTCTTCTAGACACTCCTTCAAACAAGCTTCCAAAATTCCAATTGAAAATGGCTTCTTTATACAAGTAATTCACTATATAGTGAACTCTTAAGTCTCTTCTTACAAATAAGATTCCACTACTAAAATCTTTCTCAACTATGACTCACATTAATCCCACTCACAGCTCAAAAAGGGATAACCACCGTAACTGGTAAAAATTCGCTGTATTTTTAAAACTCAGTAATACAAAAAAATATAAACAAAACAAAGAATGAATATGGGAGCTCAATGAGAATGATAAACTCGGATTGCACAATGTGTTGCTACAATGAATGGTAGGGCGTCTATATATAGGCTCGAAAATGCAACGAATTCCACAAATGGAGGCATGTGGATTGACAACAAAGTGCCTGGAAACATTCAAAAGGATACTTGGCGGGTTTCTAAACCTTGAATCATCAAAAATAAGAGTGAATCGACCCTATTTGAGCCAGCATTTCAAGACTTTTTCAACTTAGAAAAGAGAAAATGCTACTTACAGGAAAACGTCAAGCTTTGGCGCACAAGAGAGAATGAATCACCATTGTTGCGAACTGGTCAAGATTCCACTTGCAACACCTCATTCCCTTCAGTTGGCGTCACCTCCTTTCCAGCTCTTGAATTTTTCTCTCAGAAATCCATGCGTTTCTCTTCCACACCATTTCATGGGAAATGAACTTCTTCATAAATATTTGTTCTTTTACAAATGTTTCCTCATAAATATTTCGATTTTCACTTTAGCTTATGTTTATAAAACAAAAGGCTTGATTTACTTTATTTATTATTTTCTCAATAGTCAAGAGACCATATTATTTCTCTATAGTCCACTTTATAGTATTTACTCTAAGTAAAAGATTTAAATCTTTTAATTTTTCACTTTAGAGTTTTAAAATATTTAATTATATATATTTATATATTTTACATATTATATATGTATTTATATTAAGTAATTATTAATATATTCATATATATATATATATATATATATATTCTTCATTACTCTTGTAATGTATATATATATATCTATATGTATGTATATATTATCTTACTATAATATATATACATATATTTTATCCCTTATATAAAATATATAAATATATATATTTACACATATTTACGTATCTATGTATATATCGTTTAATATTATTACTCCATCGATATATACATATATACATACATATACATGTAAATTACTAGACAATCATATCACAATATTATTTTCATCCACAGATAATAGGTGGGGTGTGTATGTATATACATTCGTATAACCATATATACCTCTTGTGTATAAGTATGTATATGTATATACATGTCGATACATATGTATGAGCATATCCATCTGCCTATCATACGTATGTATCGATATGTTTATACTTATGGATACGTGTACATAATGTATACATGTGTATACATACCCACTCAACCTATAAACATATATCATTCACATTTTCCATACAAGGATCATAATACTGTAAGTCTGATAAACAAACAATCATCACTCACAAAGCACAAGGAAGTAACCCAGACTCCTAAAACCTATGGATGACTTATCAAGACCAACTTATCTGACTTAGTTCCTCCAAACCTATAATGACGTGTGTGTATGCTCAATTGGTTCTTGTTACTGTTTACCCGATCAAGCTCCTCTCCTGAGTGATATTTCCCCTCCGCCTAGAGGAATGGTTCTCTTACCTGCACACCATGACATGAGAACGAAAGTCATATGCTCACAACAAAGCAATATACATAAAACATCTTAAAAGTTAGAATAAACATTATTCCATAACTTCCATGCAACATTAAACAAGAATTACACCATTAGAAGTATCAATCAAATGAGACAATCATTTAAATAGAACACATTCATTTTGATAACAAGAACATGTTTTATTCATCTCAATGGTTCAAACATTACAATCAATTGCCCTATGCAATAGTAGTTATACAATCGGGGTGTAACAGTTAGGCAATACAGATAATCCTCAAAAATTAGTGGGCAGCATAAAATCATACCTCAAAATCGAAGTGGTAGAACCCAGAGTCTAGAGATGAAGTAGCGAAAGATAAGTGGACCCCTTCCTCCCTCCCCCAAAAAGAAAACAACCATGTAAGCTACAACCCCCAAAAGGAAGCATCCTTTTAAATCACAAGTTCATGAAAGCAACAAGTGCTATAAAACCATCTCTAGGGGAGAGGTGGGGGTCCCTATCATCAAAGTTGCTCTGTCCCTACATGGGCAAGTCTTTGTCTTCTTCCATAGGCTCCCGACCAATGAAAGGTGTTTGATAAATGTTCTAAAAATTTCTTTTATAAAAAAGATATATATGTTCACTATAATAAAAATATAATCACAGTGCAATATTGTAATGTCCCCTTTTTTCTAGACAGTTGACAGATGTAGTGGTTAGCTTATCATTAGTTTTTGTAGGCTAACATGGTGTTTAGGGGATCCCTTTGAGGGTGATCTGTGGCTCTTCAACAAACTTTTTGGTATTCATTTCAGTATTCTTCAGCTCAGTGACTTAGTGTATATGTGGTGTGCCTTTTGGAGGGCATTCTGGACATTTTTACCCACACTTACTATTTTTAGTAAGTCACTTGGTCATATTGCTCATCTTACTATTTATAGTAAGTTATGGTTGGATCAGTTGCCATCATGCCTATATTTGGAAAATGTTGATGGATCACTTCCACGAATTGGTGTCGGTATTATTTGGTATAGATTGCTTCTTGAAGCAACATCAACGTTCAATTTCACAAATCCTTTTGAAGGTATCTTCCATGCAACTATAGGCTTTTCCTTTTTTCCCCTTTTTTTAATTGCCCCATTAACAACAAAATATTCCACACCAATGCTGAGTTCTATTTAGTATTTTGCATAAAAATTAAATAATTAGTGTCTTTTATGTTTTAGAATGAACAATTAAATATGATGTTTGGTTGATACTAGTCTGTTAGACAATCTATAATATAACTATGTTCATATGACAAGCCTTATTGTTGAGGGCAAATGTGAAAGGTGATGTAAAAGTGAGGTAGTCGCAAAAATTTAGGATGACCACTAGTGGTGAGAGGTAAAGTTCCAAGCTTGTTTCCAAGTGAAGCTTTGCAGGCCCATTCTAATAATTTTTATTAATGTGATATTTCTTAATTTATAACAAATATTTAATGCATAATTTACAAGATATATATCACATTAGAATATTACTATGGTAAGCATTTCTTTCAAACGAAGATTTTCCCTTAAAGTGTATATTATTTTCAAATTAAATTGCTTTGAAAATCTCATTTAAAACGAAACGACATTGATATTAACATTCATGACAAAAGCTGTCTTACTATTTTCTAAGGAATGATTTGCGCCCAACTTCCTTTTTTATTGGGTAATCGGTAAACTTAAATGGTTTACTACTTTTCAATTGATTGGTTTCCAAGATTATTCAATTTGAATTGATTTAATATTTAGATAAGATTTTGTGTTTAAATTAGAGTAGTTGTGTTTTTTATTGATAATATTGAGGGTGTCTTTAGAGGCCCTCTCTCAGAGAACAAACTAGATCCATTTCTAGTAAAAAGGCACAAATTCCAAATCTAACATCGTAGGAACATAATAATGTTAGCATGAAAAGCAACTATAAGAAGACTTATGGAACTAGATGGAACAATCAATAAAGAAATCGAAGAAAATTATAGAAGAGCACCACCTATTGTGATCAAATTGGAGAAGTCACACCCCCCCACCCATGTCATGTTCTCTTTTCAAAGCTAAATGAATCAATTGAAAATTTTTAGCCTATTTTTATTATCTGTAGGCTAAGGGAAACAAATAAGGGAAATAATAATAATATGTTAAGTGGGTTTGAACACTTTATTTTCAAAAGGATAACTTTATTATTTTAGGTCTTTTGTAATATTTAAAAAAATTCAATATTTTAGGTCTTATATAATATTTAAAAAGCGCTTTTAATACTTTATTCAAATTGTATTTTGAAAAGGGGCCTTTGGATGTAATTTAAAAGTATTTTTAGATACTTGAAGGGAAAAAGCAAACTAAATAAAAATAAAATAAAAGAGAAGGCCCAAAGTAGGTGCTTTTACAAGAAAATTCAAGGCTTCCATCAAATCATCTTATTCTATCATATCCGATTTTGTCATTTCATTGTTCCTTTTATTTTGGAAATTGAAGCATTCAAGTACAAAAACCCTTCGTGTTTGAGGTTTGGAGGACGAAAATCCTCTTAGTTCTCCACAATTGAATTTGGGGATGAAAACTTTCATATCCTTTGAGGCAATTCTATTCAAGGATCATATTTGGGCTTAGTTAGTGTGGTTGTTTGATTCCTATTTGCAAGCAAAATGTACCACATTATATGATGCAGGAACATCCGGGTTCACAAGCAATCCCGTGCCAACCAAAAAGATTCTCAGGTTCTAGTTCAATTTTTGTTGGTTTTTGGTAGTTTCTTTCTAGAAGAAATTTTGGCCAAATTGAGAACATCATCTTGTAGAATGGCTTAATGGGTACTTGCAATTTTAATTTGGTGAAAATTGACCAAGTTATGGGCGGTTGGAGGTTTGGTCACCGCCAAGAACCAAATAGAGGTTTTGGGGGTTTTAGGAACTCGTGCTATAGAAGAACAACAAAGACTTTGAGCCTACGAAGGAATCAAACAAAAGGTTTGGGATGATGGTTGAATTGTCTTCTTGGGAAGATTAAACTAGCATGCTCAAAGAGTATATTAGGAGGGAAGCTGACATTCTTGGCATGTTCAAAAAGGGGGAAAATAATGTGAATTTCAAAGTTCATAGCAAAAGCATTTTGGGTAATGATCTTGGATTTTCGAGCATGTTGATTGGGATATTTTGAAGACAAATTCTTTTAGAAGGCTATTGATTTGAATTATAAGATTGTTGATTCAAATTAATTTCATTGTATTCAGGAGTAATTAAATGTGGCGTATGAATAAAGATTTAAATTTTATTATTTTTGAGTAGAGATTTCTTGTTGTGGCTGCATGATTGGGCTATTTGATAAGACCCCCTCACCATGACTGCACCATTATCAAATCAGTATTTTTGGCCAAGTTTTCAAGTTTACATGTTGCTACAATATAGCTATAGTGATTTATTGAAGATTTTAGTTTGGATCAATTAGTATTTGCAAGTAAATGATTCCATATCTTTCCAAGACACTTTCATTTGCTATTGTGGAGGTGTTTCAGGGTTATATGCTACTGTACAACATTAATTATCATTGTTTCCAGCCACCATATTGCTGTTTCCAGCCATCTATGCCATGCTACAAGTATAATTGTTGCCTTGGATAGACCGCTGTACCATTTTAGGGGTTTGGTCAGCCATACCATCAGCATTTAATGTGTTTTTCAGTATACAATCAATGAATTATTTAGCTCTATTGTATGTCATCTTTTGAGTGGATATTTGTGTAATGTCCCCATTTTTGGGTTCTCTTGCTCTGCAATTCAAGATGATTTTTTGGGTTTGTTTCAGCTTGGTCAGAGGGGTAATTTGATGTTAGCAGTGAGCTCAAATGGTTTAGAGGATTTCTATGATGCTTTCAGATGTTATTTCCGGCTTTGGTTTGGGCTCCAAGATTCTTGGAGGGAGCATCTATTTATAGTAAGTCACCCGATTAGGTCCGTTCATCATCTTTCATCATCGAGATCACTCCCGCGTAGTCAGTTTTTGATTTCGATGTTTTTTGGTCATTTTTGTAATTTGGATGTATTAATGAGCTATATTTAATTAATTTCTCTAAGGTTGTTGTTTTTATTAAAATATTTAAGGGGGAACCTTAGTGTTATAGCTCATTGGAACCGGGATGAAAAGTTTTAAATGTTGGGATGTTGAAAAGTGACTTGCAATGCTGAAAATATTTGAAAAAAGAAATAAATTACTTTTTCGAGTTAAAAGGGGTAATAAATTAACAAAGTGATTTTTTAAAGGAGTTTCTGGTAAGTTCCCTAAAAAGCATATAAAAAGGGGAATGTGAACTTATTTGGTATGTTTAGTTTATTCCTAGGTTACCGGTTCGCGTTCGCGTTCGGGGATGGGTGTGGGTACGAGAACTCGGTACGTGGGTACGTGAAATCTTTTTTTAGGGGTTTGGGTACGTATGGGTACGTGTGTGTGTGTGTGTGTATATATATATACAAAAATATAAGAGAAATATACAAAATTGTAAAACTAAATTATTTCATAGTATGATACTTGATCATTGATCAATACCGAATGCCAAAGATAAATATTAAATGCCGATTGACAGTTGAAAAATATTCAAATAAGCGAACCCACAGTGGTGGCGAACCCACAAGTACCTGCAGACGAACCCGAATTGGGTGTGTACCCGAACCGGGTTCGGGGCCTACGGGTACGAACCTTGCATCTTAGGTTTATTCTATTTATCTGATTGAAACCCTTGTGGTTTTGGAGATTGAACCTAGTTCATCTTATTCTTTGATTGGGGACATTACAACCCACATCTCTTGATTAAGCACAACCATTGCTAGGGATAAAAGACACTCAAACCCCTTTATAGTGAGCTTTATAATCTTTAGTGGGTGTTGCCAATTGGAGAAATTAACTCCATCTATGGCTTCAATCCTACAAGTAGACCTAACCAAGCCACCATCTAGAGAAGTTGGGTTGTATGCACAATTGATCTCCAAGGTGCCTTTAGCACGAGTCAACAAATTTTTTTTACCACCGCTCAAATATCAATAGAAAAAGCTTGGATATCCTTGAGTTTGTGAGAAATTGAGAGGATCTCCTTATTTAGGGCTCTTAATTCATCCTTGGAAAATTGATTTCTTAGAAACGTCTTGACATGATAGCAAGCCAACCAATTACGCTTGAACAAAGGACATATTCAAAAACAATAAGCTAGATAACCAATTTCTTACTACCTCATTTGCCACCTTCTCGTTAATTTTTTCAAAAAATCCTCCCTTATTGTGGCTTTGTTGTGTCTAGACTGTGAGAGTTGAGGCCACCTCCTTGAACACACTTTTCGCTAGTTTCATGGCTGCAAGTTTTAAATAGTTAAAGATTGCCTTCAAACACCTAACCAAAACAACATCCTTGTTGTAAGGATCTTTGACCTTAGATTGTTTATGAGCTATGAAAATGAAGATCAAATCTATCTAGAAAAACACCAATAGAAGCAAGCCATTTGCAAAGCCACACAACATAGTAGAAAGCTCAATATTGTACTCCACCCTCCATAGAGTTCTAACATCTTCAAACCAAATAGGACACAACTCCATATGAAGAGATTTGCACATGGCAAGAGATGAGTCCATCACATAGAAGGCTTGCCGAAGATTGCCACCTCCTTGATGTTAGAGTAACCATGCATTAGCTAATAATTAATTAATCATTAATTGATTATAGTCTAATTCATTTCATGCACTTAAGCTAAACTTAGGAGTGCTTTTTTATGTTAACTGAAGTGAGCTATTATTAGATCATTCTGTCTCATTGCATGAGATGTTAACATTGTCATGATCTAACCCCTTTATCATTTAGGGTTGCCTCTATATAACACTTAACCCTCATTGTATTATCTCTTGACCGAAGATCTCCAAGAAGATTCTTGAGGTTCATTCTGTAAGTATTTTTTTGTTGAGGAATAAAAAATCTTTGTTTTTTCAGAGCTCTCGCGTGGAAGGAGTTTTGTTTGTTGTTTAATCACGCGTCTTGTGTTATTCACAAATCTAACATGGTATCAGAGCGTGGATTCAACAAACCCCTTCTCGATTTTTGAGGTTCATTCTATAAGTTTTTCTTGTTGATGGTATAACAAATTATTGTTTGCATCTCTTTGCATGGAAGGTGTCTTTGTTCGTTGTTTGATTCTATGTCTCGTGTTTATTCACAATTCTAACATGGTATTAGAGCATGGATTTGGCGAACCCCTTCTCAATTTTTGAGGGTTTTCTCAACAAGGGTTACAAGTTTCAAATCTTAAAACTTCATTTTTTTTTGCAATTTTTGGAGTTGGGTGAATTTTTGGTGCACTTTGGGATTAAACGAACCTCGCCATTGCATTCGGAGTGGCCAAAAACCTAAAGATTGATTTTTTTCCCAAAATTTAAGCAATTTTTTTTTTTTTGGTATTTATTTGGTTGCAAATTTTTCAAGGCATAAAAATCCATACAATTGTACCCTCTTTGCACAATTGCATGCTGTTTTGTGCAATTGTTTTAGGCATTTTGCATCATTGTTTGACTTTTTGCGTAGTTTTCAGCCATTTTTTTTGGCTTTTTTGGCAAATTGGGTGATTTTTAGGTGAATTTGACTTTTTCGACAACTTGCACACTTTTCCAGTAAGATGAAATCATTTTTGGCGCCACCCAATTGCCACTAGGTCGCCACCTTTGCAAGTGGTGTCGCTAGGTTGCCACCTTTGCAAGTGGTGTCGCTAGGTTGCCACCCACTAGCCACTAGCTAAGGTTTTTTCCCCTTTTTGACCTATTTTCGTAAATCGGCCGTAACTTTTGCATGTAGTGTCAAAATTGAGAAAATGAGATATCGTCAGAAAGCTAGTTCTGAGCACTATCTAATGGTGTTGGTTTATTTCTCATATTTTGCTGCTGGTACATTTTATTGTTTGTCAAAGTCAGATATACTGGTTTCACTCCCAAGCTCACAACTTTTGCCTTGTTTTTTTGTTTTTTGCGATTCTAGTGGCGTTGGGACGATATTTCAAAGCTCTTCACAGTCATCCATGCATTTTTTCCAGATTTTTTTTCAGGTACATTTTATTCAGTTTTTTGTTTTTTCACAATCTGGTGAATTACTTGGACGTTTTAGCTCTTGGAAACTTCTTGTTTGCATGGGATGACTTGGTTTAGGTTGTTATATATGTATTTCAAATATTTTGTCCTATTTGGGCATTGTAGACATCTTTTGCATGAAATGTCTATTTTGTAGATGCACTGAGATAAAATGCCATTCAGGTGTATACTTTTTGGGGATTTTTTATAATGTCCTTGTTTTTTGACCCATCGTCATAGAAACTAAATTAATTAATTAAGCTAATTATTTGATATTGCTTGGCAAAAAGTTTATTAAAAAGGGTAATATAAAATAATAAAATTAAAGTACTATTATAAAGTGACGTTGGGGAGATATTATAAAGTATTTTTAATGTCACTTTATTTAAAGGTGTTTTGACGGGAAAATTAAAAAGGAGTTATAAAAAGGACACAAGAGCTAATCTCTTCATTATGCTGGTTTTTATAATTTTATCTGGTAATTTGGTGGAACTCTTTGGAGTTTGAAACCCTAGGTGGGAATTCCTACGAGTTCCAGTTTCACTGGTGAAAGATTCCTCCCTAGCTGGTGATTGGTGGATTCATTCAGGATTCACATCTGTGCTTCAAAGATTGGTTGATCAATTTGTGGAAATTTACGAGTCTTCTCTGAAGACAAATTTCAAGGGTTGTTTCGATTGGAGATATTTGGTATTTGTAGTATTTTGGTAGTTGTCAGGGTTTGAATACTTTCTTCTAGAACTTCAAAGTTTTGAGGGAGTTATTATTGCAGAGGAATCAGTCAGAGGGTTCGATTCCAAATATAGAGGATGTCGTGACATTACAATGAAATATTAAATTATATACAAAGGTTTAATCCTATCATTCTGAAGTGTTATTTCATTGACTCAAAGTCTTCCACCATAGCGCCACCATTAGGTTGATATCAAGCCATATTTTTGTCGCCACATCATTAAGGAAGAGGTCGCATCTTTTATTTGGCAGGCTAGGAGCCGACGTGGTGGTTTGTAGAGTCAAATCAGTCAACGTCCTTGACACATTGGGTCTTGTTTGCTAGCTTGCTTCTTTATATGAAAACTGATTCTCCAAGGATAACTCGTGAGTCCATTTTGGATGGTTGTGTAGGAGTTTTGGGATAATAAATTATAAATATTTTCAATGGTCTTCTCTCATTCGATTTAAAGTATTATTTAAACTGCTCAAGCTTTATATTTTAGCATATTCATTATATATATTGCCGCCTCCTTAATCATTGTAGTCGTGGGAAAATAAAGAAGTAAGAGATTATAAAGAAGCCTTGACAGGTTTGACTGTTGCGTGGGAAAAAGGCAAGTCGTGGGTGCTGAGTTTGCAGCGCTGGGCATAAAGGGAGGTCATGGGGTCTTCATAACACAAGGGTGCCTCCTTTCACTTAGGCGTGTATCTTCTCCTGGCTGCGTGGACCACATTTGGCATCCAAACTACGTGGCATGGCTATTGGGACAGGTTGGCTGAAGCGCTAGACTTGGAGGTTGCAGCTGCTGAGGTCAATAGGGATGTGGGTATTAGGAGACAAGGGAGAAGCTATTTAGTGTTGTGTTCAGTTCCAAGTATTCATTGTGGAATATCTTTGCTCTTTTAATCCTTGTAAACGAGCTCAAATCTGTATATGACTGTCATAGACCAAGGCCATTTCCATGTCAGATTTGTGCAAGAATATTTGAAATATCAAACTATAAATGCACCTATGATCGGTTAGTTTCAGACCGTGGAAAAAGTTATATTTTGCATGTATTACAATAGCACACATACTGTAATTGTATATCATATTCAATTGTTTCAGTCTGAATGAAGGTTTAATGTTACATGCTATTGTATTGTATGAGCTTACCATCTGAAATAATGTATTGCTTGGAGATGACATATATTGAGTTTCATGTTTATGTTGTGTAAACTACAAACCATTGAAACACTTAGTTCAATCAACATGCAAATTGTTTGACAAAATGATACATGTGTCAAACTGAAAATATCGAAAAATATCGTGCAATTTTAGTAGGGTTTTTACAGTGGTATCAAAGCTGTGCATCCTGCCAGCCTGAGGGGTTAACAGTGAGGTTAATTTCAGATTGCTTCGTTGAGTAACCAACACTCATCTATAACAGCTGCAACTACTTGTTGGTTAGTTTCAGAGTGAAAGATGAAGACAAATCAGGAACTAATGACATAATTTATGTTGGTTTTTATTATTCTATCTAGTAATTTGGTGGAGCTTTCCAGAGTTCGAAACCCTAGGTGGGAATTTCTACGGGTTTCAGTTTTAGTGGTGAAAGATTCCTCCTTAGCTAGTGATTGGTGGATTCATTTAGGATTCACATTTGTGCTTCAAAAAATTGGTTGATCAATTTGTGGAAATTTGTGAGTCTTCTTTGAAGATAAATTTCAAGCGTTGTTTCAATTGGAGATATCTAGTATTTGCAGTATTTTGGTAGTTGTCAAGGTTTGAAGACTTTCTTCCAGAACTTCAGAGCATTGAGGGATTTATTATTGCAGAGGAATCAGTCAGAGGGTTTGATTCCAAATATAGAGGATGCTGTGACATTACAATGAAATATTAAATTATATTAAGAGGTTTAATCCTATCGTTCTGAAGTGTTATTTCATTGACTCAAAGTCTTCCATAATAGCACCACCGTTAGGTTGATATCGGGCCATATTTTTGGAGCTATTTCTGCTGCCACATCATTAAGGAAGAGGTCGCATCTTTTATTTGGAAGGCTAGGCGCTGGTGTGGAGGTTTGTAGAGTCAAATCAGTCAACTTCCTTGACACATCGGGTCTTGTTTGCTAGCTTGCTTCTTTATATGAATGTCGATCCTCCAAGGATAAATCGTGAGTCCATTTTGGATGGTTGCATAGGAGTTTTGAGATAATAAATTATATGTATTTTCAATGGCCTTCTCTCATTCGATTTAAAGTATTATTTTAAACTGCTCAAGCATTATATTTTAGCATAGTCAATATATATACTGCCGCCTCCTTAATCATTGTAGCCGTGGGAAAATATAGAAGTAAGAGATTATAAAGAAGCCGTGACAGGTTTGACTATTACATGGGAAAAAGGCAAGTCGTGATTGTTGAGTCTGCAGCGTTGGGCATAAAGGGAGGTCATGGGATTTTTACAGTGGTATTAGAGCTGTGCATCCTGCCAGCTTGAGGGGTTAACGGTGAGGTTAATTTCAGATTGCTTCGTTGAGTGACCAACACTCATCTATAACAGTTGGAACTGCTTGTTGGTTAGTCTCAGTGTGAAAGATGCAGACAAATCAGGAACTCATGACAAAATTTATGCAAGTCTTTCATGGATATCAAAAGAATCTAACAACATTGTTAGAGCATCCTGAGTTGTTGGAGCCTCATCTATCAGTTGGGAAGAAAGAAGAGGGGTTCAAATTTGAAGTGGTTGGTGACGTGAATGCCTCACCTTATGATGGATGTTTGACAAAACCCCAAGATGACTTCTTGGAAGTGCATGCATCTATTCATGTTGAGGATGTCTGCAATGAGGTTGACAAAACAACCTTGAATACACCATCAGAGCTATCCTATGAGGCTAATAACACCGGTGCATATTATGGGCATGTTGATAGCACATATGATGAAGTTTTCCAATCAACTAATGATGATATTTCAACATCTTATCTTAGTGATGATGCTTATGATGATTCGGGTGTGTTAGCACCTAATCATGATAAAGATTCGGTGTTGGATAAATTTCCTTTGGATGATGATCTAACTTCTCGGGAGTTATGCATGAAGGATGACAAAGAGGAAGCTGATTTTGGGAAGCATGATTGTGAATACAAATCAAAAAATTTGTATGAAGATGATAGTTTCCATGAGTCCCATCATTTGGCAGGGCAATTGAAGGTAAGTGAAGACATGATTATTGCAGCCATAAAACCTTTTGATGATAGTCATAAGTTGATGGCAAATTGTTGTTGGAGGACTCTAGGGACACATAAGAATTTTGAAGGAGAATTTTCCCTTGCAGATTTTTAGGCACTCAGAGAAGCATTGGTAGTAATGAAATCTAATTACCTACACCTACTTTCAGATAGAGATCATCTTCTCATGTTTGATGAGATTTGTTTTGATGCGCTAAAAGGGAAAGAAGAGGAAGTTGATAAGCTTACCCATGAGCTTAAGGTTACCATGGATTCTTTGAAGTTTGAAGAGCACTCAAATGGCCCTTAAAGAATCAGAAATTCAGGTTGATGAGCTTTGTGTGGAGTTGAGTTTGGCACATTTTTCATCATCCATAGCAGAATCTCAGTCATCTATGGCAGCCATAACACATGAGGATGGTATATCTCAGTCATCTGCTCTTCATGATCTAAGTTGTGAGACACCTCCTGATGCATGCGATGGTAGTGGTGTAATATGGAATCCAAGTGACTATTCAAGTATTCCATTAGCGCAAGCAGGTGAATTTTCACCTTGAGTGCACGATGGGGTATGCTCATCAATTTTCTTTCAGCCCACCCACGTATGATTTGACTATGTTTTGATGGCACATAAAGGTAGTTTGGATAAAAGATTACATAGATCACTTTGGTATGATGTGCTTCCATCTTCAAAAGATGAATTCAAATTTTAGAAGTTTCCTACTTTGCTTCCTCCAGAGTGTTGCTCACAAAAATAGGAATTTGAGACTTGGCTCATTTGGATTCCAATGGTTATCAGAGTGGCACAATAGAAGTCAACAGGTGTTGGGTATGATGGACTTCCTATTTGGCTATGGGATTTGGGAATTTTTATGATTGGTATATTGCTTCATTTTACTACAGGGATTGACAGAGTTGCTGATTAGTCTAGTATCAGAGGTATCATGTTGATGCAATAGAGTTTTGGTAGAGCATTTAATAGGTTCATTTGGGATCCTGGTATTTGGCCATGTGTCCAAGTGTGGATTGCTTGGGGACAAGCAATCTCTGGGAAGGGAGGATTGTAATGACCCCGTTTTTGGACCCATCGTCATGGAAACTAAATTAATTAATTAATCTAATTATTTCATAGTGCTTGGCAAAAAGTTTATTAAAAAGGGTAATATAAAATAATTAAATTAAAGTATTATTATAAAGTGACATTGGGGAGATATTATAAATATTTTTAATGTCACTTTATTTAAAGGTGTTTTGGTAGGAAAATTAAAAAGGAGTTATAAAAAGGATGCAAGAGCTCATTTCTTCATTATGTCGGTTTTTATTATTTTTTCTGGTAATTTGGTGGAACTCTTCGAAGTACGAAACCCTAGGTGGGAATTCCTATGGGTTCTAGTTTTGGTGGTGAAAGATTCCTCCCTAGTTGGCGATTGGTGGATTCATTCAGGATTCCATTCAAAGATTGGTTGATCGATTTGTGAAAATTTGTGAGTCTTCTCTGAAGACAAATTTCGAGGGTTGTTTCAATTGGAGATATATGGTATTTGCAGTATTTTGGTAGTTGTTAGGGTTTGAAGACTTTCTTCTAAAACTTCAGAGTTTTGAGGGATTTATTATTGCAGAGGGATCAGTTAGAGGGTTTGATTCTAGATATAGAGGATGTTGTGACATTACAATAAAATATTAAATTATATTTAGAGGTTTAATCCTATCGTTCTAAAGTGTTATATCATAGTCTTCCATCATAGCGCCACCATTAGGTTGATATCAGGCCATATTTTCGGAGCTATTTCTGCCACCACATCATTAAGGAAGAGGTCTGTAGAGTCAAATCAGTCAACTTCTTTGACACATTGGGTCCGGTTTGCTAGCTTGCTTCTTTATATGATAGCCGATCTTCCAAGGATAAATCGTGAGTCCATTTTGGATGGTTGCGTAGGAGTTTTGGGATAATAAACTATATATTTTCAATGTTCTCATTCGATTTAAAGTATTATTTAAACTGCTCAAGCTTTATATTTTCGCATAGTCAATATATATACTGTTGCCTCCTTAATCATTGTATCCGTGGGAAAATAAAGATGTAAGAGATTATAAAGAAGCTGTGATAGGTTTGACTGTTGTGTGGGAAAAAGGCCATTTGTGGGTGCTGAGTTTGCAACGTTGGGCGTAAAGGGAGGTCATGGGGTCTTCATAACACAAGGACGCCTCCTTTCACTTAGGCGTGTATCTTCTCCTGGCTGCATGGACCACATTTGGCATCCAAACTATGTGGCGTGGCTATTGGGACGGATTGGCTGAAGCGCTAGACTTGGAAGTTGCAGGCGCCAAGGTCAATAGGGATGTGAGTATTAGGAGACAAGAGAGAAGCTGTTTAGTGCTACGTTCAATTCCAGGTATTCATGGTGGAATATCTCTGCTCATTTAATGCTTGCAAAAGAGCTCAAAATCTGTATATGACTGTCATAGACTAGCGCCATTTCCATGTTAGAGTTGTGCAAGAATATTTGAAATCTCAGACTGTAAGTGCACTTATGATCGGCTAGTTTCAAACTGTGGAAAAAGTTATATTTTGCATGTATTGTAATAGCACCGATACTGTAATTGAGTATCATATTCAATTGTCTCAGTTTGAATGAAGGTTTAATGTTACATGCTATTGTATTGTATGAGCTTACCATCTGAAATAATGTATTGCTTGGAGATGACATATATTGAGTTTCATTTTTATGCTATGTAAACTACAAACCATTGAAACACTTAGTTAAATCAACATGCAAACTATTTGACAAAATGATACGTGTCAAATTGAAAATATAAAAAAATATTGTGCAATTTTAGTGGGGTTTTTACAGTTTTGCACATTCGATTGTGCCTTTTGTACTTGCACTATGATATAAAGTGCCATGGATGGGTTGTAAGTGCCTTTTTTTTTCCATCACACCCTTTTCAAGTGAGTGTTCCTTCCACAATGCTATTGAATTCCAGTGATTCTTGCTTCATGTGTGTGTGCCTTGGTTTGCACACCCTTCTATTTGCGGGTACTTTCAATTGCACATTCAAATGTTCTTTGTTCTCTTACTTGCATTTGTTGTTGACACAGAGTTTCAGTGGACTTGTCTTGGCTCTCCCTTTCCATATTATGTGGGAGTTTCTATTGTCGGTGCTAATGCTTCCTTGGTTTCATTTTCGATTGATCTATGTATCTAGTTCTTGTTCCTATGTACTAGGCAGATGCAGCGGTTGGTTACCCATGCATTTCGGTGAGATGGAATATTTACCATATGGACATTCTTGGATTCCTATTTCTGGAGGCGACCTTCCATTTTGATTTGATTAGAGTTCTTTAGACTATTGGTACTTGTATTTTCGACTTGCATCTTGCATGTTGAGTAGTGTTGTTGGGGTCACTCATGCAGGTTCATGTGCCATTTGTATCTTCGAGTTCCAGATGTTTGCCTTTGTTTGCCATCTGATTCGAGTAGTGTTGTTGGGGTCACTCATGTAGATTCATGTGCCATTTGTATCTTCGAGTTTGAGATGTTTGCCTTTGTTTGCCATTTGATTCGAGTAGTATCGTTGGGGGCACTCATGCAAATTATTGTCTTTTTGATCATGATCATCATTTGTTTCAAGGAGGTTCTTCATTTCAACACTATAGCAGTCATCTTTCGACAATCGTCTACAGCTTCTTCGTGCTTCAGCGATGTTCCTCACATTCCTATTCTTTATGGGACATTGTTATGGAGGCTTTTTAGTCCATTTGCCTTTGTCTCTTTTAGAGAGGAGTTTTTCCCATGAGGTTTTCTTGTTTTCTCCAATTATGAGAGATTAGATTGTTTGTATATGGGTTCCTCATTAGGCCTTGTTTGTCGAGACCCATCATGCATTCTTTGCTTTTTATGGATTGACTTTTTAGGGTTTTTAGCTACTCCCCAAGTTCATCTTAAGGGGGGGGTGTTAGAGTAATCATGCATTAGCTAATAATTAATTAATCTTTAATTGATTATTAGTCTAATTCACTTCATGCATATAAGCTAAACTTTGTAACGACCCCAAAACCGGGTAAACAAAAATTTTCTACTTTCACTAATAAGATACAAGGAAATACATTTATAATGACAAAGTAAATAACTTTTCTTTTCATTCTAATTGAACATTTCATCATAAAGAAATAAATGACACAATACATCATTGTTCTATTTTCCAAGTAAATAACAGAGTACGCTTTCATCATTACTTTTCTTTCAATTAAAAAGCAAGGTAAGAATCTTACAAGTTTCAAACATAGCTCGGAAGCTTTTGAGCAAATAGGAATAAGACTGTCCAGGATCTTCCCTTTCAAACCTTGGTTCATCAGAAGTCTACTGTGGAGGAGAAACATCACTCAGGTGCTTTTCCACCAACCACGGACTTATATTGCGGTCCCCCGCACGTTTACTGTTAAGTAGACGGCCCTCCCTTCTACGAAGAGATTGGTTGGGTAACCGATTCTGTATGACCAACTGAGCATAGTGTGTAATCCTACATAACTAAATCCTTGTGCCCTCACAATCTCAATCTAGCATGTAACCTGGACTACTGTGAACTGACAGTGTAATTCGTCTCACAGTCTAAGTGGACGTTAGGTATACTACACTACTTTGGCCAAAGCATTTCGGCAGTACTTAAACTGACGGTCATCTATCACTTGCACTAAGTCAGGTTCAGTTTGACTTAAGGCTGCCTTATCCTACGCGTAGGTTGAGTCCTTTCCGTGGGTAGTCAATCACCCTAGACTTCCTACTTCGACTACTTAAACAGGAAATGGAATACAGTCAACAAGGGGTCCCTTAGGTACTTCTTAACATGGAAATCTTTATCCATGGAGTACATAGCTTTCTCTAGTTAACCTATTTAACTCTAAAGCTTTAGACTACCTTGGTACTGAATCCACCCTCGTCCTAGTATTTAATAACTAGTTCCTTTTCCTTTATTTAAGGAGTTCAAGTAGTATTCAAATAATACAAAACATAAAGTACTTTTATTAAGAAGTAATCAAACATTTCCCTTTTATGCTATTCCTTTTCAAACTCTCCTATGAAATCAAACTATTTCATTTCAACAAGCTTTTTAACTATTTCCAATTCAACAAGCTCTTAAGCTATTTCTTAATTCAATAAGCCTTTTCTAATGAGATTAAGCTATTCCCAATTCAATACAATTCCTTAGAACAATAGAGGCTTTTCTAATATTTTCATTTCATACTACAACATAATGCAAAGCATAATCAAGCAACAAATAACTCATTTTTAAATCAATGACAGAAATTCTTCAAAACATTTCTCATGCCTGAATTCCTTGCTGCGAAATGAGTTTGATCGGTAGCTTCAGCTCTTCCTCCACCGTTCTTCACAGCCTTTACCAGCTACTTCTCACAGAATGAACATACAACTCTCAAGTAAATGCAGTTCGGTAATGAGGGAATGTTGCTTGAAAATGCAACAGCAGTGATGGTGAAATAAAGCTCTCACAAAACTCAACAGCAAAGAGGGAATTTAACACACAAAAAAAGCTACAGCAATGAAATTCGTAATGCCAAATGCAAAGGAAAGTGGTGAATTTAGCAATGAGAGTGAACCTATATATAGGTTTCGAATTCTCATGTTTACTACATTGTAGGCATGAGAATTCGACACCTCTCCTATTGACATTGTCAAAATGTGCAGTGGCAAACAAATAACCAGATACTCAGCAAATTTAAGTGATGAATCAAACATATTTTCAAAGAATGTTTCAACTATCACATGACAAATTCGTGAAGCACCACGTACAGGTTTAGTCACTAACCATGCCCTCAAAAAATGGCGGAATGAATGAACAGTGGCGGACAAAGTTCTCAACAGAAAACGTCAAGGTTAATACGCAGGCATTTGGCCTCCTTCCGCCCACGCGTCCCAGAATGGTGGCGTTTTAGCTTGTGCGACCAGGTCCAAAGCATTGCGAGCTGGGCGCGGGTTCATTTACACTAATTTCCATTGTTTTCTGGTTCCCACAGTCGCGCGATTTCTTCCCGTGAAGAAATCCGCGATTTTTAGCTTATTCAAAATATTTACTTTAAATCTTTTAAAAAGTCTATAGTCTCAAACATTCATATTTCCTTTAATATTTTTCATGAATTTCCAATGGTAAATAAATTTCGAAATTCCTTTCCCCAAATGACTAATGTATTATAATTACCAAATAACTATAAGTCTATTTCAAATCTTTCCAAAGCAAAGTCATTTTAATATATATTTTAAAATGTTATTAATATATTTTGTATTATATTTAATATAACATATTATAGTTTTAATTTACCTTTATTTAAATATATAAATATATCTATATAATATTCGAATATTACATTAGATATATTAATATATTATCGGTAAGACTATAATAATATCTATATTAAATATATTATTAAATATAGTAATAAGCATATCCATATTTACACTTAAACATATCTATACATGTTTATTTCCATTTATCCAATTACGTGTATTATAGGCCAATCAGAGTACCTTTAATATACGTAATCACAAACATGTATATATACATTTAACTGTAATTTCCAGGCATCAGTATAACGTATTAGTTCACATTTCACATTCAAGCTTCATAGAACAGTAAGTCAGTCAATCAAGTAACACCACTCATAAAGCATAAAGAAGTAATCAGAAACTCCTAAGCCTAAGGATGACTTATCATGACAACTCAATCTGACTCAGTTCCCAAAACCCTCAGTGAAGTGTGTGTATGCTCATATGATCAACTTTACCGGTTAGCCGACCAAGTTCCTCTCCCGAGTGATGTTTCCCCTCCACCTGGAGGAATAGTTCCTGTTCTTGCATCCATGGCACAAAACCACGGCAGTCAATTGCTCACAATATTTGCAGTATATATAAATCAAATATATAAAACAAGACTAATTACTTTCCTCTATGCATTGCTTATCCAAGAATAACATCAATCAAGAATACAGAATGAGCCAATCATAACATGTAAACAGATTCTCAAATTGATAACAAAGGTTCAATCACATTCATTCAAATTACAATCAGCATTACTAGAATAGTAACTATATAAAAATGTAACACTTAGGAGTGTCTTTTTATGCTAACTGAAGTGAGCTATTAGTAGATCATTCTGTCTCATTCTATGAGATGTTGACACTTGTCATGATCTAATCCCTTTATCATTTATGGTTGCTCCTATATAGCACTCAACCCTCATTGTATTATCTCTTGATTGAAGATCTCCATGAAGATTCTTGAGGTTCATTTTGTAAATATTTTCTTGGTTGAGGAATAGCAAATTTTTGTTTTGCAGAGCTCTTGCGTGGAAGGTGTTTTGTTCGTTGTTTGATCCAATGTCTCTTGTTATTCGCAAATCTAACACTTGATGCGACAATGAAATAAATAAGGGTAACTAGTAAGCAAAGTGCCAAGAGAAATTGTTTAAGAATGACACTTAAGGAGCCGAGAAAGTGAGATGTAATAAAGGGAGTGCATACCACATTATAACCAATGAATGTTCCCATTCAAAAGACAAAAAAGAGACATTATAGCAGGAAATCTAATTCCATGAGAGCCTCCAAACTTGCCCACAAATCAACATCATCTACAATCAATGATGCAAATGGGGATTGATCCACCCCAATATTAACCAAGAAATCAGCCACCTTGTTACATTTCCTATAACAATGAACAAATAAAACATCATCAAAAAACCTACACATAGCAAGACCATCTTTTAAGGGCACGAGTTCTTGGAAAACCCTCCAATAAAAACCATCGAATCTCCTTACATGATAAAACAAGACCACCAACCATTCAACTTCATGATTGTTGTTGCCCATGAAAAAGGATTCACCTTTCACAAACTGACCTTGGTCATTATGAATGACCACCCCAGCACTAGTTGCCTTGAGATTTCCTCTAGAGATGCCATTGAAGTTCAACTTGAAAAAACTAGTGGGAGGACTTCTCCACCTTGGTTTTTCATGAAATTCTCATTTATCCATTTCACTTTCAATGGGGAAATTTTGTTGTGTTTTTACTTAAGCTAAATCAATAGATTTTTTGTTTTTGTTATACATACCTAAGGTTAAGGAACCCCCAATCTTGAAAAATTCTTGGTGAGATGGTGATTCCCAATTGGTGCTAACTTATCAAATGGAGAAACATCTCCCAATTGGTAATAACTTCTCAAATGGAGACCATCTCCCAATGGGTAATAACTTATCAAATAGTGAAAACAATAACAAGGCTTGAAATTCAAATATCAAATCTAAGCATCTGCTTTTTCGCCTAAAAGACAATCTCCTCGCTTCAGCTCTAAGCATATTCCAATTGCTTGAAAGTTAGCAAAAATAGAAGCAAGTAGCTTCCATCATTTATCCATCATACTCCTTTTGTTCTTATTCCTATTTGATTCAATCGTGGAAATGGAATACTTAGTGCACATAATGTTGGCGTTTCAATTCGCACCTTTGGTATGTGAATTAGAAACGGATAGTTATGCATAGATAAACTGCTCTTCGAATTAGGAGGGGAATCTCTCTCTTTGTTGATGTTGCTTAAAGAAAGTAAACTAAACTAATTTTCCAATCTTTTTGTTCAGCTAAGAGCACAAAGTTTTAAAACTCTAGTGCCGTAGCTGAGATTTTCTCTTTTATGAAGTTCAACTACGACTAAGCCTACTCCGATGACGTTTCTAACTACTCAAGTAAACTCAGAGCTTGAGAGTTAGAAATGAACAAGAAATGATTCTTCAACATAAATATTTAAACAAACTTTCTTCCAACGCACATTTATTGTACTTTCAGTGCAAGCTGAAATAGAGATCATATAAGCAAAATACATATAAAACGGAAATTTGAGACATTATATCAAGGCAGCAAAGTAGGCACAAGATTTTATTTTCTCAAATCTCAAGTAACAAAGATTACACTTTTGAGACAACAGGATTGTAGCAATAATAGGCTTACAGTTTAGCCATCAAATCATAATACATTGACACAAGACACATAAATTGAACAGGAACTTGCAGCTAAAAGAGGCTTGCAAAGTTGCTCTAACACTAAGTGAACTGACACTGAATAACACCTTGAAGGCAACAAGTAGGTCCAGCAATTTGTTATCACAAGCACGGTTAAAGAAAAATGGGCAAGGTTGCCCTTATTTATACACAAGCAGAGGAGTAGGGAATCCTAAAATCTCCTTGCTTTTACCACAAGACTTGCCAACATGCAAGCTTTATTTCTAAAACAAGATAAGCATCTAACAACCTATGAAAGCCTAAAAACAGGGAAAGTGCCAACTATTTCATTTTGATTTTTTCTCTCTCAAGGAATGAATAAGCCTGAGACCATAATAGAAAGAAAGCATGAGATAAGAATGGAAAGAAAGCTGGGAGAAAGCTGTTACTTTAGATATCAATCACATCCGCCAAAAAGTGGGAAATTGTATCTCTATCAGGAGCATCAATACTATCTATAGCAAAATTCCACTTTTCCAGGATCTCTTCACCTTCTACAATTGAACTTAGAGAATCTTTCACATCTTCAGCTGCTTTATTGAATCTTGATGACATTGCTGCAATCTGATTCATCTTTCCATCAATAGGATCATTGCAAACACTGCCATGAACAATATTCTAGAACTCTGCCTGTACTTCATCAAGCTTAGTGAAAGAACCATCACCATGACGATACCAACAAGGAATCTCTGAAACAAATTCACTTATGAACTAGAGAACATCAATCACCCTCTGCTTGTATACAACTAACTCTTCGAATATCTTCTCATAAATTTTCACCTTGAAGAGGCGACGTTCTCTCCATGCAAGGATTTACCTCTTATGTTCTCTTGAAACCACTGAATCATATGCTGTCTTCAAATCTGTAATGATAATCTCGTGCACTATTTTCACCTCCGCTATACACTACTCAAACCCTTGAATCCCTTGACGCAGATAATGGGCATTATACCTTAGCTGATATATTTGTGCAAGAACAACTCTGCCTTTGGTGATGAACTCCTCAATCCAATCCTGCATATGCTTCCCATATATAACCAACTGCCTCAACTGCTGTTGATCAGTTGGTGTCTCTAGAATCTGGGGCAGCAACTGAGTAGCTTGTGAAGTGCTGTGAAGAAGATTAGAGATATATTGCCTGAGTTTATTTTCAGCCTTGAGGGTTGCCTTATCCTCTCCATCTTTTAGTTCTCTTTCCTTGAGATTTTCAGCTGCAACCTCGAACATGTTTACATCAGTGTGCCTAGTGCTTTTGTCGAGATTGGCCTTAACCATTATGAAATCATCAACCTCCACTTCATCGATATCTTTGTCTTCTGGAGGCGTAGCAGTCTCAATGACGATCTCACCCTCTGGATTCCTTTCGATATGAACTTGTTTGTAACGACCTAATCCTTGGGTAATAATTTTTTTTCAAGATTTTCACATAAATAACAAAAGGAAACATGTAT
Organism: Sequoiadendron giganteum; assembly: GCA_007115665.2. Classification (NCBI taxonomy): domain Eukaryota; kingdom Viridiplantae; phylum Streptophyta; class Pinopsida; order Cupressales; family Cupressaceae; genus Sequoiadendron; species Sequoiadendron giganteum. The sequence continues at coordinate 451,900,703 of CM021103.1, read as the reverse complement.
AAAGACAAAGTAACATAAACTTTTCTTTTCTTTTCATTGCAACATTTCATTTAAAGAACCATTTGAAACAACATTATTACTTTTTCCATTCAAGTAAACAACAAAGTAAGAATACATACAAGTATAAAACACAGCTCGGAGAGCTTTGAACAAATAGGAATAAGACTGTCCAGGATCTTCCCTTTCAAACCTTGGTGCTTCAGTAGCCTGCTGTGGAGGAGAAACATTACTCAGGTGCTTTTCCGCCAACCACAGACTTATAATGCGGTCCCCCACACGTTTATTGTTTAATAAACGACCCTCCCTTCTACGAAGAGATTGGTTGGGTAACCGGTTCTGTTTAACCAACTGAGCATAGTGTTGTGTCCTACATAGCTAAATCCTTGTAATCCCACAAACTCAATCTAGTATGCAAAACTGGAGAACAGTGAACTGACAGTATAATCATCTCACAGTCTAAGTGGATGTAGGTGCATCGCACTACTTTGGCCAAAGTGTTCATACAGTATTTCTACCGACGGTCATCTATCACATACACTATGACAGGTTCAGTTTGACTTGGGGCTGTCTTATCTTACGCGTAGGTTAAGTCCTTCAATGGGTATTCAATAACCCTAGACTACCTACAACAAACTATCTACTTTAGAAATGAAACAGCCTGCAAGTGTCCTTTACGTAATTCCTAGCTCGGAAATCTTTATCCTCAGAGTACTTAGCTTGTCTTAGATAACCTAATCACTTAAGCTTAAGACCATACTTGATTTTGCCTTCATTTCGGTCCTAATAGATAATAACTACTTCATCGTATTCCCCATATACGAAGATCATACATAATATGCAATATTCATACAAAATGCATTTCAATTCCTTCCCTTATTTTCTTTCACATTAATTTCCTTTACTTAAATTCCCTTTTAAGCATAGTAATTAAACAATTTCCTTTCCCTTACAACTACTTTGCATTCAGGAAATATCTTTCATCCTTTGCAAACACAACAACACAAAAAGTAGAAAACATAATAATTCTTTCTTTCTTTTACATAGTAAAACAGCTATGACTGACTTTCAACCTATGCACAATGACAAACACAAAGATTTCTTTTCCTTTGAATAATCAATAACAGAGTGGAAAGAGAAGAATTTCCCCATGCCTGCTTTCAAAGCTTTTCTTTAGGGGTGACGTCCCAACACTTGCAATGATTGGCTTCTTAGCTTATCTCACGAATGCCTCTTCTTACTCAATTGAATACACTCAAAATTTGATATATTCAATTTCCAGAATGGTGAATGCTCTCAGCATATGGTATTCTCAGTAATTAAGAACTTCACAGCATATGGTTGCTCTTAGAAATATGAAAACTCAAAAAGTAGAATGAACTTTCTGTGAATATGATTCCTAGAATTATGAAACTCACATTGAATAAAACACTAAGAATTATGAATGAGCTCTCAGAAATTTTGAATTCCAAAAATAAGTAATGAAGAAGAGTGGCTAGGGCGGCCTTTTATAGAGCCCCTTGCACAACCATTTTCCTCCTTTAATGGCATGTAAACTGCCAGACAAGGCTTTGAATGTTTCAATTGTAAAATGTGGCGAATTTCAGAGGTGAGTCGACCTCTTTCAATGACAACAAACAAAGAATGATTCAACTTGCACATGGAAAAATCTGTATTTTGACACCTACAGGGGCTCCTCATTTTTGGCACACAAATTTAGAAAATTGGTTTGATGTTTCATTATAGAAGAATCAGTCAAGGTTGTATGTAATCCAGATTGCCAAAATTCGAGGTTCAGAAGACACCATCCATGGTTGCGTTGCATTTCCAGAGACCTGGTCATGTGCGAGTTCCTCCAGGCGCGTGCGTAGCATTCTCACGCCATTCCTATTCTCTATTTTATTTCTTTTTCAAAAGTTCCAGCGAAAGTTCCAAATGAAATATTTCTCCTTTGGCGTGATTTATCCAAAAGGTTCAATTCACATTAAGTGACAAATATTTCATCATTGATTTTAATCGATTTCCATAGTTCGATATCCCATGAATTGATTTATTCATTGACTTTGATATTTTGAAAATAAAGTCCTCATTTAACTTATGAAATATATCAATTCCTAATTCATTTCAAAATATATATTTAATTATATATTTATATTATAGTTTTATTTACTGTACCTTTTATATATATATATATGTTTTGGTAAGACTATAATATATTTATATTTATATAATATTAAATATATATATTTACATATAAACATATATATACATGTACATATTTATTCATTGAATACATATATTGCGAGCCAGTCAGCATACTTTCAATATATATATCTATGTATATGTAAATTCCACGGCAATATTATAATAATATTATATCCATAGATAATAGGTAGCGTGTGTATGTATGTACATGTGTATAACCGTATATACCCTCGTGTACACGCATATGTATGTATACCATGTCGACACATACGTATGAGCATATCCATTTTCCTATCATACGTCTGTATCGATATGTTTTACATATGGGTGCGTGTACATAATGTATAGATGTGCATACATACCCACTCAACCTATTCACATGTATCCATTCATGTTTTCCACACATTGATCACAAAACAGTAAGTCAGGTATACCAATAAACATCACTCACAAAGCACAAAGAAGTAACAAGACTCCTAAAGCCTATGGATGACTTATCAAAACCAACATAACTGACTCGGTTCTTCCCAATCTATAATGACGTGTGTGTATGCTCAAATGGTTCACTTTACCGGTTATCCGACCAAGCTTCTCTCCCGAGTGATACTTCCCCTCTCCCTAGAGAATGAACCTTTTCTTGCAACCACTAGCACATACCTTTAGCAACATCATATATATAAACATCTTTAAAGTTAGAATAACTATACTTCAATAACCATTTATTCATATATGCAGTATTTCACCATGAATAACATCAACTAAGACAACATCAAATGAAACATCAAGTGATATAACATTCATATTGATAACAAGGTACATGCATCATTAATTCATCTCGAGAATTCACATCACATTCACTTTTACCACATCTAGTAATAGTAAATAGTAACCTCAAATTTTGGGATGTAAAATTGTTTCTTTGGTTTCTTTACAGGTGCATCTTGGTAAATATTGTCAAGTTCTGCAAAGTTATGCTGATATGAAGGCCTCCTCCTCTTCCTTCCCAGGACGTTCTCAAGCCAAGACGAGGTGTTTCTTCTAACTTCCTTGGGAGGTTCAACTGCAGCTCCTTCAACTTCTTCATCTTCTAAGTCAATATGGATCGGAGAAGACCTTGACGACGGTGGAGAATCAGGTGTCAAATGCACTACTTCTTTTGCTTGTGGCATGGGCTCTTTAGGTGGAACTTCTGCTACAACTGCCGACTGCTCCTATAGAATTATATTGGAAAATTCCAACCTTCTCTTTACATTCTTTGTTGTTCTACTACCCCTCACACCTTTTGGAACATGACTCATAGCCTTCATTTTTGGTTGAGGTCTGGAAGAAGGAAGAGATGACTGTACTATTGGCGGTTCTGCGGTTGGAATAGCTCGCTTCTAATTCCTCTTAAGGCCTAAGAAAATCTTGCTATTCTTAATGACTCGACTCGTTCTTTCTTCGATTGAGGTGCACTCCTTGTTGGACCAATTTACTTGTGGAAGCGATTGCTGCTCAATTTGATTTCAGGCGTACATAGGAAGTGCATCTCCATCATCATCGGACAATCCTTCAATATCTTCTGACAGGAAATCTTTCATCTGATGGAGTGTAAGCTTGCTGTTACCACGTTTCTGTACTTAGAACTTATCTTTGCAATTAGCCCAGAAATCTTCAAGTGCGGGCACATGAGCATAATTTTGACAAAGACGAGATGCGATGACACCATGAGGATCGTATGATCGTCTCTCGCTGAATGGATTGAGACCAAATTTAGACAACTCATTACCCATTAACTTAGCATCCGCCGATGATCTACATCTGTAGATTCCCAACTCAAATGGAAAACTGAAAGCGGGTTTCTTTCGATTTCGCAAGAAAGTGTGAACTTCATATGCTTGCCTTAGAAACTCTATGTAAACCACCTCATCTGAATGATATCTTGGCAACATGATTGGAGCACTTGAGAAGCCGTACACTTTGATGTAGGAGAAAGTAGGAAACTGGATGAACCAATCTGCCCACTCCGCCATTGTTGCCTTGGCAGTTGATGAAATCCGTACATGCAACTTGTTGTCTAGGTCTCTCATCGTATGCATCAAGAAAGCCTCATTTACCCTTTTGTAGTGATGTACTGACTCTAAAAACTCCAGCTAAGGGTAATGATTATAAACATGTTGTCCATCTAGAGTTCCATTGACATTCAACCCTCTGTATTTGCCTTGAAAGGCCACTAGGTAGACCAAGTAGGAAATCATGTGAAACTCGTGGATTTTGAAATATTCGGTTATTTGTTGGTTAAGACTATCGTTGATCAAAGTTGGCCAGTCATAGAATTATGTTTTCTTCATGATATGAGATATGACATAGAACATCCCAGGTTGGAATTTTGTAGCTTCTGCTTGACCAGTGACTCGGTTGAGCAGAGTGATCATTATTGCAAACTCCTCCTTGAACTCTCCACGCCCCACGTTCTTCGGCAAAGTGTTATGTTTTTCTTTCAGCCATCTTTGTGCAACTTTCTTGCGGTATTTATCCTTGGTGCATGTCCCACACCTTTTCACATTCTTCAATGGAGATGGTTAAACTTTCAGACCAAGGTGGTATAGAAAATCACTTTTCAATCATGTCTGGCTTGAGGCTGCAAACAACCCTTCCATCTGCTGTTTGAATTTCTCATGTTGCAGGGTTATAATGCTTGATACGAGCAATTACAAACTCTAGACTTTGCATTGAGATAGGAATTGATGCCGCTGCAAGTAATCCAGAATGACCAAGGTGCTTGACTGCAACATTGCCTGCGTCTTCCAAAGCACACAAATTGAACATTGGTTTGATATGTTGCAAGTCAGTCTCAATAGTTTTGATGAAATCATGATATAGCATTGATTTGGTCTTGAATTCAACGGGAGAGTACTCCATACTGAAAAACTTGAAGATTGATTGTAATCTTGACTATGTTTGGACAAGTTTTGCACGAACCCTAAATTTAGCTTGCTAATTTTTCTTCTTCAAACAGGTAGATTTTTCAAAAAAATTTTGAGATATGGGTTTTGTAGAGAATCTCGTTGCAAGAAGACATAGATCACTCTTTTTCGAAAATTTTGATGGCTGGTTGAAAAAGCAAGAAACCCTAATTTTTGAATTTTTTCTAAAAAAAGCTGCGAGCTGGGTTTTGTGTAGAATCACGCTTTGGATGAACCCAGTTGATCAGATCTTGAAAATACTGAATATTTCTTGGACATGCATGAAAAAAGCAGGTTCTTGAAAAATATATTTTTTTTCAAAGTTGTAGAGAATCATGAACCAAGCTGACCCAGATTGCTGAAAATTGAAAAAGATGACCCCTTCCTTCTGAAAATTGATGCCTTGGAAAAATAAAGCATAAAAAAGGAAGCCTCTTTGTGAGCTGATCAAGAAAATATGAAGAACTCTGAAAAATCTCCAAGTTTTGGCCTCTGAATCTTGAATTGAATAAAATTTTATGTTTCTTCTTCTCTTGCCTTGGACGCCACCTACAAAAATTGTGAAGAATGAATGCAAAGGCATCCTTTGAATAGATTTTTAGGTTGAAAACTTGTTTTGTTTCCTAAATTTAGCACTGTGAAGCCAAACCCTAAACCAAATTCATCGAATGTGGACGTTTTTTTAGAAAGCTCATGGTGAAAGCTTGAAACTTTGACCAAGGCATTGAGCCTTGGGCGCCCTTCTTGCCTAGAGGCGTTTTTCTTTTGCAGACTTGGCCAATTTTCTGACAATTTCAACTTTTGCTTGATTTTTCCCTCTAATCAATCCTTGATTTCTGGGAGCTCGGTGAATCTTATGATTTGGCAAAATGATCCATCGTGGAGCTTGACTAAATCTAATGAGATTTGTCTGGAGGCTGTTTTGGATAAAAACATCATCTTGACCTTCAAAAACATGGGCGCCCTTGGCTACTTGGGGTGCCCAACATCTCCAATGTTAGCCATTTTTGACATTCTTCAATTTCTATGTTTTCCTCACCTTTAGATGATTTCGCAATTTCGGGAGCTAGACTGACCCAATTGACTGGTTGTCTGATTCGTTGGATAGCTTGATGAATTCAGAGGAGGGTCTTCTGGAAGTGATCTTTTGAAAACTGATTCTAGGGCCTCAAAAGTTTGGGCGCCCTTGGCTAGCTGGGGCACCTTTATTGCCCAGACTTAAACGTTTTTTTGATTTTCAGCTTTTATACTTGTTTTTTGATCTTCTAATGAATTCTCATTTTTGGATGATCAGGAGGTTCGACGAACTGATGGCTGGACTCGTTAGATAGCTTTGAGGATTCTAAAGGGGGTTTCCTGAGAGTGATATTTCCTGAAAGCCGAAACTTGGGGGTCAAAAGCCTAGGCGCCCTTGGCCAACTGGGGCACCCAACTCCTCTAGAGTTAGTTTATTTTCTTAGTTTTTCAACTTTGCTTTTGACTTTTTTCATTTTGCACAATTTCACTCCTTGGATTAGTTTGTGAAGTTTATTTTCTTAGTTTTTCAACTTTGCTTTTGACTTTTTTCATTTTGCACAATTTCACTCCTTCGATCAGTTTGTCATATCTGATGATGATAACTTCGATGTGCATGCTGATGATTGCGTTGGAGAGCTTCATCAAAACTGAAGAAGACATGCTGGAGGCATTAAACCCTAATTCAATCATTTAGGCACTCAAAAGCTTTGGCGCCCTTGGCCAACTAGGGTGCCCAAACATACCAAACTTAGAATATTTTCTGATGATTTCATGATTTGCAATTTGCCACTCTGTCAAGAATCCTCCGATCAATCTCAAATTCCGACTGATTGGTTGATATGATGGCTTTGTCGACGGATTCATTGCGAAGCTGAGAAGATTTTGAACATGGTGTCCTGGGACGATCAAACCCTAATTCCGTCATTTACCGTCTTGAAAAACTGGTCACCCCTGGCTAGCAAGGGCGCCTTTACTTGGCAGTGTTAGTTTTTATTTTGCAATTTTCAACTTTCTCATCATTCCTTGTGCTCACTATGGTTTCTTGATTTGTGCATTGCTTGAGATTTCAAATCTAACACTTGGCAGTCGAGCAACCTCTATTATTGACCTTGGAGCTTGTTGGTAGATGGTCAACGCTCCCCTCGGGATTCGTGACATGGACTAACCGCCTCCCGTGGATCGGTTAACTTTGTTAGTTGTATCGGGCATTAATAGGTCGATCTTTTGGTGCAACGACAACTGTGGGCCAACAAGTGGTATCAGAGCCAAAGGTGTCGGGTTTGAATGCCCTTGGGTAACGTTGAGGGGGAGTTTGTTGGCAGATGGTCAATGCTCCCCCCAGGATTCGTGACATGGACTAATCGTCTCTTGTGGATCCGTCAATTCTGGCAGTTGTATCGGGCATTAACAGGTCGATCTTTTGGTGCAACGACAACTGTGGGCCAATAGAGCTCCTGAAAATGCTTATAAAAAAAGTAGAATAGACTCACTAGGGCAAAACTAATCTTTTGATGATTCTGACTGGACTAGCTTGATGTGGAAGTATTTTAAGCCAATCAAAATCAGTTTGAACCCTGGAAGCCAAACTTTCTATTTTTAGAAAATTTTGTCAGCATCCATTTTAAAAGAAACCCAAAAAAATCTAGGGAAAAGTTCTATTTTTAGAAAGTTTTTAAAAATAGAAATTTTCTTAAAATTTAGGGCTGAAAAATTGAAATCTGGGTTTTGTAGACTTGGTCGCTCTGAGTAGACCCAAATCGTCAGATTGTGAAAATTTCGAGTTTTTGACCCTCATGCGAGACATGCCAATCCCCAAATTTGACCTTTTTTGACAATTTTAACAAGTCTTTTAACCATTTCTTCAAAATGCCTAAGTGAAGCAAAATTTTTAATTTGGGATCCAACACATAAATACATTTTTTTATCAACAAAGTGTTCCCTCTTTTTTATCTCTAGTTATACAATATTTAAAAAGAGCAAGCTTTTCCTCTTTAGAGTAGTCTTCTGATATTAGCTTTACTGCCATGGAGGGAAATGGTGACTGTAAACAATCTTAACCAACTTTTACATCCCCAATTACCAGTTGGATCTATTTCCATATCTCTTCCTAATGCACATGTTAATATGAGTTCCTAAAATGAAATATCCCACCCCTGGTGAGATATCTACTAATTGATTTCTGCTCTTCTTTTTTGTTTTCGGTTTTAAAGTTTTTGAAGATATTGCTAGATAATGCATAAAATTGCAGAACAAATGCTAAAGCACAAATATAATATTATATCAAATTTATTAATGTCATGAAATTTACATTGAAGCATTCATACTCGGATGACAAATCGCTGAACTTGGAAGCTTTGTAAAAACCTTGAAGGATGATCTCCAGGAAATTGACGAAGCTTTGTGATAATCTCTGAAAATGTTGATGAATCAACTCCAATCAAGCACAATGTGACTTCTGAGATAAAGCCACCGATTAGCAAACCTTAGATGATCTTTCACACCCTCGGAAAGCTCGAATCAAAGAGGAGCTACGCTCTCCAAGATCGTTTTGCAGCAAAACCCTAGGTCTCACCTCCAAAATGCCAAAGCATCCAAAAAGCCATGTGTTGAGAGAATGATCAAAGATAATGAATTCATTTGCTTTTGATGCCTTTATATACTCCTCCTTCAAGGGGCTTGATTTCATATGAGGCATTATAATCATATAATATCTCATAAAGTGGGCGCCCAAATATGTACTTTATAATCATTTAATAACTTTTATAATAAAGTAAAATAATCATTTAATGATGCGCACTTTAATAATTAATTATTATTAAAGTATAACTTTAATAATAATTATAATATTATAACTCCATAAATAAACCTCATAAATGAATTCCGTATGCACCAAGAGGTAGCCCCTTGCATTCTCTGCTCACCAAGGTGCCTTACTATAAATAGTAAGGCTGGCCTCTATCATCCAATTGACTTACTATAAATAGTAAGTGTATACAAATGAAGCCATAAACCCTTGAATAACATCCCCTCTGAATAAGCCAAGGATCTGGAGATGCTAAACACTACAAACTGCCAACTGAGATACCGAATATCTCCACAACAGGGCCCTCTAATCACCATTATTAGCCTACGAAGGCTCGATGTTAGGCTAAACCTCCAACTCTGTTGCTCGCTCAAAAAGGGGAGATTACAGTTCATCCTCCCCGAAATTGCTTGTCCTCAAGCAATCTCAACTGAACCGGAAACACTACTCCACCAGAAGCCCAAGGGAAGAACTGTAGAAAGACCCACATATTGCCAAACAACTCTAGCAGCACCAGCATAAGCACAACTACGCAAGGATAAACATCAAACCAACTGTCCAACTCATGCGCACAAGATTTGTGCATCGAGATCAGCTCATGTACATGTGGATCAAAGGTGAAATTGTATGCAAACCGCACAATGTACACGCTGTAATATTCACCAACAAACCCAGATTGGAATCTTGATGCACAAGGAGGATCCCATAGCAATCTGTAGAGTGCCCAACAATATATCCACTGTCTAGAAATCAAACTATGCTCAGCATCACTACAGGTAACTACCTCAATGTAGGACAATCTACCAATCATAAAAACAGTGCAAAATATCCTTGGATCCCAAACCCAAAATGGAAGTTTGCCATGCATATCACCCATTGACTTCCATTGCACTACCCTAATATAAACTTCACCATGCTGAGAGTGGTGAGGCAACCTATCAGGATCCATCCAAACTACAATGCCAAACTTGTCACCACCTGGATCCCAATACAATCGAAACTCACATCCATTAACCATGAGGAGGTAAGAATATCTAGACATGTCTACACCACATCCCCCTTCATCCTCTGCACTATTCCTAATGATGTGTTGACTATCCCTCATAGGTGTTGGAATATAAAACTGCTCCTCCCAAGTTGAGGAAATGATATAACTCTCTTCCATCACCTTGGAAAGAACTAACCAAGCCATCATGCCTACTGACTCCACAACCTCCTTGAAACCATGTCTCCAATGGAATTTTTTGAGACCAAAAAGTAACAAAGTCTGTCAGATACATATGAGCATGATGGAGATCTGACCTTTGATTTTGCAAGCAATCCCCCGTAAATAATTGAGTCGAGCACCTGCAGTCTCTAGTTCCATCTTCTGTAGATGGTAACACTTCATCCCATAATGGATGATATGAGTCTCGAGCCAATCCACACCTACGCATCACCAAGTCATCTGTGTGCGGACTAAAGGAGAAAAGATGAGCACTCCTAACTATGCAGTCAAGATAAATGCACCTACTTGCGTCAATGGTTGACCGTCATAGTCATGGGGAATACACTCCTCATCGCTCTCATCTCCCGAATCAGAAGATAGCTCATGTCTTCGATCCTGAATGGCTAATTGGGTAGATGCTCTGTCGACCTTTTTTGCGTACCTAATAGCATAATCTTTATCATGAAGCAAATGGAGGTATTTATATTTTATTTCCTCCAAAGCACTCTTGATGAACCACAAACTATGAATAGGAGTACCAGTTGAGACCATACCATCTCTCCTGAAATTCTGTTGACCAAAGGAGGTACTCGACATATTTATGTGTGCAATCAAAACAAGATAAAGTTTGATCAACCTTCTCTCCAATGACCTTTAGCTGATCCCTCCATCTTTGTGGCTTAATAGGTAGTTGAGCAAAATCAGCTACATCGGATGAAATCTCTGATTTGCTTCCAGGAGAGGGAAACAAATCAACATGAGTACTAAACTCCTTGCAAGATAACGCCCTGCATAACTCCTGTGAAAAAGATGGAATAGCATTGTGATCGGTCATATAACTCTCTGCATCACTTGAAATGGGACTATCCTTAGGAACATCAGATGTAACACATTGTTCCCTGCTAAACCCTAGGTCTCACCTCCAAAATGCCAAAGTATGCAAAAAGCCATGTGTTGAGAGAATGATCAAAGATAACGAATTCATTTGCTTTCAATGCTTTTATGTACTCCTCCTTCAAGGGGGTTGATTTCATATGAGGCATTATAATCATTAAATATAATAAACTTTATTTGCTTTGTTGATTTTATAATATCTCATAAAGTGGGCGCCCAAATATGCACTTTATAATTTGACTTTATAATCATTTAATAACTTTTATAATAAAGAGAAATAATCATTTAATGATGTGCACTTTAATAATTAATTATTATTAAAGTATAACTTTAATAATAATTGTAATATTATAACTCCATAAATAAACCTCATAAATGAATTTCGTCTGCGCCAGGAGGTAGCCCATTGCATTCTCTGCTCACCAGGGTGCCTTACTATAAATAGTCAGGTTGGCCTCTATCATCCAACTGACTTACTATAAATAGTAAATGTGTACAAATGAAGCCAAAAACCCTTGAATAACAACCCCTCTGAATAAGCCAAGGATCTGGAGATGCTAAACGTTGCAAACTGCCAACTGAGATACCAGATATCTCCACAACAGGGCCCTCTAATCACCATTATTAGCTTACGAAGGCTCGATGATAGGCTAAACCTCCAACTCTGATGCTCGCTCAAAAAGGGGACATTACATAAAATTCTTTATTCCATTGTAATTTTTGGATTGATATTTGTTTATTTTCCCCTTCTGACTGTTTGATTAATTAGCATAAGTCCTTTTCCACTTGATGTTTTCACCATCCTATTTTTAGCCAACCTCATTCCTTAAGAGAGCTATTGTTTTTGTCTTACTATTTGTATCCATTCTCAAGTAGGTCGAGTAATTTAGTAGTAGTTATCCATCATTGTGTTAAATCTGGATTTTCTTTCGTAGCAGTGCTGATTTCTAGAAGGTTACTTTGTATCCTTAGACCTTTTAACCCCATTAACACAAACCTTATTGGGTATAAACCAATAATATTTAAATTACAGAGTAGATGGATACATCCTCGCCCCTCCCTAGGTGCACATATCCCCGTATCCGTATTTGGTACAAATACACATTGGATGCCGTACCCACATGTGCACAAAAAACTCTAATTTTCCAATCGTGTCGAATATTATGTGATTTGATTTTCAACAAATTTGACATGAATCCTCCTAAACTTAATCTTAAAAAACTTCAATCGTGCAATATAAACAAAACCTACACCAAATGAGGAAGACAAATGAAACATTTTTCTATTTCAGTGAACCATTTTTCTAGGTCTTCTTGCAGTGAAACTCTACTATTTCTTTTTGGTGTCTTAATTTCTATAGATTTAAGAAAGTTAATTATTTATAATTTTATATTATGTTGTTTAAATGTTAGATATTTAAAATAAAATAAAATTTATTTATATATATTTGATTGTTTATTCTTTACTAAATTACTAATATTTAAATTTTAATAAATTTTAATTTATATTTACTTATTTGCTTTTAAAGTAATGAATCTCCTCTAATAACTTAGAAAATTGTGTTAAATATATGTGTGTGTATTTTTTATGAATGTCATATCCAGCTGTATACATATTGGGGATCTTAAAAAATGGCTGTATTCGTATTTGATACCGAATCCGTATTTGTACTTGTATCCGTGTCCATGCAACTTTGATTTGAAATGATTAAATATTTTCATTTATTGCTGTTGAGATTTACACAGACTTTGCAAAAAAGTTTTAGGCAAAGATTTAGATATGGGTATTGAAGTAATTTATCCCTTTTGAAGTAAGGAATAAATACATTTGTTGTAAATATGATGATTAATTATGTAAATGAAAAGTAGAAGAATATACAATAGTTCATTTTTGATTTTTTTAATATAAATTTTTATTTCTTTTGGCAGAAATAGTAATTCTTTACTGCAAAAGAAAAGCTGTTAGAAACAGGGCATGAGAACCATAGCACAGCATACGGAACTGTTAGCTGAAACAGAGCTTCTGACCCTACTGACTTGAAAGAGATACACAGAACCATGAGGCCTCAACTATAACAAAAATCATGCATTCTAGAGCAAGCTTTGCCGTCTATTTTTGGAGACAATCTGCATGCCATGTAGGGGAAGCTGATAATCAAATCATCTCCCTATATCACACAAGAAAACTAATCAATCAAAGTTATACCTTAAAACAATCTGAACATGAGCAGAGACAGAGATTTCTGTCTGTATTAGCTTTCCATTTCCAATACCTTCCATATCAATCCTTGTAAAGTCACTTTACAATCCCCAGATATCATCATCATCCCATAGATCACATTCAGTGTGGAAGATCACATTATTCACATACTCATTTTGGATCATGTCCACTCCATGATTAGCCAGCAAATCAACAGTTTCATTTTGTTCCTTACAAACATTTTTAAGGCAAGATTCTCAAAAATACCTGTGATTGCTAGATGCTCTTCCAAGTAGGTATTTAACTGCCAATTGGTATTGGTCTTTTTATCATTGCATTATTCACAATCTTAGAACTACCCTTAACCTCAATGTTTTCATTTTTGGTATTTTTTAAAACCTTTTATGAGGGCCTCTAATTTTTCTATATTGTTAATGGTCGAATTTTCGTCTTAGGTATAGGCAAAAATAATTTCTCATTTCTTGTTTGTATGTATGCCTACTGCCAAAATGAAAAAACGACTTGGAAATCTCCTAGCTCATCACTCTCACACATTTAGGTGGGATCTATTTCAATTTTTAAATTATGGCTTTCCCTCTATCTATTGGCTCTTCTTAAGCTCATCGCTGCATGGTCAGAAAGCATTTATTAATTTCTTGTGGCTGTGATGAATGCTGTCCACAGCTTCCCAGTGAATCTCACTTTCCCTTTTAAAATCATACTATTTCTCCCTAACCCTAACATCAAAGGAAGAACAGATTTCTCTGCTTGCCACAGTTGGGTTGAAGTTCTGTTCTTTGCTCCACCCTTATCCATTTGTTACTGAGTCCTAAGGGAATTGGCTAAAGGTCCTTGAACGTGTGACACTCCATTGAAAGGACACCAAATATCACCAGAGAAACCACAATGAAATGATAGCTGGTCAAAAGTTTCACTTCTATATTCACATTAGATGCATCTAGAGGGCCATTTGAGGTCTCTTTTTAACAAGTCCCATAGCAGAATCCTCTTGTGTGTTTCAAGTCACAAGAACACAATTGATTTTGGTCAACTTTTGCTCTTCCAAATGGTTAGCTATTCAAATTTTTCATCTTGATAATTCTAGTGAAGAGAACAGAGCCTTTTTCTACAGTACATTCTCCATTTTTTGGCCATTCTGTTTTAATAAATCATCAACAGTTCTACAGAATTCTCATCAGCTACATTTGTCCCATCTGATTTTTGTTTGATGCCACGGCTGTTGCATTCCTTTTCTTCAAATCTAGGTTGTTGTAGTCTTTCTTTTAGACACTCTACGTTGGGTAGAGATATGATGGGAGAATGAAGAAGACAAGCATCTTCCCAAAAATTTGCTTGCTGGTCACTCCTAACATTGCATTGGAGAATTTTGTAACCAAATATCTGTTGGCCATGGAGATTTCCATGTAACTGACCCTAGCTGGCTCCACGTTATGAAGAGATTTCTGCTCCAATAGCTTATTCTTTAACGTTTCTCTGTCTTTATATATATTCAAAACTGTATTTGCTATCAAACAGCTGTGTAAAAGTATTTAAACAATCAACAATAAGTAATAGAGAATAAAATTTCAGTGGCCCGAAAGGGCTCAGAAAATGTCAGTATACCATTCATGGGCCCAAAAATCCTGAAGAGTGCTTATGTGTGTATCAACATTGGAAGTAGTGCCTATTGCCATGTCTTATATGGGTTGATGCTGATTTCACAATTTGTTTTACTAGATTGTGTTTAGTTTATAAAATTAATTGGTCATCACATAAAGGTCACTTGTATATGTGTTGAGGCTTAATGACCTATGTTACTATTGTTAAAAATATCTGGACATGCAAAGGAAAGGGGTATCAATTATTAATAATAGAACTTTCACCTGGAAAACTGATCTCATGTTCAACATCTGTTTATGTTACATGTTCAGCTGCGAATGCTTGGACATACTACAACCATTTCATATGTGGCTGAAATGGCAAAGTTAGTGCTTGAAGAGACTGGACTTCTTCCCCATATCAATGCAGGAGTTATTTCCCGTGTTGAGATAGAAAGCTTGAGGCAGTTCTCTGTCAGCCAAGGATTAATGTTGGAGTCTATTTCAGAGAAGCTGTTAGAGTTTGGAGGACCTCACTATAATTGTCCTGACAAAGTACCAAAGAATCGTATTCAGATGATAGCCTTGGCAGGTAGGTTCGGTTTACAAATATCAGCTTATTCTTCCAGTTACTGTTTATTAACTGATGGGATTGAACTGTTGGTCAAGGCTTTAATTAACTGTTTTGCTTGGAATTTGTATTTGATAGCCTGGAAGAACTGAGACAAGACCTGCAGAGAGGATTCAGCCAATTCTTTATGAAAGTTAAATTTAAAATTATATATGCAAACATAGATCATTACTGTGCCCACGACCAGAAAGAACCAGCTCAAATTCCAAAAGCAGATCCAACCTGGGAACTAACTGGTTTCCAAAAGGCAAAACAAGTGTCATAGAAATGGTGGTTGAAAAGTAGAGATATGGGTATGGGGTGTACGAGAATTTTGCCAACATTCAATGTCGACTGCCTATTCCATTGGAAGGTAGATGTTCCAGATATATGTTGAGAAGTGTTCTATAATGGCAGCAGGGCACATAGTCTCCTGTCATGATCGTGTACATAAAAATCAAAACACAATCAACATATGTTAAAAAAGAAAAACTAGAACTATGTAAAATATGTCTGGCATAATTAAATATAAAAATAAAACATATAAATATAAAATAAATAGAAAACAAAACAAATATTTATTTTTATTTTACTTTGTCAACAATAAAAAAAAACTTAAAATAAACATATATCTATTATAAACTAGTTAGTTTTTTTTTTTTTTTTGATACGTAAGGCATTATATTTATTAAATATTATAGAAATTTATATACTTCTGCTAGGCATGATATTCACTTCGATCAAACCCGACAAAACCATCTATATTCACCCATTACAGAATATTGCATCAACCTACTATATACGCTTAGTTTTTAAACTGAAACTGTCCATCAAAGGAACAAAACAGAGTTCCAAATTTACAATGCATTCTCGGACCACAAAAGCCCCAACTATAGACAACCACCATTAACCAACTAACTAAACAGCCAAAAAAAGTAAACCTCATACCGACATTTATAGAAATCCATTCAATTTTGCAAAGGATTCAAAGTCTTTAACCCAGTCAATTCCACCTGCAGCCATCAAACCCAACACCTTCTTTAGATACTCCTCGGCCACTGCAACGATCATCCTATGATGCATGAGGGCTAACCCGCTTGAATCTAGCAAAAATGGGTAAAACTTGACCGCTTCATCCGTTTTTGCCAGTAGCTCCAAGTCTGAGGGCCGTCGAATCCCAGTTCCAATTAACGTCGACTTAAGCACCACATCCAAACCTCCTACCAGGTCCTCCCTGAACAGCTGAACAAGCAATTCCTTTGCCATTTCCTTTGGAACGCTACTATCCAACAAAGAAGCTAGGAAACGCGATGAAATGCGTGCATTATCACGCCCATACTCTTTCCTCTCCAAATGCCTTCGACCCAACACCATTTTTACCGCTGCCACTATAAGCGAATCATTATTAACCAAGATCCTTTTGAGCCTCTGGTCCGTCACCTCTCTGAAAGAAACTTGTTGTTCTGTTGCCAACAAAGACACCGGCGTGTCTGTGCCAAACCAAACCAACCCTTCCACCGAAATTGCAATGACGAACTTCGATTGCTTAGCCATTAGTTGCCACCTTCTAGCCAAAAAACAGGCAAAGAAAGCCAACCAAGCCGGCACTATGAACACGCAAACCCAAACTTTGAAATGCTAAACATTTGATTCCACATAGATTAATAATGACCACAAACCAAGCGATGACACCGCCACATGAGCCAAACATATTTTCTAAGCTTGTCAAGTTGTCCTGCCATGAGGGATTCTGTCCTGCATCCCCGGCTCCGGTAGCGAGGCTATCATGAAGGGACGAGCATATAAAAGTGTACTTTCCACTTCCATCGACCACATCCTCCGGTTTTATCGGCCACCTCAGCTTCCGTGCACCTTACGTGGATGCCAACCAACAGGCTGGCCAATGCCCTCAACATGGAGGGCCGCCCACCCTACCACCCATATAAACTAGTTAATTTTTTATTTAGTAAAAAGTTGTTAATTTTTTAAATATAGACATCAAAATTTTAAAATGCATATTAATACCTACAAATTAAACTATTAAAAAGTAACATATAACTATATAATATTTAATACATTTTTTAAAGTAAAAATCAAAGAAAAGAATTGCCAAAATAATAAAGTAAATAAAATAGATCTTAAGTAAAATAAAATAGCTCGAAACTGATATTTCTTGATGTTTTTTTAGATAATGTATTTAAGTTATCTATACTATTTGCCCATCACTTATTTTAAAATTTCAATGAAATTCTCCTGAAACTAGATTTTCAAACCTGAGGAATTTGTTGCTAAACATCTGGGAAAAATTTGAATAGCTTATGGACCTCCTCAAAATTGATAGATAATTTGCTGTCTCATTGAAGAGGTTTAGGCTTTACTGTTGAGTTCATTCTTGATAATAGATGGTGAAATATGGGCATGTATACAGTTCATCTACAGCTGTTGCTTGTTAAAGTTTCTTACACAAGGACAAGCAAATGGCTCAAATTTGTCTAGAGAGAGGATTCCATGAATGTGGAAAAAATATGCCCAATTGAGAGAAGTACAATTCATAAATGCCCATTCATCAGATGACTGCATCTTAGGTTTAGCTGTTTCTTTGATTCCTGTGTTTGGTACTCTACACTCATACCAGCCTATGGGCACAGTTCTGTGTAAGGTCACAAGACAGATTAATGCTGCTATGGGTCATCTTTATTTGTTATGGACCATGAAAATTAAGGGGTTTTCAACCTTTAATTTCAAACCTCGAGGGGTTCTCCTTAGGTTGCTAAACCATGGTTCATGTTCCACAAGGAGTAATAATATAAAATATCTTCACAATTATGTCCCCTTCTCCTTGATCAATCTTCCTTACATACCCTTTTTCTTTAATATACATAACTCTTCATCCACATGCCTTTTGACTTTTGATTAAAACTAAACTTTATTAAATTTCAATTTTTCTATAATATTAATTATTATCTTTCCTTAAGGGAATTGCAGGAGAAAGGAGGGGGCATTACAGATGCTAGCGTTTGACACTTTTCAAATTCCATCTCTGCTAGGTAAGTGTCATGATCAAAGTGGTTCTCTAGAGAGTTAGTGAGAGAAGGGATATCTTTTGGGTTGGAAAGAGAAGGGAGAGCCATGGTTGGGTTCAGGCGAGCACTGCAATGGAGGGGTTGGGAAGGATGGGAAGAGGATATGAACTATGATAAAGTAGGAGAGAAGGTTGAGAAGAGAAGAGTGGTGTCAAGATAGATGTTATTGTTTTCAGAATGTTGTAGGAGAAGAGTTTTGTATTTGTTTAAAGTGAAAGGGGGGAGTTTGTTTTGTTTTCAAATGTGTTGGTAAAAGGAAGAGTTTGTTGTTTATGTGGAAGGAAAAGGGAAAGTTTGTAAGAACAGTGTAGATTCACCAAAATGTAAGGTAGATTTAGACTTCCTCTATTGTAGATTTTGTTTATTTACCTAACTAGTGTATTGTTTAACTAATATTATTCATTTTAATTTTTAAGCATAGAAGAAAATAAGTAATACAATAAATGAAATATTATGCTAACTAAACAATAACAAAGTTGAGTTTTATATCTGAAATGTCCCTAAGTAGAATTTGATTTAACCTTGAACTGATGAACTATCAAGCTAGAATTACTCAGAATATATTTATAAGCAATGACAGCTGCATTTATCTTTAAGCAACGCCAGCTGCATTTATCTTTAATTACTGATCTTTATCGAACTGGAATATTAAAACATTCACAGTTACAAATATTAACTGGATATTTCAAACAACTCTTAAATCATAGAGACATATATAAGAAAAGTGTATATCTTCAACGTTTACTGTTTGTCTAGCAGCTATGAGGCTGATTACAAGATTATAATGCTGTTAGTATTGGTTTAGGAATCAACTGAATATTGTTTATCTTACTGATATTTTATCATTCTATGGCCTGAAAGATGAAGCGATCAGACCTGGTGGCTACTGGGGATTGTATGTTCTGATATAATTGGGACCAGCACCCTATGCCCGATGCAAATCACCTATATCTGATCCTTATAGTTTCACTGACTGTATCACTGGCTAGGGATTAGAGTGATTTGATCTAGTTGCCTCCAGAAGTGCCACAACCTGATCCTTATTGGCTGTTGCTTGGTGACTGTGTCGGGTGATACTCCAAACTTGTATAAAACTCAGGCATAAATCAGAGTAGGAGATCTTCAAGTATAACCCTTGAAGAAAAATGGTGATTTGAGAATGGTGTAGATTGGGCAATAATTCCACCACTGTTTGCCTTGCCCTATAAGTAAACAATTCCCAGAATCAGCCCAATCTGCAAACCCTGTTTGGATTTGCCAAGAAAGAGGTAGGGTTTTTGTCCTAACCTCACAAAGTGCAGTCAAGTGGTTTTGTCTTCTCTTGTACAAAAGATGAATTTCAAATTAATTCAATTGCAACATACAACATTCATTATGAAATGAAGAAATGAGACTTGTAGATGTGCCTTCCTTGGATAGGTCCCATGTGCCCAAAATTTGAGTGCTACTTTTGAATTTAATTTAATTTTATTATTGTTGTATTATAAGATATTAGTGTTAAAAACATTGTTATTAATATTACTAATAGTAAGATCATTAGTGGGAAAAGGAAATGGACATTGACAATATCAAAGAAACTGGTTAAAGTATTGAAATGGGAAGAAGGAAGAAATGATGTCCTTGATTTGATGGTTATAGTTGATGAAAGGTTGACAGGAGTAGTTGTAGATTGGAAAACATATACACAAACATTTTGGGATAAAATTTGGATCACACATGCAACAGATATTTATATAATGTTACAGAAACCTGTATAATGCAGTGACGAATTGGTAGAAACAGGAAAAGTACACAAAAATTGGCAAAATAACCTCTAGAACAGAAACAAGAAACTATGATAGCAACTGTCTTTTTGCAATGGTGATCAGTGCAGTGCAATAGTGATATTTGAACCTGGGGATTCTGAACTTGCCTAGTTTGTTTGTCTTCCTCTATTGATTGTTGTGATGCTTAAGACTTCGGATCCAATTACCTGCAGAAAGATATGGGGATCAATAGCTGTAGGGAGGACAGGATAAAATGTTGTGGCTGCTTGGGAAGCTGCCCCAGTTAGGTCCTTGTTTGGTATGTTTCAACCTCTACGTGCTAATAGATGAATGTTGGGGTGCATGCAAAGCTAGATGAAAAGGTGCAAGTATATAGAAATGCTTAAAAGATTGTGTATCCTAAAATCTTCTACAGGTGCGTATTGGTGCTCCGTTGTATAGAAGGAGATATTGGATGGATTTTGCCAAGATGTCAAGGCTGAGGAATGGTATGGGGTTGCATGTTTTTGGAACTAAGGGATACCAATAATACTGGAAGGATAGTTGGGAGTTGCAGGGAGCTTGTGGGAACGACATAAGAAGTTCTAGAAAACTCATGGGGAAAGAAAAGCCAAAAATTAGAATTCTAATTAGAGAGGGAATTCCAAAATTTGTACACGAGATTTCTTAGAAGACTGAATTATTGTAAAAGATTTCCAAATTGCATTTTTATAAAGTTTGCATGCCAATAATTGTTCAAAACACAAAAGCATCACAAGAGTTGGCTTTTGTTCTTTTTTAAAATGGTTTATTGCATGCAGACGTTGCTGTGATTGTAGTTGTGTTAGTGTCTAGGTGGGCATAAGTTGTTTTTAGAAGGTTTGGGAATGGTCAGAAACAGATCCTTGGTTGGCTTCAAGATTTTAATGCTTGGGAATAGGCTAAATAGGTCCTAAAATATACTAAGCGATTGAATGCTAAAGTAAGTGCACTATATGAAGTGGAAATTGTAAAGTATTTAAATTTTTGATTCTACAGTAACTATGCATTTGCCTTGTTTTTTAATGAGCTTCACATGCTTTTCTTCTGTGTAAGACCATTATTTTTGCTTCCTATCCTCAATTCATTTAAAATTTATGTTCTTGTATACTTTGTTAATATCAGAAAATGAATCTAACTCCTAAAAATCTCATCGTCGTATTTTTAATGTTATGAAAATATGATATTGGTTCAATTTCATTTTTTGATCCTTTAGTAATTATTGCTATTCTTTTCCTCCTATATTTTTTTAATGTTTCTAATTAACTGCTATTAGTTATTGAGGGTTGCTATGAAGAGACACAACCTATTGTAGACATTGTTGGACTCACACACATGTATATCTTCCACGCTTTCCATCCTTTTGTATATTCCTTTTTCTTTTTATTATTATATGAATTTTTGAATATGTAATTCATTACATATTTATTTGTATCCCTACATGGTTTACTATGACATTGCAGTATTATTCTATAATTTAGTTGGAAAATAATTTACATGTATGATTGAATTTTGATTTGTTTCAATGATAGGTGAGCAAAAAGTTCCGTTCACATCTGGGTTGTTGATTGGCATTGGAGAAACCAGAGAAGAAAGATTGCAAAGCTTATTTGTACTTCGCTCCCTACACCAAAAATATGGTCACATACAAGAACTCATAGTCCAAAATTTTCTCGCAAAGGAAGGTACACGGATGGAAAATGCAACTGAACCCCTATTAGAAGACCTTGAATGGACTATTGCCATGGCTCGGTTGGCATTTGGTCCATTGATGAACATCCAAGCACCTCCAAATCTAACTCCGACAATGTATGTAAAGTCTAACTTGCTTGATCCTATCCAGAAAAGTTTGAAGAGAAAAACTTATTTTGTAAATTTTGTAAAGTTTTTTCCAAAAATAGTTCATGTGACGACTTATAGAGATAGTTGTGGGAATGCATAATATCCAATGAAAATATCATTCAGGTATTCATTTGGAACCCCTGTATATGGCTATAGCAACAGTGAAGTCTATGTTGGAAATACTTGGAACATGAACATGTTCACATAAGATGCATACAAAGTGTTCTTATATACATGGGATGGTAGTATAGAACACTTATCTACGAGAATAAATGTTGTATGCAGATACAGAAATATGAATGCTTTCGTTTTACTTTTACACAGTGTACAGCCTTCTTATAACATTGCTCTTTGTATGGATAGCAAGGCTCTTTGCATGGATAGCAAGGCCAGTCTGTACAAGATGAGTCAGACTTGTGGCATTAGTTGGACATGACCTCTGCATGTAGCCAAATTTTGATTTAGACATAATAAAATATTAAATGGGTCTAAGCACCTTATTTTTTATTTAATTATTCGTTTTACTAAACTGTGTGTGTTCATCTTTAAATGATACATGCAGATAGTAATGATAAAACATAATGTTAAAATATCTATCTATATATGTTTCTCCCATTAAACTCTTTGGCATCCATATTTGCACCAATCAAACATCGGTATGGAGTTTGTATGTAGAGATAGTTTCAGTGGTCAACTACAGTCAAAAGCCTATGTTTGAATTGTCAATTTAGTGTAATTCATAAGTATGCTAGACGAGCTGTAATGATGATGCAGTTCATTCTAGTAAGTGAGATGCACATTGCAGACCCCTCAGGTTCCAATGTAATTGAAGTAGAGGGTGTTGCAAGCCCTTGCATAGGAATTATGCTGTAGAATTTTGCAGCTGTTTTTGTTTCTAATCTAGTTTTTGATAGGCTCTTCTAGCCCATTTGGAAATTTCTACTGTTGTTCAGGTTATCTCCTTTTCAGACGTCAGCTTTACATCTGACCTGAAACTATTAGAAAGGGCTTTAATAATATATTTATTTTCTCCATTTATCTAAATATTTTCTACTTCAGTAACCATTATTCTAAAAGCTGAAATGTCTTGTCAAATTTGTTTCTATCTGTTTAACATTTTGCATTTATGCAAAATATTTGCCCCATATTTTTTGTTTTCTCTATTTAGACAATTTTTGATAAAATGCAATTGACAAAGCACTGTAATATTCCAACTATTTTGTGTATTTTTGCAACTGTTTGACAAAATGACAATGGAGATAAAAATGCACCAATTGATGTTGCATTCACAAGATCATTGTAGGAATAACAATGTCTATTCTACTATTTAATCAGATATTATATTATTATGAAATTCTGATACAAATCTACTAGTTCAGCAGCTGGAAGTAACTACCCACACATACTTATAACAAAAAATAACTTGAATTTGTGACCTTCAAGTTGAAGCTGATAGCTGATCGAATTCCACTGAAAATTCACAATTCAATATTAGTATCTTGCAAAGTCCGGAAATTACATCATAGAGTGCCCATTGAGAGTCATACGACCCAATCTTTCTTTCACTAAGAGTTGCGACCACCCTGCTAATATAATATTTGTTCATAGAGGAAGGTGTGGCTGATGTAATAATTATCCAAAGTCTTCAAAATATGAATTGATTCCCTGCTTTCATTCACACGCCCCTCTTGGGAATAAATGATACGGAAAATATTTGGCCTGCTCCATGGCTGGTCTTACAAGGGCCAAAGAACTATGAACTCCATTCCATTCACGTGATCTGTAAATATTTTAAATAAATATTCAATTAACTTTACAACTAGGGTTTGATCGGATCTGGAATATTATTTTGTTTACCTAGCATATAACTCCAAACTAGGGAAAGCATTCAAATATCAATTATTATTTGCTACACAAGTCTTTTTCGATAATCCTTCAGTTTGCAATTTCTTTGAATACCAAAAACAAACTTGGAAATGATCATTAACTCTTCAGCACAAGTCTCCTCAAATTTCAAACATTAAGCACACTTGTGAATTCTATATGAATCCACTCACAAATTGGCTAGGAGTGTTTCTATCCTCAAAACCAATTTTTGCCTTAGGGTTTTCATCCTAGGGCAGAAAGATGAACAGTTGCCTAATCTCCAAAGCTGGGATTTGTAAAATAGAATGCCAAGAATCAAATTCTCTTCTCAAACTCTCCTTTTTATTTTCCCTTTCAATATTTGAAATATTATATTTCATTTTCTTCTCAAACTGACTTTTAACATTTTTTAAAAATTTAACATAAACATTTGGGCCCCAATAAGTCACTTTTTTAATAAATTGTCCAGCTTTAATAAAAAAAATAATTAGATAGAAATTGCCCGTAAAATGAGTGACTTTAGACAATTTAATTTAATTAATTAATTTTGTACCACATCCCAAATAGCCTACGAGCACTAAATTAGGCTAACGGTCTCTGCTGATTGAACATGCTTGCGAAGGGGACATTATATCAGTTGCTTCTTGGCTGTTTTAGTAGTCTTTTGCAATTTTTTTTATATGCTGCAATTGCATGTCTACATGGTTTACCTTCGATGATAACTGCAGACCTTCAAAACGACACTACTTTGAATGTCAAAGAAGTTCTTTGAAATTGTCTGCTTTAAGTACGAGTTTCAAGAGGGCTCTTGCCCTATCCAAAATATTTGTCCTCTTTTGGCTAATTGTACACAGATAAAAGAGTCACTGGATTTGGTTTTATTGTTGTTCAAAGCAAAATCTAAATAGGGTGTTTATACTTTTCTTCAAGGGTTGGCCATATCTCTAGGGCTGACATCTTTCATAAAGGTTTTTAAATATATATTCTTATCGATAACCTCTATGATATTTCTCCTCGACTGCAACATGTCCAACAAAGATAAGTAGAAATCAGATATCTAATATTTACTAAGTTGCCTGTTCAGGTTAATTTGTTCACCATTTGTTTTTTCCCCAGGTTTGGTATGGCAGTGTTTGGCTGTACTGCACATATAATTTGCACAAAATGTTAAAAAATTAAATATAAAACACAGATGATATTTGATAATTCAATATCAATTATCAATTGTTAAAGATAAATCAAAATGATTTATATTAGTGCAATTGTATGTGGAAATTAGTACAAATCATGTTTCTCTTCATTGAGAGCGTTGACATCATCAGCTGGTTCATTAGAACCACAAGTCTTGTGTAGCGGCTTCACACCCTTCATCTTCAATCGAGACTGAGGAAAGTTGTGCAATAGAAGCATCGAAGTCAGGATGATCTGGTGCTACATCTCAATAACTTCTGTTTTCTCCTTATACTTTACTTGCTTGTGATAGGAGTGGGTTGGAATGTCAATGCACATATACCAATTCATTTTCCTTTTGTTGCCAACTAATGGTGCTTAACTGGGTGGATAATGGAGCATGTACTTTATTTCTGCACAGCTGAAGAAGATTTCACAACTTGTGATTTGAGAGAAATTCAATTTTGTAGTTGCAAAAGTAGAGTGAGATTTAAAATAATAAAATATGTACCTATGATAGAACTATTATGGCAATAGGTTGTAGGTAAATAGATTCTTGGCCTTAGAGACATAATTCTAGATGATTTGAAGGTCTATAAGGGTGCAGAGGGGAGGCTCCTTTCCTCCCCTTTATACATTCGAAGGAGTTCAACCCGATAATTGAGTCAAAAAAGTGAATCCTTTAATCAAACACTTGTTTGGTAAATGCAATTTTAGTTTTTAACTTAAGTCTTATAATCTTTTATTTGTAGATTTGTGGGGGGATATTTTTGGTTCTGGAACATAATCTTTAGAGGCTAGCCATTTGTGTTTTGTTCCAGCCTTGAAACGCTTTTGGGTGCAATTGCAATCGAAGCTTATTTGAGAGCATTCACACCAAGAAGATAAACATGTTGACAGAGGAATGTATCAATGACCTTGTCTTCATCCAACACAATCTTTGTCTTTAAACCAAAGAGGTTGAGGGGAATCATACCTGGAATTGGCAGGGGAATAGGCCGATTCAGCAACTTTGCAAAATATCACCACGTTATTTAAAAACTACATTTGAAGATATTTTTAGATTTGTTGTGTTCTATTTCTTGTATAATTTTCTTATTTTAAGCCCCGTATAATTGGAAATTTGAAACAATTACACTTTGGTTGCTACTAGGGTTTGGTAAAAAGGGACATCTTCAATGTGTACTCAATATGGTGGGACCAAAACTGCCCGCATATGATAATATAATAGGTGCTTAAATGTTTTTTTGTTGATGTCTAGGTTCAGGATCCCTAACTATCTGAAAACCTTACTTCCTTTGAAGGTTTGCTTATTCTTATCTGTTATTAGTGCTCAAACTCTAGAGGTGTTTGGGGTTGGGAAAAAGAGAATTTTCTTCAGTGATTGCTTGATATTGCTGGACCAAAAGTGTCTATGCATACGACGGCATAGTAGGTCCTTAAATGTTCCTTTTGTTGATTTCTAGGTCCTGGGTACCTAAGTACCTGCAAAGCATCACTTCCTTTAAAAAATCCAGGTTTGAATATTCAACTCTCCCTGTTATTTTCAATAATCTTGCTATGATTGATAGAAGTTCACAAACATCTGTTTATTATGTTCAAATGAAATAACTGTGCACCATATAAAGATAGTGTGCATAGTACCCTACTCTTTCACTTTATAATGTTTCGGTATATTGATTCATTTCTTAAAATGTATGAATGACACACACCTTAGTGGCATGTCTAACATGGATGATATATGAGGATACGTCTTCCACTTACACTATCAGCAGTGCCTTACTCACACAGCTGACCTAGGGAGTGTCTGTCAATATCGAGTCATGCCATTTGTTAAACTGTTCTCTTGAATACAGTGAGACCCAAGTTTTGATCAACTATTATATTAGGGTCTTCAGATATCAGACAATAAAACATTGTTTAAATTGTGCTTATTTATCTTGCTTAGGATCACATGGTTTTCTATTTAATATTTGCATGGCTATTAAAATTTCTGTGCTGATAGTCTACTAATTCAGGCCAAAACTACTTTTCAAAATTTGTGTTTAGATGTTATAATGTTGAAGTTTGATTCAAATATATTCATTTATTGACCTCTGTTTTTGAGAAGCTTTATGTGCCCAGATTTGTATAATGTGGTCCTGTTTCAAAGATAACATTTATTAATCGAGAAATTTTTCCCTTCATGGCATGGAACTTATGCAGTGATGGTCTTGCCTATGGATCACACTGGAAGCAATTGATTGAAGCTGGAATGAATGACTGGGGCGGTATCTCACCTATTACCAAAGATTGGGTAAATCCAGAGGTGGGACTTTGAATTAGTTTCATCTTCAGATCAAAGAGGATAACATAATTTTGTTTCAGGATAAACAGAAATATCCATTTTGGCTGGAACTGGAAACTTATTTAGGATAGTTTGGAATGTTCAAAGATTGTAATGGTTTTCTCTATTATTTATTTTTTCGCACCATGGAAAATCTTTAAGCAATTCCCCCTTTTGGCACAGAACTATAAAATATTCTGAACAGGTCAAGTTTTATCCATGTTTTATTTTTAACAATCTCAAAGTTTCGAACTCATTTTGGAAAACAAAAATTTCTCTTCACATTTGAGTGAATGAAGCAGTATAGAATGGAGCCTTTTTTTTTTTTTTTTTCCATATAGATGTCTGTTGCACTCAACATTTATTAGTAAGGTTTTGGGTGTCATTGCACTTGAATTCATGATGTTTTATGATAAGAAGGATGAGTTCCATAGAAATTGTTGTGTTAACTACTTTCACTGGGTTTAGTCTGAGTACATATAGACGGGGTCTATTCAAATTATACTTCTAGCTGGCTGAGTTTGTTCAGGGATTTATATAGTTCGATGACATCTGAAGATCCTTTTGATGTCCTTTTGGGCTGCTTTGGAGGAGCAATCCTTGCCTGTAAGTGCAACCACAACAGCATATACATTGTTTTAAAAAAAGTTATATCAACAAACCATTAGTTTCAAAATTTTCAGAAATAAAATATATACCGTTGCTACTGAAATTAGCCTTGTTGAAATCAGATATTAACTGGAACAGGATTGACATAAAAGCAAATTTTTTCTTGATTAATGAAAATATTTATATATTTATAAAGAGAGAATAGTTCAAAAACCAGCAATTTTATAGAGTCAAATAGGCTAAAAGTGGTTGGTATAGTTTACAAAAAACATATTTTTTCTAGTTTGTAGTCCTATGACAGCTGTTAGAAAAAAGCATAATAAGATAACACATCAATTTGAACTTTGAACAACAGTAAACAGCAGTGATTACTTAAGGACAGCAAGTTGTAAGACTGGAACATAGAGGAGACATGAAAAATTCCCAAGTTTCCATTACGGCTGAGATGATTTCTTCCTTGGAAAAAGGAAATGGTGTAGTATCTTCTTCATGGTGTTGGTACTTGTTTTGATTCTAGTGCAACTGAGTTGGCAGAGAAACCTCTTGAGGAATGGTGTCCATTTGAAAATTGAGACTACTATGGTGAATTGCTTGATTAAGGGTCAGTTGTTGATTTTCACTTGTTCCTTGTTTGACCTTTTTTCACAAGTAGCTGTTGCTACTGAAATTATCCCTGTTGAAATCAGCTATTAACTGGAATCTGGATTGACATAAAAGCAAATTTTTTTCTTGGATAATGAAAAGTATTTATATATTTATAAAGAGAGAATAGTTCAAAAACCAGCAATTTTATATTGTCAAATAGACTAAAAGTGGTTGGTATAGTTTACGAAAAAAACTTCTTTCTGTTGATGCAGATCAGCATCTGGATGACTACTTCCAGGCTCGATATTGAGGAGATAAATGTAATATAGCCTTTGGCTATTCAATTTATCTTCAGTCGATTAATAAAAAGAAGATTCGATTTATATCATTTAATAATTAATATTTAATTAATAATCTGGGGCCGACTATAGTGAGGCGCAATTTTCTAAAAGTTACATTTCTTGGAGGCCGATTTGATAATATTAAGTGACACGTCTCTTGGGCCAACTTCTTTCCATGAAGAGACGCGAATCTTCTCTCCTTTGTGTATAAATACAAGATGAAGATCATTCATTTCATCATCAAGTTCATTTCATCTATTCGCATTTCTCAGAAGAAGTTCTCACCTTGCAGCAGGTTGTCATTTCTGTAGCAGCAGATTGATTTCAAGGAGAAACATATTCACTTGTATTTGCATCTAAGAGAGGTGCCTATTATTCATTGTATCAATATTGGCATTGTGTTGTGCCTGAGTTGTAAGCAGATTGCTGCTCTCATTATATCAATATATAAAAGATATATTGGCTGGGTTTTTCTCCCTTAGGTTGGAGGTTTTTCCCAGGGTATCTTGCTGTGTCTATTGTCTTATGTGCTGCATAATCTGATTGTTTTCAGTTCATATATATCTGATCACTAAAAACTAACACTTTCTAGTTTGTAGTCCTACAACAGCTGGTAGAAAAAAGCATAATAAGAGAACACATCAGTTTGAACTTTGAACAACAGTAATCAGAAGTGATTACTTAAGGACAGCAAGTTGTAAGACTGAAATGTATAGTAGACACAAAATTCTCAAGTCTCCATTAAGGTTGAGATGATTTCTTCCATGGAAAAAGGGAATGGTGTATTATCTTCTTCATGGTGTTGGTACTTGTTTTGATTTTAGGGCAACTGAGTTGGCAGAGAAACCCCTTGAGGGATGGAGTCCATTTGAAAGTTGAGACTACTATGGTGAATTGCTTGATTAAGGGTCAGCTGTTGATTTTCATTTGTTCCTTGTTTGACCTTTTTTCGCAAGTATAAAAAGCATATAAAATCTGCGTTGATTACTACCAATAATCATAACAGCACAAGCTCTTAGACAAGGCAATTGTAAATGCAAAGATAAACAATATAAAATGCTGGGTCAACTGGATCACTCAGTTTTCGTAAAAAAAATCTCTTTATTACAATAAGACTTGCCATACTTATAGACAAGAGACCCTCTTTAAAAGTAACCATCTTCTTCCTTTATCCTTCTGGAATCTAAAGCAATCGTTTTAATTTATATTTATAATTTTCTATACTCTTTTCATAATTTTTTTTGTGTTATTCTGCTTTCCAATTATGCTAATTCATTGATGATGCCGACTCCTTCTAAATCTTTCACATTGTAAATTTCATCCTTATTGTAGTTATCTACATGTACACACAGCCCAGCCCAGTGGAGCCCTTATTAACTACACATAAGACGATTAATTGAGGTGTCTGTGCATGGCTAGTTGTGGAGCAGTTTGCATATACTTGACCATATCCTGCAGACACATCTTTATCCTTGTAAATCTATTATACCTATGCAACAAAGGTGCAGGATATGCCCCTCTCTCCTCCGATACATGTACTGCTGTACCAGATAAGGGTATGTATACAGTATGGCATGGATATTGCTCAGGTACCATAACTGCTCATGCCAAAAACAAAAGCAAATTGATTGTCACATCAGATATGTATGGATATTAATAGGAATGTAGTTTGGGTTGTTCCTAGAAAATAGGATCTTAAAAGTTCTATAAAAATGTATGCAACGAAGAGACATAAGAATTGAAGTAATATTAGTATTATTTGTTCAAAGTTGACCATATTTTTCTAAATGGTATCAGAGCAAAATTGTTTATGCGCCTATTTTATTTAGTGATGAGGACACTTTGCGTTCTTGACCTCATTTCATCATTCAAAAGCGACCTTGTGACATATCATAGCTGCTATAGAATTTAACGCATACATCTAGCCATTGCTCTTTTATGTGGACGTTCCTGTTGATGGTGTACTTTGTAACAAACCTCTGTTACATAAATGCTAAATTGTTGAGCGAAGTGACAATGATTGTTCTCACTTTGGGATCAAAAGCGAGCATATATAATGCATTCATTGTTTGAAAGGCTGAGCTGATTATCATCACCATTCCAAAGCCTTGCACCATCACCAACCCTCAGTCGCGATTTCTCCAAGGAAAGCGCAGCGCTCTCTCACAAAGCATTGATCCGCTTTCAAGGATTTCATCTATTGTTGAAGGAATTTGACTTTGCCAGCCAAGATCGCCACATTGAGATGATCTCCGAGTTGCTCAGTTAAATATCTATGTGCCTATGAAATGATGAAGCGTATGGGAAGGATCAAATTAGCATGTGATGTTGAGTGATAAGAGAAGCGTGAATCTCAATCTTATATGCTATTTGTGTGTGCATTATTAGAGGTTGCAATCAAACTGCGAGTCTACAATTCATCCATACAACTGCGACAAATTTTTATTGCTTTTTTTCATTGGCATCTTTCATTTGAAATCTCCGATTTCATTTGCTTACAATTTTAGTTTGAAATCTTTGAATTTCATTTCCTCGAAGTCTTTGATATCGCGCATGGAGGAGTCATGATAGATATCTCTGTCTGTTTATGGTGCCCGCCTTGCTACTCATCCATATTGACTGGTCGCTTCTTTCAGCCACAACCAATACTAATAAGTGACTTCAAATACTACAAAGGCAATCGAGAATGGTGCAAGGGACCACTCAATCTTGACAGAGCCCACTTATTTTTCCACATTGATCTCGCTTTTATTTGAGTCTGCATTGGTTCTGTATAAGAAGTGTTAAAGTAGGCTTGGGCACACCTAGAGGGAGTTATTGATTTCACAGAGGATGATTTAATCATAAAATTGCTGGCGGTGTCTCTAGTGTGGCAGCCTCTCCACTGGCACTCTGTTGTCCTACATTCGCAGCTGCTCCTCACGCATCATCAATGGTCACAAGGGGAAAAAGGTCTTATATTGTAGTAAGTTTTATTAGTTTTACAATAGTAGATTATTATTTTATCCTTTCATAAGTATAGGTCAAGTCATTATTAGTTAGTATGTTTTTTTTTAGTGCTTTGTGTATCATGTTAAGTTGTGTTTAGGTCATTTGTATGTCATCTTATGTGTTTAATAAAATTCCATTAATATTATATAGCTGTCAATTATTATTGACACACAATTTGTGTTTGGTGGTCCAAAGGTCTAATTTAAAAGTGTCAAAAGTAATGTAATTTATAGTAGTGTTTGTCAAGGTGCATTATCGGTGGAAACCGACACCTTTGACATTGTTTTTATTAGGGGGGGATGATATATTATTTCCTCACAAGTGTTGAAATGAGCTTAAAAAGACAAATTTGCTAAGTAAGTAGCAACATTCATTGGAGGATGGAGGCACCGGAGGCTGGAAGATACTCAGTGACCTCTCGTGAGTCACTAGCGACAGGGTCGCAAAATTGCATTAGTGACAAAATTATTTGTACCAAAATGACTAAAGCCAAGATCGGTTTCCAGGTGGCAGCGACAACCATCTCATATTATTGGTGATTAGAGTGGCAATGATCTACAATGGTGGCTACATACACGACAACAAAGACTTGGTTCTCAAGCTTTGCAAATTGTGGTTGGATGTGTATGTCCCCAATCACATTTTCTCAGTTGTTTGTGAATGGATGTGTTGGTCCCCATTCACAAAATGATGTAAGTGATTGGATGTGTTTGTACCCAGTCACTATTGTTGGTTGTTTGTGAATGGATGTGTTTGTCCCCATTCACAAGATGACTGGATGTGTTTGTCCCCAGTCACATGAGTTGGTAATTATGATTGGATGTGTGTGTCCCCAATCATAATTGTTGTGAGCAGAAGTGTATGTCCCTGTTCATGACCTTGTTTTTGGATAGATGTGTTTTTCCCTATCCAAAATTGATGTAAGACCTTGGATAGATGTGTTAGTCCCTATCCTTGGATGAAAACACTAAGCATAGTGAGGCTAGTTCCACTATTGCTTGACATGAGTAGATGTGTATGTCCCTACTCTTATCTTATAGTGTTTGGTGATCTACTGTGTGTGGTCATCAAGTATTGTGATGTACTCTCATCCCATGTTCACACTAAGGGGGGGTGTTGGAAATTAGTGTTCACATAGGTAGAGTTTGTATGGGTATTTTAATTATGCAAGTATGAATAAGTGTAATAATATTAAGTTGTTGAGAAACAAATTAATATTATCATATCTGATAGTTTGTTAATGGGTTATTAGAATAGTGGTCCGTATTTAGTTGTTAAAAACAACTCAATATTAATAGGAATGTAGTTTGGGTTATTCCTAGAAAATAGGATCTTAAAAGTTCTATAAAAATGTATGCAACGAAGAGACATAAGAATTGAAGTAATATCATTATTATTTGTTCAGCCTTGACCATATTTTTCTAATACAATCAAAGTTTTATCACAAGTAACTATAATAAATTTTTATTTTTTAGTCTTTAAAATTTCAACTTTCATTTATAGTTTTTAATTTTTGTAATGTATAACTCCATTTCTTTACTTTGTCTTCATAGGTTGCAAGTTCATTTGCATTTGAGAGGAAATGGAGCACATATTCCTTCATCCACTTAGTAAAGCGCTATAGTTTGCACTAAAAAAGAGTAGAGAACTTAGTATATGCGCATTCCAACTTGTGTCTCCTTTCACACAAACACTATGGCTACAAGGAAGGGGACATGAAGTTGTGGGATATAGAGCTAGAGCATATTGGCTTGGATGCTTCCATTTCCCAACATATTCCACTTGAGTTGTCCAAAAGTCAACACTCTATAAGTGCAAGTGGTAGTGGCAGTGGCACAACATGTGGTTCATCTAATGTTCCTACATCATCTAATGCCAATGATGATGATGATATGATGATTTAGAAAATCCATTTGATGATTAAAACTAATTGTTGAACTTGATACGATTATTTTAATATTGAACTTGAAATTTGAATCATGAATATTTTATAATATATATCATTTATGTGTTAAATGACATTCAAGTTTATGGTGGTTTTGTTGTTTATCTGATGCTATGTGGTATCTAATCTTAACTCATCCTTTTAGGTTGCATATATATATGATTTTTACATTTTCTTTGTATAGATGAACCCAAAACAAACCTAAACCTAAACCTAATTTTTTTCATTGGATTCACAAATTGGACCCACTAACCGAAACTAGTAGTCGTACCAGAACCAGTAACATAGTTATAGACAAATCACAAAAAAAGTATTTGAAATATTTGACTGTAAACAACACCTTTTATTCGATTTGCTTCAAGCAGTTCACTAGAAGACCTCTTAAATAAAAATTCTCAAGATTATAAGCATTTTCTTCATCCTTTCGTCCCAACCAAGGACATTTTCAAGACCTATCAAGTTCAACATCACCTATGCAAAGCTACTTACCATCTTGCGCATAGAACAAGCCCCTAACTAAGGTTGACCGATATTCGCATGACAAACCCAAACTCAGATGGCAATTGAGACTTCCCGAGCGCACCCTTTCTACCGGATGATGTTTTCCCTGTTTGTCCCATCGAGGCTTGATTTGTCGCATCATGCTCACCAAGATCAAGTAGTTAGTCCGATATTATCCACATCATCATCTGATCAAATCCACATTATCAATTGCTTGAAATATAACAAAGAAAAATAATAGCTTATAACATGTTTTCAGAAACAGGGTATCATGTACCTAAATCTTCATTCAATTATAAAGCAACACCATGCATATATATATAACTCATTCATAATATCAATCATCATTGTATATGCCATCATAGTTTCATTGTTTTACCCATTTCAAAACATTACATAATGAAATTAATAGAAAGTAAAAATAGTCAGAAGAGAAATTAGGGTGGGATGTAACATCTCTCCCCCCTTAAGAATCATCGTCCTTGATGATACATAGTTCATTTCATAAGCATAAGTAAAGTTTCAATGATCATTTTCATAGTTTCTCAACAAGTGTGAAAATCTCAGTTTGACATCTTGGTAGTTTTCCCAGGTGGAGTTATCTTCAGAGTATTGGTCCTACTGGACCTTACATTGGTGCACATCTTGATTATGTAGGTGAAGCCTATGCGTTTCGAGCACCCTGAGTGGCTCGATTGTGACCATTGTTGGATCCTGAACTTGCAGAGCATTCCAATGAATCATATGGTTATTACCAGGTATATATCTCTTTAAATATGATACATGAAATACGTTATGCATTTTTGAAAGTGTTGGTGGTAGAGCAATCTGGTAGGCGACTGGGTTGACTTCTTCAAGAACCTCAAACGGTCCTACATATCGAGGAGCTAGCTTAGATGATTTCCCAAATCTAATGGCACTTTTTTGAGGCTTTACTCTCAAAAGAACATTTTCCCCCATTGTGAAATGTCTAGGTATCCTTTTGGCATTAGCATAGCTTTTTTGTCTATTGTTGGCTTCTGCCAATCTTTTCTTGATCAACTTGACCTATTCCTCCATTTTTGAAAGCTTGTTTGGACCAAAGCTAATCCTATCTTCTAGCTTATCCCACCTTATAGGAGTTCGACACTTTCTTCCATACAATGCTTCAAATGGGGCCATCTTGATCGTTGAGTGGTACGAATTGTTATAGGCAAATTCCACAAGCGGAAGGTAATCCTCCCACTTGTACTGCTGATCCGTACAATATATTCTTCAAAGGTCCTCTAAAACCTGGTTCATCCTTTCTGTTTGACCATCTGTCTTAGGGTGGTATGGAGAACTTATATTCAACTAGGTTCCAAGGGAGGTAAAAAGAGTTTGCCAAAATCTGGAGGTCATCCTTGCGTTCCTATCTGAGATAATCTTCTCAGGCACACCATGCAATCTGAAAACCTCCTATACAAACTTTCGGGCTATAATAGGTGCCCCATCCATTAGATTTTCGAGTATAAAGTTTGCCACTTTTGTGAGTTTGTCCACTACTACCAAGATTGTATTATGCCTATTTTTAGACATAGGAAGCCCTTGTACGAAGTCCATAGTGATTACCTGCCACTTCCATTCCGGAATTTCATGTGGGTAAAGTAATCCTGCTGGATGCTGATGCTTAGCCTTCACCTTCTGGCATTCTAAGCATTCTGCTACGTATCTAGCGACATCCTTCTTCATCCCTTTCCAAAAATATAAGGGTTTGATGTCAGCCAAAAGCTTGGTCACTCTTGGGTGTCCCGAATATGGTACATCATGAACCTCTTTTAAGACTAATCTTCTTAACTCACCTGAGTTAGGTACATACATTCTTCCCATGTACCGGAGTAGCCCATCATATTCAAATAGAAACCCATCGTATCTGGAGTCTCGAGGGTTAGCCTTTAAAGCTTGCTTAACTTGTTAGTAATATTCATCCCCATCAGATTGTACTAAGATCATGGAGGAGACATGCCTCCTTCTGCTAAGGGCATCTGCCACTCGGTTTTCTTTTCCTTTTATATAGTTGATCTCAAAGTCATAGTCAGATATTAGCTCAAGCCATCTTCTATGGCGGGCATTTAGATTAGGGTGCGTGAACAAATAACGTAAACCCTGGTGGTCTGCTCTCAGTTCAAAGAGCTTACCTAGCAGATAATGCCGCCACATCTCTAGTGCATGCACTATTGCCGCTAACTCAAGGTCATGAGGGGCATAATTTTGTTTATAGCTCTTGAGCTTCCTCGATTCATATGCTATTACTTGCATGTCTTGCATAAGTACACCCCCTAGTCCTTCCCTTGAAGCATCAGTTGTGACCACTAATGTAATGTCCCCATTTTTAGCACTACACGTTCCAGTGACTGTTAGCCTATTCCCTGTTGCTCGTAGGCTAGTCAGAGGCAGAATTAGGGTTCCCAACTGCTTGGAGGTTTTCCTTGAGGATTCAGGGGTTTGCATGTTGGAGTTTTGTAGTTTGGTCACGGGATTCCTTCTGGGTTTTCAGAGAGCTTCGCGGTGGTATGACATGCAACTGGATCAGAGAACTTTTCCGGACTTACTATTTTTAGTAAGTTACGATGGCTGCATGTGGGAGTTTTATAGTTTGGATTCTGGATTCCTTCTGGGTTTTCAGAGAGCTTTGCGACATCATGATATGCAATTGAATCATAGGACTTTTCTGGGCTTACTATTTTTAGTAAGTACGACGGCTGCTCGGATTGTGGTTAAAATGAATTTGGAGCAACTTACTATTTTTAGGAGTATGCTATTTTTAGTAAGTTCTATTTTTAGCCGTACTATTTTTAGCAGGGTTTTAGTACTTCAGTTCAGTGGTTATATCTGGTAGGTCAATTGGAGCAGTTTGGTCTCCAACACCCTTGGTGCTATTTTTGGTAGTGTTTCAACAACTTGGTATTATGGCTATTTCAGGCAGGGCAGTATAGTCAGTTGGTCTCCAGCATTTGAGGTGATTATTTCGGCAAATTTGATATTTGATGAGAATATCATTTTAAGTGAAATATTTAAAAGGCATGTTTGGACTCCTTAGGGAAATAAGTGGTCAATTATATTTATATTTCACTTTAATAAAGTGTTTCACTTTATTATTATTATTTTGGACGCCAAAATATACTTTATTGACATTTTAAATAAAGTTTCATCCTCCTTATGTTTGGACGCCAAGTTATGGAGAATGAAGTTTGAAATGAAAGGCAAATGTAAAAGTGAATTTGAATGTGAATCTCATGGGGGCGACCTAATTGGAGGGAAAAGGAATTTGAATTTGAGGTTGGAGAAAGTTATAAATAAGAGCATTGGGCTCTTAGTTCAGCATCTTATGTTTTACAATATTGTTATGTTGCCGGAATGGTATCAGGATTGCTTCGAGGGATGCATACCTCATAGTTGGCTTAACTTCTTGCTTGAAAGATAGCAACTAGTTGAGATTAGTTTCATATTGAGTTGTTTTGCATTTTGCAATTAAGTTATTGTACTTTCAGTCTTTCTACAGTTGCTGTATTGGCTGTGGCTGAACTGGATTTTCACTCATATGTCTTTGAATGATTTTTATCTGGTTATGGGTATTTGATCATTGTGTTTTGCAGCCTTGGGTGCCACTCTCTAGTGATTTTCAGATTTTATTATCAAGTGTGGATTTTTTAAAGGCAAATTCGCCCCTCCTTGAGGGCCGTACATTTCTGGAGAGCATTGGTTTCCGTGCAAATTAATATGAAGTCATTTGATGTTGTCTAGCCTTTGGAATTTGGGCGCCAACTTGTCTAGGAGTTATTGCATCCGATTTCAAGTCATTTGGTTGGGTATTGAGCATGTTATGAGCATTTTAGTGGGTCTTGTAGTTGCTGGTTAGGGTATTTCAGTTGCTGGTTCTATCATATTAGACTTAGAGGGTTCATCATTTGGGCTGAGATTGAGTTCTTGAAGTCATATTAGGCATTTGGAAGACTCGTTATACATTTGCAGCTTGGATTACTTCACTAATGTAGTGTGCTTGCAGGCTCTCTAACATATTGTAAGTTGAACAGTAGTACTGTCAGCATTTCTCCTAATCTGATTTGATTCTTGTAATTCCCACGGCTGTGGAAGAGACTGGCTCATTTCAATCTATAGCTTTAAGTTTCCCCTTCTTGCATCACTCGCTGGACAAGTGGAAGAGGCTGGCTTGCCGCCTATTTACTTACTGTATTGCATTATTCATCATATTGCTGATCGGCTGAGCCGTCAACATACTCCCGCTGAACAAGTGGTCGAGTTGCATCTTTATTTCAGTAATGTACTTTCCATTTCAGTCCTCCCGCTGAATAAGTGGTTGAGTGATTGCTTTCCTTTCTGTTACTTTCTAGCAGTTTCAATTATGCTAATGATCCCCTTTCGAGTATGCTCTCAACCTTGCCCGCATTGGGATCTGGGTTGATCAGAGGAAAGGGTTCCTTCCAGTTGGATTGTGTTTTCATTAACGATAACGGGTAAACTTGGTTGTGAAAAAGTGAAAAATTTGGCCCTGTATATTTCAACTAATTGATCCTCTGGATCAGGCACTTTAAGGATAGGTGCTGTAGTTAATTTTTCTTTCAATATATCAAAAGCTTCCTGACATTTCCCCGTCCATTCAAATCTCTTCCCCTTTCTCTGAAGTGAGGTAATCGAGCATGCAATTCTAGAGAAGTTGGCTACAAACTTCCTATAATACCTTGCAAGGCCCATGAAACTACGCACTTCATGCACGTTTTTTGGTTTTGGCCATTCCAAAATTGCCTTTACTTTTGTCGGATCTATCGCGATCCCTTATGTGGAGATAATGTGCCCAAGATATTACACTTCCTTTTGGAATAATGAGCACTTGGATAACTTCCCATAAAGTTTGTTTTCTCTCAGGTGTTGCAATACAAGCTGTAAATGCATGAGGTGGTCCTCCTCATTTTTCGAATATATCAGGATGTAATCCAGGAAAACAAGTACAAATTTATCGAGGCAATCCTGGAACACACTATTCATTAAGTTCATAAAAGCAGTTGGTGCATTTGTCAACCCAAAGGGCAACATCATGAATTCATAGTGCCCATACCTTGTTCTGAAGGCTATCCTATGGATGTCTTCATTTTGTATTCTAAGTTGATGGTATCTCGACCGCAGATTGATCTTGGAGAATACCGTCGCCCCTCGCATTTGATCGAAGAGATCATCTATGCGTGGCAATGGGTATTTATTTTTCACAGTGGCCTTGTTAAGCATACGGGAGTCTATGCGTAGCCTTAGAGTGCCATCCTTCTTTTTGACAAAAACTATTGGTGCACCCCAAGGTGAGACACTAGGTCTAATCAAACCCTTATCCAAAAGTTCTTGTAGCTGCGCTTTCAGCTCCATCAACTCTATGGTAGTCATTTGGTATGGAGCTTTGGAGATTGGTTTCAACTCAGGAATGAGGTCAATGAAGGAGTCAAATGCCCTTTTTGGAGGTAGTTAGGGTAATTCCTCATGGAAGACATCTGCAAAATCCCTAAGATAGGGATACTTATCCCATTCGAATTCCTTCCTCTGAAATTTTCCCACTCTCTCCTACGAAAGTTTTTTGGGCTTCATATAACATCAAATCATCAAAGAAAATAATTTCCTGGTTTTCACTCGGCTCTACTAATTCCTCCATC
This sequence comes from Sequoiadendron giganteum, assembly GCA_007115665.2. Lineage (NCBI taxonomy): Eukaryota > Viridiplantae > Streptophyta > Pinopsida > Cupressales > Cupressaceae > Sequoiadendron > Sequoiadendron giganteum. The sequence goes on along the minus strand of CM021103.1, from coordinate 451,860,513 downwards.
TTGACTACAAATAACTGACAACCCCTGCGTTTAGCCCTCTTAAGCTGCATTGCTGAGATCTGCCTTAGCTTAACCGGTCTTTCAGTACCTTGAATGAGGACTTTTTGCCCTAGGTCATCTAGGCATTCAACTGTTTTAGTGAAATAGTCCACATTTGCCCTATGTCTCCATAACCAATTGATTCCGAGAATGACATCATAGGATCCCAAAGGGGCCACAAGAGGTTAACTTGAGTTGAAAAACTTGGTAAGTCTACCCTAGCCTCAAAAATACATTATTCTACCCGAGCTTTTGATTGGTTTGCATATTACACTAACTAAGAACTTTGCATGTATCTTGCTCTTCTAGAAATTCTACCTAAGATTTTAGGTGACACAAAACTTTCCATTGCTTTGGTATGAATTAAAATTGAGACAGGTGTGCCGAACAACATACCTAAGGTCTCAATAGGATTTATTTGATATTCCACTTGTCTATTATCCAGAGGTGCATGGATCTGCTGTTGGAAAGTAACTTGCTATGATGACAAAGAATTTCCTTGAGGTGGAGGACTTGACGTTTTTGTGGGACACTGGTTAGCATAGTGGTCCCCTTCGCAAGTGAAACAACCCCCAGGTGGTCCCTGCTTCTTAACCTGTTTCTCTGAGGCTTGTTGGTTCCTTCTACCATTGTTGTTTTGCTTACCCCCGCTCCTCCTGTCTCTACAATCTTCACCTTTATCCTCATGGGGTCCTTTGCCCCCTTTCTTTTGATGGTCAGGTTTTTCTCCCTTTTTCTTGAAAGTCTGGGATGATTGGTTCCAGTTATACTTCTTTCGATTTTTCTCCCTGTAAGAAGCCAGAGATTTTGGCCTCTTTTCCTGTTTAATTGCCTTTTCGTATACTTGGTCCATTGTGGTAGGACCATGGATGTCTACTTCTCCACCAATCTGTGCATTCAGACCCATGATAAATTTCCTAATGCGGAATGTCTCATCCTTTCGATATTGGGGCACATACTTAACGAGGCGGGTGAACTTTTCCCAATATTGGTGAACTGTCATGTTCCCTTGCTTCAGATTTTGGAAGTCCATCATCGTTTGGTCATAATATATTTGCGGCAACCAACTCTGCCTGAAAGTAGTAACAAATTCATCCCAAGTTAGTCTTTTTGCATTAAGGCCAAGCTCCATCTTTTTGTTGGTCCACCATGTGGATGCTTCTCCCGCCAATTGGTACGCTCCTCACACTGCTTTGGTTGTTTCAGAATAATTTCATATCTCAAAATATTTTTCCATCTCTATTAGCCAGGATTCGGCAGCATCGTCGAAATCCAATCCTTCAAATTTGGGTGGGGTAACCTTTTTCATGTCATAGGCTAATTTGTGCGCCAGCTGCCCTTTTTCCAAATCAGATGATTTGGTCCCTGAATGAGAGTTGTCATTATCGCTCTGTTCAATGTCCATATGGCGACTTCCCCAGTCACCCTCAAAAGTGGGCTCCCTTCCTGCCCGCTCTCTTTTCAAATGATCCACCCTGGCCCTAGTTTCCTGGAGGAGGCTAGCATTTGATCCATCTTTGCCTCCAAATTCTCGAAGGCCTATCCCATTTTGTGACTACGCTCTTGGTTTCTCTGAGCGGCTCCATTTTATTATTATCAACCTTAGCCTGAAGTTTCCATTAAAGTTTTCTATTAGTTGAGAGTAATTATCTTCTTTAATTCACAAAATTTCCATAACGTTCAACATGCACTTAATGCAAGAAACATTCATCATTTATTTTATAATTCCATGGTTTAGCCCAATCTTTTTATTTTTTATTCATTACAGAGTTTGATAACAAAGATTCATTTCCATATAAGAGTGGATGGTATCTACCCTTCCGACTCGTCAGAGCTTATTACAATGATTTCAACAAAATGAAGCGCGTGAGGGCGCTCAACTTCTCTTTCTGGTATCATAGGTGGGTTATTAGTGCTGCATTCACTAGGTACATATTCAAGAGTTGCTTTCATTGGTTCAGTTCTAGAGGTAGATGCTTGTGCAACTATGGTTGCCACAACACTTGCATGCATCTAAGCAGCTAGTTTAATCTCAGCGTTTTCGTCCTTAATTCTTTCCATCACATGGGAAAAGGTTTCTTCTTCCCCTAGCCAAGCTTCTCCTTCTACATTTGTTCCCTCGATGGTTCGAGTCAAAGTTGCTCTCGCCTTCTTTGCTTGCAAATAACGTGCGTTACCTGCAATCGACTTCACGGCGGTTTGTTTAGTGCGAACCATTTTCTGACACAAGGTTTACAAAGGTTAGTCACAAAGTCATGCGCAACCCTACACAACGAGCTCCTAGGCCCAAGTGTTTAACCATGCTCTGATACCACGGGTAACATCCAACTCCTTAATGAGCACATAATAACCGTTATAAATCAAACCAACATGTTAGATAATTACACAAGAGAGGTAATTTTTTTTTTTTCAAAAGTGCTACTAGGAAAAATCTGAGTGATACAACATCACAATCTCAATTACACTTACAAAGAGAGATTAACATAACCATCAATATGTAAATGAGCAAATAAGACAGTAACTACATCATGATACTACTCAAATTAAATATAGAGCAAATAGAGTAAAATTTAGTTAACCTCATCTGGTTCTTGCACTATCCAAGACTCGGCATGCCACTGTCGAGAGGGAAAACATCATCCGATCGCTTTTCCTCCAATGATGGACTCAAGTGGTCCCCTGCACACTTCTTAACTGGAAGTGGCCTTGCTCTTCAACGAAAGGTATCACGGGGATTTGTCTCATTTGCCATCTGAGCTCTGGTGTGTACCCCTACCCAACTAACCCTGACGCATTGCTAAGGATACCTTCCTACTAAGTACGCCAATTTTGGTTTAATTAGGCATCTGAGATACTGTGAACGGACAAGTGCACGTGTGACTACGACACCCACTATGGCCATAGTTTTAGTACTACTGTACTCGCTACAAAAGTGTAGTCTTAGTTCACCACCCTGCTCGACTTGGAAAGGCGACTGACTAGGGATTTTTGGACTACCTGTCCTGCCTGGTTAACATGCTCTATCTCCTCTACTAGGGTTTATATTTATATTTATATTTTCTTGGACTAGCTGCCCTGTTCGTTGTTTGAGTTCAAAATATAAACTAAGGCTCTGACTCTTTGTCCCGCCTGTGTAGAAATTTAGTATACAAACTAGGACTTAGGAACTTTCTGTTCTGCCTGGTACATAGCTACATGTTTGATTCTAGGGCTGGTGTCCTCTTTAACCGTTTATGACTTAAGGGGTAGAGCTTGTCACCATACTCATTCCTTAGTGTTTTAAGTACAATCAGGTTACCCTGGAGGCCCCTTTTGTCTTATCTTATTAATTGAATTTTAAGCAAGGTATTTGATTCTTTGTAGCTTACGTATAAGTATAATCATATAGCCCTAATATTTAAGCGCTTTAGGACAGCATAAAAGCACTTTCAGGATTAAGGCCCAACAAACCCCATTGAGTTTTTATTTTGACATTTGGTCAGCATTTTATGTGAGTTCAAATTTTAAAGATTCAGGTAGTGTAAAGAATTCCAAGACTCCCTAGGAGTGAATGGTTAAGAAAGAGCAACTTGGAAAGATTCGAGTTGAGCAAGCTTTAAGAGATTGAAACTGTCCAAGATAACATCATGTGGAATATTCATTTGACAGAGTCTAAGTCCCTAAGGCACAAAGATGCATACGAGTCTTTCTTGAAAGTGTAAGTATCTGGAATATTTGACTGTAAACAACACCTTTTATTCTATTTGCTTCAAGCGGTTCACTGGAAGACCTCTTAAATAAGAATTCTCAAGATTACAAGGAATTTCTCCCTCCTTTCGTCCTAGCCGAGGACATCTTCAAGACTTATCAGGTTCAACATGACCCCTACGTGGAGAGGTAGGAAGCAAAGAGAGAAAATAAACCAAGATGGTACGAAGGAAAAATAAACAAAATGAAATTAGTGGCTCGTTCAGAGCTTACTACTTCATAAAAAGAACAACGGTTTCTATTGAATGCACCAAGAAATGTCTACTCCATAAAGCTACAACACAGGTGATTGCATTTTATGATTTGATGAATAAGAATGAATAAGGCACCAAATTTGATTACCTGAAGCATGGGTCTATCGATGACATTAGTTGGTTTAGGTCTCAGAGAACGACTTTTTTTAGGTAAAGGTGACCTTCGCTTGTAGACTCTTAGCTCCTCAGTCATATACTCCATTGTGTTCTTCTATGCTTCTGAATGTTGGAGTTCCTCTCTATATGGATTTCTGACTGACTAAAATTGGCGAATATGTTCTTTGTTGTTTTTTTCTACCAACCAATCAACCAACCTCTTCTACGTCTTGCATTCTAGATTTTATAGTTCTTCACGTGATTCCCGTATGGAAAACTATTTCAAGAATCGGTTATCATTCTTTGGCTTCTTATCGATGCATTTTGAAAGATTTACCCCCGCCGAATCTTTCCCCCATGGATTTGTGTAAGATTCCCCACTTCTTTACTGCAAGAATCGGTTTTATGTTTAACCGAGTGCCATCACCCAAGATAGGTTATGCTGAAGATTGTATGGCCTTCGTGGCAAATTTATCTCGACGAAGAAGGCAGAGATATGCTCGGGATTAGATGCGGGTAATGAGTAAATCTGTAACGACCCCAAAACCGGGTAAACAAAAATTTTCTACTTTCACTAATAAGATACAAGGAAATACAATTAAATGACAAAGTAAATAACTTTTCTTTTCATTCTAATTGAACATTTCATCATAAAGAAATAAATGACACAATTTATCATTGTTCTATTTTCCAAGTAAATAACAGAGTACGCTTTCATCATTACTTTTCTTTCAATTAAAAAGCAAGGTAAGAATCTTACAAGTTTCAAACATAGCTCAGAAGCTTTTGAGCAAATAGGAATAAGACTGTCCAGGATCTTCCCTTTCAAACTTTGGTTCATTAGAAGTCAAAGGTGGAGGGGAAACATCACTCAGGTGCTTTTCCACCAACCACGGACTTATATTGCGGTCCCCCGCACGTTTACTGTTAAGTAGACGGCCCTCCCTTCTTCGAGGAGATTGGTTGGGTAACCGGTTCTGTATGACCAACTGAGCATAGTGTGTAATCCTACATAACTAAATCCTTGTGTCCTCACAATCTCAATCTAGCATGTAACCTGGATTACTGTGAACTGACAGTGTAATTCGTCTCACAGTCTAAGTGGACGTTAGGTATACTACACTACTTTGGCCAAAGCATTTCGGCAGTACTTAAACTGACGGTCATCTATCACTTGCACTAAGTCAGGTTCAGTTTGACTTAAGGCTGCCTTATCCTACGCGTAGGTTGAGTCCTTTCCGTGGGTAGTCAATCACCCTAGACTTCCTACTTCAACTACTTAAACAGGAAATGGAGTACAGTCAACAAGGGGTCCCTCTGGTACTTCCTAACATGGAAATCTTTATCCATGGAGTACATAGCTTTCTCTGGTTAACCTATTTAACTCTAAAGCTTTAGACTACCTTGGTACTGATTCCACCCTCGTCCTAGTATTAATAACTAGTCCCTTTCCTTTATTTAAGGAGTTCAAGCAGTATTCAAGCAATACAAAACATAAGGTACTTTTACTAAGAAGTAATCAAACATTTCCCTTTTTATGTTATTCCTTTTCAAATTCTCCTATGAATTCAAACTAATTCATTTCAACAAGCTTTTAAGCTATTTCCAATTCAATAAGCTTTTTCTAAGGAAATTAAACTATTCCCCAATTCAACAAGCTCTTAAGCTATCTCTTAAATTCAATAGCCTTTTCTAAGGAAATTAAACTATTCCCCAATTCAACAATTTCATAGAAACATAGAGGTTTCCTATTATTTTTCCTTTCAAACTACAGCATAAAGCAAGGCATATTCAAGCAAACTAACAACTTATTTTTAAAAATCAATGACAGAAATTCTAACAAGATATTTCTCATGCCTGATTTCCTTTTGCGTATGAGCTTGATCGGTAGCTTCAGTCCTTGTTCCACTGTCCTTCGCAGCCTTCTCTCAGCTTAAGCAAATACTACTTTCAGGTAGATACAATTATGAGGAAAAGTTGCTCTTAGCAATACAGTCTCAAATTGCGAATGGCTTCCACAAAATGGTAATGGCTTCCACAAAATGGTAATGGCTTCTTACAAACTGGTAATGGCCTTTCACAAAATGGTAAATGGTTTACAGTCTACACAGCACTGAATTTCGAATTTTCCAATGCAAAGGAGAGTGAGTGAATGAGTGTTTTCAACAATGAGAGTGAACCTATTTATAGGTTTCGAATTCTCATGCTTACTACTTTGTAGGCATGAGAATTCGACACCTCTTCCTTTGAAAATGTCAAAATCTGCAGTGGCAGTCGAATAGCCAAACACATAGCAAAGGAGTTGATGATTCAACATATTTTCCCAAGAATGTTTCAACATATCACATGCTAATTTCGTGAAGCAACCACGTACAGGTTAAACATTCAACTTGCCTTCAAAAATGGCGGACTGCGGCACAAATGGCGTTTTTAGTTTCAGTTTGAAAACGTCAAGGGTTTTTCGCAGTCATTTTTATGCTCTATTTACCCACGCGTCCTCAATGGTGGCGCCTTAACATCTGCGACCAAGTCTACATTGTGAGAGCTGGGCGCGGATCTGCATTTGCTGCCATTTTTCCCCATTTTTAGCTTAACACAGTCGCGCGATTTCTTCACGGGAAGAAATCCGCAATTTTTCAAATATTTCTTTTATTTCATTTAAAATCTTTCAATAGTCTATAGTTCATACTTACATTTCCTTCAATAATTTTTATAAATTTCCAATGGTCTTTTAAATTTCGAAATTCCTTACCTTTTAATACTTTCAATGTATTTTCCAAGTCTTAAATATTTCGAATTTCCTTTGCAAAGTAATTACCAAGGATTATGCCATTATTTTCCAAAGGTAAATAAATAATTACCATTATATCTTTATATGTTAAATGTAAACTAAATACCAAAGATTATAGTCTATATCAAATCTTTTTCCAAAGGTTTAGTTATTTTTAATATTCTTATTAAAATGTATTAATATATTTTGTATTATATTCAATATAATATTAATATAGTTTTTAATTTACCTTTATTTAAATATATAAATATATCTATATAATATTCGAATATTATATTAGATATATTAATATATTATCGGTAAAACTATAATAATATTGATATTAAATATATTAATAACTTACTCAGTTTACACTTAAATATATCTATACATGTTTATTTTCAAATCTCCAATTATGTTATTATAGGCCAGTCAGAGCACCTCTAATAGACGTAATTGCACAAACACGTATATATACATTTAACTGTAAATTCCAGGCATCAGTTACTTATCAGTTCACATTTCACATTCAAGGTTCTCAGAACAGTAAGTCAGTCAATCAAGGAACACCACTCATAAAGCATAAAGAAGTAATCAGAAACTCCTAAGCCTAAGGATGACTTATCATGACAACTCAATCTGACTTAGTTCCCAAAACCCTCAGTGAAGTGTGTGTATGCTCATATGATCAACTTTACCGGTTAGCCGACCAAGTTCCTCTCCCGAGTGATGTTTCCCCTCCACCTGGAGGAATAGTTCCTGTTCCTGCATCCATGGCACAAAACCACGGCAGTCAATTGCTCACAATATTTGCAGTATATATAAATCAAATATATAAAACAAGACTAATTACTTTCCTCTATGCATTGCTTATCCAAGAGTAACATCAATCAAGAATACAGAATGAGCAAAACATAACATGTAAACAGATTCTCATATTGATAACAAGGTTCAATCACGTTTTATTCATTCAAAACCTTCCTTACAATCAGAATGCTCTAAGCATTACTAGAATAGTAACTATACAAATTCCGGGGTGTAACAAAATCAGAGGAGAGTTTTTAACTCCCAGCAATAAGGATTCAAAACATTATATTTATCGTGCCTAACTTTCTTCCCACAATCCACAATGTCGCTCTTTCTAGCGTCAACCTCCGAAATAAATTTCATTATTTAATTTTATAATCAAGCAAGTATGGGCTCTTTGTTATTAAAGAGGATATTATCACTTTTAAGCTCCACGAGGAAATAAAAGCTTGACGATAGAAATATTATATACCCTATAAGAATGTGAAATGAATTAGTAAATTGAACCCCACATTCGCCTAGCTCTTGGCTTAATACGAAAATCACCAATGGTAGTGTGAACTAATTTAAGCTCATATAAGTTTTATATGCATACATATACATATGTTTATATATATATATATTAATAACGTTCTTATGCTCGTTACTAAGATAAATTAAATATGGGAGGTAATGAGGCAGAAAAGAAATCCCTAGTCCTAACACCTCTAAGTTGGAATTGACACATTGTACGCAAAGCTACTTACCACTCTGCGGATAGAACAAGCCTCTAACTAAGGTTGACCGATATTCACATTATAGACCCAAACTTAGATGTCCATTGAGACTTCTCGAGCGCACCCTTTCTACCGGATGATGTTTTCCCTCTTTGTCCCGTCGAGGCTTGATTTGTCCTACATCATGCTCACCAAGATTAGGTAGTTAGTCCGATATTATCCACATTATCTTCTAATCAAATCCACATTATCATTTGCTTGAAATATAACAAAGAAAAATAATAGCTTATAACATGTTTTCAGAAACATGGTATGATGTACCCAAATCTTCATTCAATTATAAAGCAACACCATGCATATATATATATAACTCATTCATAATATAAATCATCATTGTATGTGCGATCATAGTTTCATTGTTTTACCCATTTCAAAATATTACATAATGAAATTAATAGAAAGTAAAAATAGTCAGAAGAGAAATTAGGGTGGGATGTAACACTGCTGAAAAAATTAGATCCAAAGAATCAATGTTTTCAAAGAACCAGTGATTTGGTTATCTTCATCCTTAGTTTTCTCCTTGAGACACCAATTATTATAAGAGGAATCATCAACACGCTTGTCTTCATTAGTAGTTTACCGATTTTAAAAATTGAGTCACCAAGGCCACAAATTAAGAGATGAGCTGAAGTTTTGAAAGGAATAAAGACCTCAACATTCCTTGGAGCAACAAGTCTTCAATCGATATATGAAGGGACTTTTGTACTTTATATTATTTCACAGTCCCTTTAAAATAAATTCATTTGATATAAAACAACTCTTTATCTTGTATTATATTCAGGAAAAAAAGTACAGTAAGGGAATAGGTATGGTATGACCATCCCAAGTTTGGCTAGTAATTATATAAAATGATTTAATATTGAGGACCAACAAAAATAGTATTCAAAAATTCCCCAGATTGATCACATACAGATATTTCGAAAATCACACCAAATTGGAAATATGAAAAAGCCACAAATGAACTAAAATTTGAAAATTCTTCAATCTTTGGCACAACTTCCGAAATCTTCAATATGCTCTTGAAACAATATTTCTGTACTAATGCAATCCTTGGATGAAAACACCTCTAATGGATATGAGGATTTTCATCCTCCAGCCAAAAGATGGACATCAGGTATTCGATCTTTGAAAAAGGGGTTTTGGCAACAATACAATGGATGATCCTTATCTTTTCCTGGCTCCTCCTTTTTATAACCTTTTGGGGGGAATTTAACAATATATTCTCTTTTTTATTTTCCCACCAAAACTTAATTTAAGAAGTTTCTACAAAGACCTTTGAAATAAACATTACTTTTGGTCTCTTGTCCTAGCAACACTTTATAAAATAACTTTTTAATAATAAGATGTAAGTTGCTTTTTTAATGAATATAACATAAAGTTAACTTTTTGGACAACTTAAATTATTAAATTATTTCGTTTAGCTCAGAAAAGGTATATGACAAACAATGACTTGAACAAAGACATTTTTTCCCTTCACTAATGCAAAGCTTATCATTTTTCAACTATAAAATCTTCCCATCAAGAGGATAATGGCCAAATTGATGTTTTGAACTTGGCCATCATACTTATCTTGCATATTTAAAACCACAATCATTCATCCACCTTAAATGAAAGCCCACCTTCTATATACTACAACTCTAGCAAAGATACAAATTTATTGGTTGCAACAACTCATTCAATGTTGTTCTTCATTGCCAACATCTTTTACTAACTGGCGTAACTTATCTATTACTAATAGATTTCAAGTCAGCCATCATACCTATCTTGCATATATAAAACAGCAATCATTCATTTACCTCGGATGAAAGCCCACCTTCTATATACTACAACTCTAACGAAGCTACAAACAACTTTATTGGCTGCAGCAGGTCACTCAATGTTGGTCTTCATTGTCAACACTTTCATTAGTTTCCGTAACTTATTTGTTTCTAAAAGATGCAGTCTCTAATTCAGCCCACAAAGAAATATGTTACAAATATTGTGTAGTAGATCATTAGCATCCAACACCATTTTCATGAAGTGCTTGGGAAGACACTTGCAAACTGCAAACATTACCACGATTACTACGTTACTCATCATTAGTGCAACATTTATGATAAAATATGGCTACACATTCATGTGCTTGCATTGTAAGGTAAGACCTATCTATTATTTTTTCTGGACCATTATCAAGCAAGTTGTTTTCAATGCTTTTAAACTTGATATTTGTTGTATCCAAATGAAACTTTTGTATTGTGTCAAGTTTTTAGCTTGAAGTTTGTTGTTTTTTTTAAAGTCCTGATGAAGTCCTTGTAGTCTACTTTGTCTTGTCTTTTTTTCCTTTTCTAAATGTTTGCAAGATCATGGAATGAGGCTCTTGAAGACATCCATCATGGTAGAGGAAAGCAATCCTTAAACAAAGAATTTGTTTAAAGTTGATATTAAGAATGCACTTGGGTATTGAGGATTTAAAATTAGAGATAGCATTTAGAGGTGCATATATGAAAGAGAAGTGCACACTTGATAAAGTAGTATAATTTAAAAAAAAATGTATATAGGTGCACATTTTATTGTGAAGGGTACATCTAACAAAGCAAAGCCAAAGTCACACATAGAGGTGCATGTGTATATTGGGTTGCACTTGAAAGAAGAAAACTGAAAGTTTGATCAAAGTCTAGCATATAGGTGCTTGCTAAGTATTTAGGGACACACTTCAATGAAGAGGGTTTGCCATCACCATCAAAGGACAGTGTAGCAGTGCATGCTTAGAGATTGGTGTGCATCTTATCAAAGGTAATTTGGTTTCAAATTAAAAAAATTGAAGGCTAGAAAATAAGATGTGTGCTCATAAGGGAGATTTTCAAAAACAATCTTAGTGATTAATACATAGGTGCTCAAAAGCATGGACACACCTCACCAAGAGAATATTCAAATCCAATTATTTGGTGCACTTTTAGGGTTTAGGTGTGTGGTTTAATGAAGAACTTTTTAATCTCGCGTTGAAGTCTGAAAATCCTGTTGTTAGGTGTGTGTGGGAGCATGGAGTGTGCACGTATATAAAGGAAAAATCAAATACTCATGAATCGCAGTGAATGAATGTGTTGGAGCTCAATTTAACAATGTCATTTTTTTCTTGAGTTCTAACCACTTTGTGCTTTTGGACCTTATTTTCCCCATCATATATAACCAATCTAAGAAAATTTTGAATGGGTCTTTGGTCAAAAATGTCTTAAGTGTTGTTCTTCATCCCCTTCCAAGTTCCCATTGTATGCTAGAACCTGGAAATATCCAATAAAATGTGAAGTTTGGGTAGCTTTCTTCACTTTCTATGGAGTTCCAAACTTTTGGTGGACTATTAGACATTGCTTGCTTACCTAGTGTTTAGTCTTGCCTAAAGATTCCGCATTGGTCATTTCTTCATTCATTTTCCCTTTTCTTCTCCTTGTTTGTAAGATTTTGATGGACATTTGGAATTTTGTTCTTATGTCTTGACCTCTTTTCGTTTCTTGAATCCCTACAAATTTTCCTTTTGATCACCTTTGTCGACTTTTGAAGTGGGTCCAAACTTCTTCTTTTTCCCCATGTCCACTTCCCTCCTATAGTTTTGCAAGTTTTCTTTGCACCATTCCTAGTGCTCATTTATAGAATCCCATTGCATTTCCATACTTCCTCTAGTCCTACCTCCACTTTTGATTGCCAGTCTTGCATTGCTTTCCCACATTTCCTTTGTCCTTTTTGTGTAGGCTTTGAGTGGAATTTTGGACTTCCACTCAAATGTCTCGTCTTGACATCCATTTCCGTATTGAATCCTTGCAAAAGTTCTTGATGCCTTGTTTTGCCTATTTATTCTTGTGCATAGCTTAGATTGACCTTTGGATGCCCAATTTATAATCCGAACATCTTATTCTCATGTCTTGCATTTGTCCATATTGTTTCCATGCCTTATTTCATCCCTCCTACGGAATTTTGATGGACTACTAGACCTCCATTGAAAATTCCAATCCTCATGTCTAGTCTTGTGATGAAATCTTGCATTCCCGATTTTCACTTCTTAACTTGCATCAAAATCCCACATTTTCCTTTGCTCGGCTCAACCACTCCCCTAAAATTCCTAGGACTCCATTAATGATTGGATTTGACTTGCAACTACTCTAACAAGTCTTTTCCACTTGAAATGCCATCGTCCATCTCAAGGGCATGGATTCACATGCAAATTCAATGGTGGGTGATGAAGATTTCCAATTTTCCATTGATGCTATGGGTGACCTTAGTTCCTAATGAACCTTATGCTTTCTCTAGATCATTTGTCTTTTGGATTTCATGGATTTTTATCTTACTTTGCATGCCAAAGTCAGATCGTCTAGTTCTGCATTGAATTTTTGCAAGCGATTGAAGAAAGGGTTATCTATCTCCTTGCATGATCCAACATGCCATTATTGGTCTTGGGATGGATGCAATTAGATGGGGAAGGCTTTCAAATGCCTCATGGTACTTTTGGACTGCTCCAAGACATGATCTATGTGCAAAAACATATTGATGTTAAAGGCATGGTTCCAAACGCATGACCATGTGAATTTGTAGATGACTTGGTTCCTCTTCCAAGATTGCGTGATTGTTTGGAATGACATATATACCGAGTTTTTCAACAAAAACAGATGGAGAAATGGTTGTAGGGTTGAAACAAAAAAGAAAAGGTTCTAGACAATTGGGGTTTTCCTTTCTAGAATGGGTTAATGATATTTTGCACTGTAATTTTTTGGGTTCTATCCCAAAGGATGTAATATCACATTGTGATCCCATAGGAATGATTTTAATGTGCAGATTGTTGGCGTTTCAATTTACACCTCTGGAATGCGGATCAGGAATGGTTAGCTATGCACAGTTAAACTGCTCTTCAAATTAAGAGGGGAAGCTCCCTCTTTGCTGATTATGCTTAAAAGAAATACTAAATTAATTGCCAATCTTTTTATCTCAGCTGAGAGCACAAGGTTATAAAACTCTTTGCGTCGTAGCTGAAGTTTTCTCTGGTTTCACAAAATTTCAACTACAACTAGGCGTAAACTAATGACACTTCTAATAACTCAGGTAAATTCAGAGCTTGAGAATTAGAAGTAAACAAGGAATGATTGATAATACAAAACTTAAATAAACTCGCTCCCAGCTAACACCTCAAGACTCATTGTACTTATGAGGTGTAAGCTGAAATAAAGATTAAACAAGTAAATACATAAGACCGAAAGTACTGAAAATAATTGAGACGGTAGACCAAAGCAAGATAGGCATAAGATTTTCTTTCTCAATATTCTCCAATGACAATTACACTTTTGGGACAACAAATTGTAGCAAAGTAGGCTTACAATATGCGATCAACCAAATTACATAGATAAAAGTTGAATAGACATTGAATAACAAAGCAGGCAAAATAAGCTCAGCAATTTGTTATCACTATAATGGTTAAAAAAATAAATGGGCAAGGCTGCCCTTATTTATACACAAACAAAGGAGTAGGGAACCCTAAAATCTCCTTGTTTTTAACAACTAGTCTTGCCAACATGCAAGCTTTATTTCTAAAAATAAACATAAGATAACTAATAACCAACTAATAGCTAACATTAGTTAACTGGAAAAGCCCCAACTATACATTGATATTTCCAAGAATAGATATGCATGAGCAAGTTAAACTTAGAAAAGACATCGAGTTAACTGCTGCCTTTACTTGAGTTCTATCTCTGGAAATATTTGCATGCTCCAACTGGTAGTTCACTCATTGACAACTTGGGATATGATATCCTCCAGAAAGCTGTTAATTGCCTCTTCATTAGGAACACTGATACTATCTAGAACAACATACTGCTTCTCGAACATCTCTTCACCATCTGTGATCAAACTTAGCAATGCTTTCCTCTTTTCAGCTGCTTCATCCAATCTTGCTGACATTGCAGCAACATGATTCATCTTGCTGGAAACAGGATCACCATTAAAACTACCACAGACAAGGTTCTGAAACTTTGTTTGTACTTCATCGAGATCAAAATAAGTGCCATCTTCATGTCGATATTGACAAGGGATTTGTGACACAAATGTGCTTACGAACTTGAGAGTATTTGCAACTTTCTGTCTATATCCAACCAACACTACAGATATTCTTTCGTAGGTTTTAACTTTGAAGATGTGTTCTCTCCAAGCAAAAAGCTTTTTCTTGTGTTCTTTTGTAGTGACTAAATCATAAGCCGTCTTCAAGTCAGAAATGACGATTTCGTCTCTTGGCTTTCTTTCCGCTATATTTTGCTCGAACTCTTGAATTCCTAAGCGAAGATCATGGGAGTTGTACCTCAATTGGTACATCTCTGCAAGTATAAATCTGCCCTTGATGATGAATTCTTCTATCCAATCTCTCTTATGCTTTCCGTATATGACCAATTGACTTAGTTGGTGTTGACCTGTAGATGACTCCAAAATTTGTGGAAGCAAGAAGGTGGTGCGTGATGTACCATGAAGAAGGTTGGAAATATATTGCCGTAGCTGCCGAATCTCAGCCTTAAGGGCTGCCTTATCTTCTCCATCTTTGAGCACTCGTTCTTTTAGATTACTTGCTACAACCTGGAAGAGATTTACATCAGTATGTCGGGTGCTTCTTCTGAGATTGGCTTTGACAATTTTGAAGCTATCAATTTGAACCTCATCAATGTTTCTGTCCTCTAGAGGTGTGGCAAATTCAAGGACGATCTTTCCTTCATAATTCTTCTCCATATGAACTTGCTTCTTAAGTTACTTCTCTAGTGTGTCTTGGTAGACATTATCAAGCTTTGCAAAGTTCAGTTGATAAGAAGGCTTCCTCCTCTTCCTACCCAGCAAGTTCTCAAGCCAAGACAAGGAGTCTCTACTAACTTCTCTGGGAGGATCGGTTGCAGCTCCAACAACTCTTGATGGATCAATAGGTGTTGAGACGTTTCAAACTGGTAAATGACCTTCTGAATCAATATGAATAGGAGAAGGCCTTGGCGATGATGGAAGAATTGGAGATGAAGGCTCTGCTTTGACTTGTTGTGCTGATTCAACTGGAACTTCTGGTGCGTCTGCTCATTGTTCCTGTTGATTTACCTTTTCCTTCAAGCCTTTCGTCATTCTGTTAATTTTTGTATCTTCTGGAGGATTGCTCATAGCTTTTGCTTTGACTTTGATTTAGAAGAAGGTAGAGATGTATGAACTATTGGCGGCTCTGTGACTACCTTGTGTGTCCTTTTACTGCTTAAGAATATCCTGCTGTTCTTGACAACTCGGCTTGTCCTTTCTTCAATTGAGGTGCTTTCTTTGGTGAACCAATCAACTTGTGGAAGTGGCCATTGCTCGACCTGATCTCGGGCATACATGGAAAGTAGAACTTCCCCATGATCATCTGACAAACCCTCCACATCTTTTGATAAGAAATCTTCCATCTGCGAAAGAGTAAGTTTGGAGCAGTTGCGCTTGCACACTTCAAACTCATCTGCACAATTGACCCAAAAGTCTTCAACTGTAGGTACATGTGCATGATTTTGACCAAGATGAGCTGTGAAGACACCACGAGGATCGTATGAACGTCTCTCCTTGAAAAGTTTAAGACCAAACCTTGACATTTCATTGCTCATCAACTTAGCATCAACTGCTGATCTGCATCTATATATACTCATCTCAAATGGGAAGCTGCATGCAGGCTTGCGTTTCTTACGCAAAAGTGTGTGCACGTTGTGTACTTGCCTCATAAACTCTATGAATACAACCTCATCCGTTGGATATCTAGGTATCATGACTAGATCATCTGAGAAGCCATATACTCTTATGTAGGAGAACTTGGGGAATTGGATAAACCAATTAGCCGACTCCGCCATTGCCAATCTGGCATTTGTTGAAATCCATATATGCAACTCATGATCAAGATCTCGCACTGTATGCATTAGGAATAGATCATTCACCTGCTTGTAACGCTGCTTAGATTTTGAAAACTCTAGTTGTGGGTAATGGTCATATACATGTTGAACATTCGGGGTTCCAATGACAGTCAAACCTCTAAACTTGCCTTGAAAGGCTATTATGTATATGAGGTATGAAATCATGTGGAATTCGTGGACCTTGAAGAACTCTGTCATTTGACGGTGGAGACAATCACTAATCAATGCTGGTCAGTCATAGTGTTCTGCTCTATCAACAATCTAGGAGATGACGTAAAACATCCAAGGCTGAAATTTATTTGCTTCTACTTGACTTGTGACTCGGTTAAGCAAAGTAATCATGGCTGCAATTTCATCCTTGAAGTCACTGCGCCCAACATTCCTTGGCAAAGTATTCTGCTTCTCCTTTAGCCACTTTTGAGCTATTCTTTTCCGACACTTGTCCTTTTGTGCATACCCCACCTTTTCACACTCTTCAATAGATATGACGAAGTTTTCCATCCATGGTGGTCTTGCAAAACACTTCTCAATATCTTCTAGTTTCAAGTTGCAAATAACACGCTCTTCTACTGATATGATTTCTTGTGAAGTTGAATTGTAATGCTTGACACAAGCAATTACGAATTCAAGGCTTTGCACCGAGATGGGAATAGAAGCTGCTGCAAGCAACCCAGAATGATCAAGATTTTTGACCGTAGTGTTTCCTGCGCCTTCCAAAGCATGCAAATCAAACACTAGATGTACATGATGCAAGTCGGTCTTGAAGGTTCTCAAGAAATCGTGGAGTACCACAGATTTGGTTTTGATTTCGATTGGAGAGTAGTACATGCTGAAAATATTGACTTTTGACTGTGAACACGCCTATGTTCGAATGAGTTCTACACAAGAGCTAAAAATAGCTTGCTGATTTTTCTTCAGAAAAATTCAAATTTTCGAAAAAAATTTGAGATCTGGTTTTTGTAAACAATGTTGTTGTGAAGAGACTCAGATCGTCAGATTTTGAAAAAACTGATTTTTTCAAGAACATGCAAGTTTTCCTAAAAAGTAGGGCCAAAAAACTAAGGTTTGGGTTTTGTACACAATCTTGTTGTGAAGAGACCTAGATTGTCAGATTTTAAAAAATAAAAAAAGATCTTTTAGAAAGTAGGAACTGACATGCAAATTTTTTGAAAAAAGTTGAAGTTCGCGTTTTGTAGACAATCTCGTTGTGAAGAGACCCAGATCGTCAGATTTTCAAAAATCTGAGGATTTCTTGGACATGCGTGAAAAGTAGACTGTTGAAAATTATAAATTTTTCCAATCTTCAAGAGGAGTGAAGAACATGTAGACCTAGATTGATGAAAGTTGAAAAGCTTGACCACTTGTTTTTGAAAAGTGATGCCCTAGAAAAATAGACCATGAAAAAGTGAGCTTTTGTGCTTGTCAATCTCGGATCCACGAGGAATGCTGAAAAATGGATGCCCAAAGCTTCTTTAAATAAAGTTTGGAGGTAAAAAAGCACTTTACTTCAAAAACCCTAAATTTAGAGCCCGCATGCAAAAATATCCGACTTCGTTTGCATCAACACGAAGAATTCCTAAAAAATAGGGTGGCCAAAGCATGCATTCATGAAGACGTTTTCAAAATTTTTCTCTTAAGTTGACTTGGGCGCTTTCCTTGAAATAAGGCGCCCACCTTCACTAGAGACAATTTTTTTTTCATTATTTTCAATTTCTGCTTGGTTCTTGCCTTCGTTGAAGCCTGCCTGTCTTTGACAATCCGTCAAATTGGCATTGTTAGTTGATAATCTTTGTTTGACCATGGCAATTTGACCTTTGACCAATGCTAAAGTGATCCCTAGCTTTATTTTGTCATCTGATGACGTTTGACCGTGATTGCATACCCCAAAAGTCGTTGACGGAAACCGAAATGGAAGTGTTACATCCCAAAATGTGAGGTTACTGTTTACTATTGCTAGATGCGGGAAAAGTGAATGTGATGTGAATTCTCGAGATGAATTAATGATGCATCTACCTTGTTATCAATATGAATGTTATATCACTTGATGTTGTTTCATTTGATGTTGTCTCAGTTGATGTTATTCATGGTGAAATACTGCATATATGAATAGATGGTTATTAAGCATAGTTATTCGAACTTTAAAGATGTTTATATATGTGATGCTGCTAAAGGTATGTGCTAGTGGTCGCAGGAAAAGGTTCATTCTCCAGGGGGAGGGGAAGTATCACTCGGGAGGGGGGCTTGGTCGGTTAACCAGTAACGAGAACCAATTGAGCATACACACACGTCATTATAGGTTTGGAGGAACTGAGTCAGATAAGTTGGTCTTGATAAGTCATCCATAGGGTTTAGGAGTCTGGTTTACTTCTATGTGCTTTGTGAGTGTGATTGTTTGTTTATCAGACTAACAGTATTATGATCATTGTGAGGATAACGTGATTGAACATAAATGAATAGGTTAAGTGGGTGTGTATATACATGTATATAGTATGTACACTGAGGTATATACAAGTATATACATGTGTATATATATACACACGCTACATATTATTTGTGGATAAATAATATTACTATAATATTTACCTTGGAATTTATATATACACATATACATAGATATATATATATATATATTGAAAGTATGCTGACTGGCTCACAATATATATATTCGACAAATAAATATGTATATGTTAATATATGTAATTATATATTAAAGATTATAGTTATATTAAAATATATATGTATATTAAATACTCGGGTACTTAAATATTTATATGTTTAATATATTTAAAAGAACTATAATAATATTTATATAATAAAATATATAATTGTTTGCTAACTTTTGAAATATATATAAATGTATTTAGTTTAAATATTTTAAAAACTCTAAAGTGTAAAATTAAAAGATTTAAATCTTTTACTTAGAGTAAAAATTATAAAGTGGACTATTGAGAAAATAATAAATTAAATATATGGAAATCATTGTTTATTTCATTTCTCATCACATACTTAGTTATCGAATGTTTTTTGAAGTATAATTAAAATCGATTTCTCCTACCTTGCATTATGAAATAAATCAAATGTAAAGAGGACTTCTCTAAAGCTGAAAGGAAATATGTGAATCATTAACTTTAGACTTAATAAAGTCAATTTGAAATATTTGATGTTTTCCCGTGAAGGATGAAAATGGCGGAAGAGGCATTCACGTGCTTGTGAAGTGCGCTTCACCTGGGAGAAGAAATCAACCAAGCTATGAAACAGGGGCGACTCATCTTGTGAGGAGAATACGTGGAATGAATTCAGCCATGACCATTTCCAAAATGATGAATCATTTTCTTGTTTGCGCCATTATTGGTGAGTTCTTGTAGGTGGCGATTTCTGCTACTTAGTTGATTAAGTCTTGTTTTGCTTGCTCTTAATCAAGTCAAATCACTTTGTAAATTGATGAATAAGGGCTTGAGAATCCGCCAAGTTACCTTTGAACAATTATGGGTTGTGTGTTGTCAATTATCATGCCTCCCTGTGAGGAAATGCGTTGCATTTCGGGGCTCTATAAAAAGCCTTCACCTGCTGTAAGTTATTCACTCATTCAATTCGTAGCATTCGTGTTTTATTCATTGAGCCTCATTAGGATTTTATCCTGTTGCATTCAGTTGCAATCAACCATAGTTAAGTTGTCACTCTGTTTCATCAGATTATTAATTTGAGTATCACTGATTTCTGTATCAGACTATGTAGTATTTTCATCGCAGATTTAGTTGTGTATTTGCAAGAATATACATTGAATTCTGGGAGTGTAATTTATGCGCAAATTTGAGTTAGTCATTTATGTTGTTAGAAATCTGACTTGTCCATTTCTAAGCCTTAGACATAAGCTGTCCAACTGTGTAGACACTTGTGAGAGAGCATTTTGCTGTGAGAAGCCATTTTGTTGTGAGAAGCCATTTTTCTGTGAGAGAGCATTTTTGTAATGTCCCCTTTTTCACGAGCATCAGAATTGGGGATTAACCTATTTTTCTTGACCCTCGTAGGCTAATATTTCTGGATAGAGGGTTTCTTAGATGGGCACTTGGTTGTCAATTTGCAGTGTGGATCTCCGGAGTATGGTGACAGGGTGAATTGTGGCGTTTGGCATGATACTTGTGCTTAAATTTATGATACTCACCTTTAATTTCACCATCCTTGGCCTAGGGACCATGTGTCTTCAAAAGGAAGGGGTCACTTTATATTTTTTAGTTACTATTCATTCCTAAAGTGAAAAAAAGAAATAACTTAAGTGAATAGTGCTCACTTTAATGAATAGTGATTTCAATGTGAAATTATAAATATCAAGAGAGAAAGTTTTGACCCTCTTCATGCATGGATGATTTTAGCTTGATGAATTTGGGAGTATGGTTTTGGAGGAAGGAGGCTAGGGTTTCCTGATTTCTTGTAGTGGGTAAGCCTGGTGGGGCTTTGTTCTTCGTATTTGAGCTGCTTGAGGGTGTGAAATACCACCTTAAGGTTGCTGGTCAATTTTTGGTGGTTTCATTTTGGAGACATAAGTTGCTGTTTGCAGTTTATTCGAACTATTTTCAAAGGGATTTGGACTGCCATAGACTCCATTCACATTTGCACGTGAGCTGTTTGCTTTTGGAGCGTTTTCTGGTTGTTTTTGAAGAGTTACAGCCAACCGTTTTTTCATGAGGGTTTATATTAGCTAAAGAAAATAGAACGCCTCTCTTATGTGGCTGCTATCTTTTTTGAAGGAGGCGCCCTTATCCTAGAAGTCATCCTATGCTGGTTTTTGTGGGAGAAGTTCGTTATTCAAGAGTTGTGTGCACTTCTTTGGGGGCGGGTACTGTAGCAAGTCACTATTCACAATGTTGTATGGCTGTAAGTCAAAATATGATATAAGATATAGTTAACTTTAAATCTGATGTAAGCCATCTATCTTATGTGATCTATTATGTAATGAAGAAAGCATCTTTGGCTCTTAAATTGAGTAATTATTTGAGTTATTTTCAGTAGATTAGTTTATTAGAAGTTTCCAACTTTATGCATATGCTCTTTAGTGCCATTTTAGTGTTATTGGCAAACAAACTCAAAGACAAGAAAGAGAAATATCAAACTAAAACAAAAATCAGACCTACAAACACAGTGAAAATGAATCAGCATAGTGGTGGTACACTACAATTTTGCTGTGAGAGAGAATAGAGGAACTCTGTATTCTGGAATACTGCAAGGGCAGACCATCATCATCTGAGGAAAGCTTAATCCAGGCATGGTTAAACTATTCTCATTTCATCTTTAATTTTTGTGAAGTCATGTTAGACAAATGAAGTTATTATACTGCTGTATGATGTTTGCAATTGACTGTCCAAAAGTTGCATTAAGTAAAAAAGTCATAGATGATGCATGATTGTATAAAAGAGTATTTTTTTGTCTTGAAAGGCTAGATAATGCATTTTGTATTATTGCTTTATTTTTATGATCTTCATATAAAGAGAGTACACGTTGCTTTAGATATTTATACTAGGACTGTGATGAGAGCTTGATTCAAGTACAATATAGCCAGCTAAGTTATTAGTTTAACTCATAAAAGCTAGCTAAAACTCCTAGGAAATACTCATTCCCGTGTATGAGAGAATAGGAGAAGTACTTGTGGTGCAGACTCATCCCAGTAGGAAGTACTTGATTGAGGAATTCAACAATATTTCATAAGGCACAACATAAGTATTTAAATATACTAGTGATGTTTGGACGTAGGATGTTGTATGTTGTATTCACCGTTGGTACATAAGAAGTGAATGGTTGCTTTCTAAGTTGTGTTCGGCATTAAATTGTATGATCTCCATATAAGGAGAGTATTGTTTTCACTAGTTACTATATACTAGGATTGAGATGAGCACTCCTAGGATAAAGATATCTAGTATAGGAGGGGATATGTGAATTACTTGATTATGCTGATTCATTTCTAGTAGTACAAAATGATGTAGGATGTCTGAGGTACGGATTACCCATAAGAAGACAAAGACCTACGCGTAGTGTAAGATAGCCCTAAGTCAAATCGACCTTGAATAGTGTATGTGACAGTTGACCCTCAGTAGAAATACTATACGAAACACTTTGATCAAAGTAGTGTAATGTACCTACATCCTCTTAGATTGGGCGATGATTACATTGTCAGTTCACCGTGATCCCGTATTACATGCTAGAGCGAGAGTTTGCCGGATGCACAGGTTCTAGTTAAGTAGGACACACCACCATGCTCAGTTGGTTAACAGTATCGGTTACTCTACCAATCTCTTTGTTGAAGGGAGGGTCATCTATCCAATGATAGATGTGCGTGGGACCGCATTCTAAGTCCGTGGTTGGCGGAGAAGTGCTCGAGTGATGCTTCTCCTCCTCTGAAGGCTACTGAAGTACTAAGATTTGAAAGGCAGATTCTTGGACCTTCTTACTACTTGTTGTGACCTTTTTCACACATCACCCCATCAAGATGGGGACCCCTAAATTTTGCTCCATTCTGGTCTTTTGGCTTTGGTTCGCTCTCTCTCTGGTCTCTGGTCCTTCCGGGGATGTCCTGTCGTTTGACCCAGGTTAAAGTATTGGTTAAGTCTGTGTAATTAGAGTTTTCATCCTTCAGGCTTATTAAGGGTCAAACCGAGTCACGAAATTGAAATCTAAGCTTAGTGCAGCAGTCGGAAGACTTCCAGCAGAGTCCCCCTAAATTTTCACTGTATTCCGGCAACTTACTATTTTTAGTAAATATTCAATTTGGGACTATTTTATTGAGATTTTGGAATTCGGTCAGTTCCACTGCATCCGGGTAACATCAAGCTGCCTACACGTAAATTTTGAGCCAGATCAGACGACTTGCTATTTTTGGCAGTTCAAGGCTTCAAGAGCCATTTTCAGGGTTTCCACATGAGCTTTTCAGATGCATATCTAGAGAATCCTTCTGGGTTTTCCAAAACCTTCGCAGTGATGTAACATGCAAACCGAGACGACCACTTTCAGAGTTCAGCCTTCGGAGGCTATTTTTAGGGTTCGCATGCAGTGTTTTTCAACGCATGTCGGGTTTTTCTTTATGGAAGCTGAGAGCTTCAACGCTGCAGACATGCAAGCGAGAAGATCGAAGTTTGAGGATTCTACTATTTTGCCGCCGAAAAAGTTGACCAGCTTTTTGGGTTTTTCTGGTTTTGAGATCCCACTCGCAATATGACATGCAAAACCATCCCATGCTGATGAGTCACTTCGTGCGCTTATTTTAGAAGGTACACTGCAGCCTAATTAACACTCCAAATTGAAGCGTTAACGACATGCGTATGAAATGAGGGCAAACAGAGATCGCTCGGAAACATGCAAATCAAATTAGGGTTTCACTTTTATAGGGGGTAAAATCCAAAAATAGCCGAAACAAAGTACCCAACCCATGTCAGCACACTTCAAGGTACCTGCTGGCAAAATTTGAGCAAAGTCGGAGAACTTACTATTTTTAGTAAGTCAGAGCACGGCTATAAATAGCAGGTCTGCACCCGAGGTTGGCGTCCGAGTAACCCTCAAGCTATCAAGATCAAGCGTTTTCAGGCAAAACGGAGCTACTAAAGTCAGAAAGTCAAACTTACTATAAATAGCAGGTGGCTATAAATAGCAGGTCAGGGCAGAGGACTGGCAAAACGGGTTCACCAGGCAGAGAATATCATATGATGAAATTTTCAGGCAAAACGGAGCCTTAGAGGTTGAAAATCAAGGGACTTGCTAAAAATAGCACAACTTGCTAAAAATAGAATGCGTAAACAAAGGCAGGCAGAGGCATGGAAAATATTCTAAGTGTGGGAAAATGAAAGTATCCCCTTCAAAATGCGCCCACCTCACAGATTGATAGCATCAAAATTTTCTAAGGCAAAAACAAAAGTGGGCATGTGAAAATGCGCCCAAGGTTGTGAGGCCAAGTCAAAATTTCCTAAGTGGTAAAATGAAAGCTTGAGGGGCAAAATGCGCCCATAAGCTCAAGGGGTATCAAAAAAATTTCTAAGTGTTAAGTTGAGAGCTAACCCCCCTAAATGCGCCCTCACCTTGAAGAAAGTGATGAAGGCATTGAAATTGCCTAAGGCATGGAAAGTGAAAGCACACCCATGAAAATGCGCCCTTGGCTTGAGGTGAGGGAGTTTAGAAAATTCCTAAGTTACGAAATAAAAGCTCACCTCATGAAATGCGCCCTCATCTTGAAGCTACCCCATCAAAATGCGCCCAAGGAAGATGTTGCTGGAGAAAAGCGGCTAAGGCATTGAAGATAGAAGTTCACCCTGTGAAGTGCGCCCTCAAGAAGGAGAAAAGGTGAAAAATATTCTAAGGCAAAAACAAAACCTTGACACCCAAAATGTGCCTAGCTCCAGCAAGGAAATGCGCCCAAGTCAAAGTGTTGAGAGGGTGGAAAAACGCCTAAGGCAAAGTTGAAAGTTCACCCTATGAAATGCGTCCACAAGTGAAAGCTTGGCCTAGTAAATGCGCCCACCTTGCAAGTGTTGTTAAGTGAAATTCTTCTAAGGCATGAAACAAGAGGTTAGGTAAAAACGCCTATGTATGGAAAATGAAAGTGGAGGGGTAGAAATGCGCCCTCACTTGAGAATACCACCCCCTAAATGCGCCCACCATGGAGAGGTTAACGTGAAATATTCTAAGGCAAAAACAAAAGCACCACCCCTCATTTGCGCCCATGGAGGATTGAAGGTTAAAAACGCCTAAGGCAAAAGTGGGAGTTGACAAGGTTAAATGCGCCCAAGGGGTCAAGGGGGTTGAAAAAAAGTTCTAAGGCAAAATCGAAAGTTCAACATCTAAAATGCGCCCAAGTTGAAAGTGAGGACTTAGAAAAAGTTTTTAAGTGTTGAAAACGAAAGTGCCAAGGTAAGAATGCGCCCTTGAAGAGGGATTTAAATTTTAATTCCTAAGGCATGGAGATTTTTTTTTTTATTAGAGAAAAATTATACCAAGGGAAATACGCCAAGAGAGAAAATGTTAGAAAATTTTTCTAAGTGAGATAGCATTTCACTAGGGAAAAATACGCCCTTGGCATGGAAGGATGATTTGATGAGTTTTAAAATTTTCCAAAGGCAGTTGAAGGTTGACGAATTTTTTTTCAAGGGGAAGATTTGATATCGATGAATATTTTCCATGGGTCAAGTGAAAATCAAATGAACCCGTTTAAAATGCACCCATGAGTTAACAGAGTTTGAAAATTAATTTCCTAAGGGAAATTTTAATATTTTCAGAGGAAATTCGTTTTGCCTAGATTATTTTCCTGACGGAAGTTAAATCTCAAGGATGAATTATTTCGAGCAGCAAATAATTTTTAATCACCCGGAGTTGAACATTTTAATGAGAGAATTTAAAATGTCTAAGGCAAATTTTATGAAATCGAGGATTTAAATGACAGACATTTTAAAAGTTGGAAATAAATTTACAACTCCCACGAATTTTTCGAGTTGAATTTATTTAAACACTGCGAGATTTTAAAATGGAATTTTAAATCAAGTCAAGTGATTGTTTTTCTCGCGAGTTGTTTAAATCGCCAAGAGTTAACTGGCAGACTAAGAGGAAGGATTCGAAATTTTTACAAAGAAGGAATCATTATTAATGGCAACTGCCATAATGACCGGCTGACGACTAGCCCACTACTGCGCTTGAATTAGAAGATTCCGAACGAAGAGAGTGGAAAATTGATGAAGGTGCTAAAAATAGCCCCAGCACTACTTAGCAGGATTCTCCGAGAAGAGTTATTTAAACAATCTCTTCTCTCATTTCTCCTCACATTGTTTCGAAGTTGAAGTTGCTGAAGAAGTTCTTGAGAGATTGAAATATTTTCGAAGTGGTTGAGGAGAGAAATTCTTTGAGAGTTTATTTTATTTCGGAGTGTTGAGTTGCTGAAAGTACGAAGTGCTGGAGAAATTTTCATTTGCCGAGACTCTTTCTTTCGAAAAGCTGAAAGTGTGTTGCTGCAATTTCGAAGTTGAAGGTTGAAGTTGTTTTCCGGAGTTGCTGGAAGATTTATTTGTTAAAGTTGCTGCAGAGTGTTGAGTTGCAGAAATTTATATTGTGCTGGGGATTTATTTCGAAATTGCTGAGTATTGAAGTTGCACGAAAGTTGAAGCTTGCTGCAGATTTTACTTATTCAAGCTGCTAGAAGTTGAAAGTTGTTGAGGTTGAGGAAGTCAAGACAAAGGATTTAATTCGCTTTGTGCTGAGAAAGTATCCACATTGCTGAAAGTTGGTAGTTGGCTGCAATTTTCTTCGCCAGTCGGAAGTGCAGTCGTTGAAAGCTTCTTTATAAGCTTGAAGTTTTTATACAGTACGAGGTTTGGAGTTAGTAATTTATGCTGAGAGTTTTTATTTTCAAAAAGCTAACTCCACGTTCGCAGCCGTCTCGGAGGTTACTTCATTTTATTTAAAAAATCTGTAGCCTAGCTTATTGCTATTCTATTTTATTTTGCAGATGGCTAGAGCAAAGGATGTTGCAGGAACAAGTAGAGCCGTAGGCAGAGCTGCAAACACTGAAGTAGGCAAGGCTAGCTCATCCCGGCAGGCAATGATTAAAAGGCTTGCTAAGCCATTTCTCCCAAAGTCAGCAATAGTTTCAAAGTTGGCGGGATTAAATGACACCAACCTTGGTTCATTTAATCTAAATGCACTCAAATCGAGGATGTTCGGGCAAGGGGGCCATCAACCATCAGTCACGGCACATAATATAATGAAGAGTGGAATCTACGCAGCTGCTCGTTTTCTGCCAGCAATTCAGTTTCCGAACCTAATTATGGAGTGCGCCAATCACTACAAGCCAGAATGTAGGACGATTGTCTCTCTGGATGGTGAACTGCTCGCCAACTTCACACCGGATGCCATCGGAGAGGCATTTGGGATTCTGACTGCTGAGGAGATGTTATACAGGACAAATAAGAGGGCAGATAAGATGTACTCTTCCTCTTTCGAAAGAGTCACTGCAGTCATCAACAGAGTTTGGATGCAGAAGCCGAAGCCACCCCGCACTAAGCTCCCAAAGTAGATAATTGCCGAGGACGTGAAACAAGAATACTGTGATTTGATAATGATGCTGAGCCAGGTGAATGGGAGTGCACAGGCTTACATTTTCGAGCCTTGGATGTTCTACTTCATCGAGATCATCTTGGAAGGAAAAGAGTGTGTCGATTGGGCTAGGATGATTAGCAACCACATCGATGAGCAATTCAGGAGCCTGAAGGTGACGAAGACTTTCTACATGAGCTCATATGTAATTTACATGTTAGCCAGAATGACTAAGTACAGAGGGATTTCGTACAAGGAGCCAATCGGCTGTGCCCCTGGTCAATTCAAAATCCATGAAGCCTGCACACAGCTACATTTAGCTAACATTGCTAACTATAAACGGGCAAATGATGCATTCACAATGCACATTGCGAGGACACTTCAGCAGAGGACGCAGCAGAGAATATCTAAAGAAGCACAGACATTGATTGAGGAATATGGGTATTGGTTCATCCAATTCCCGAAATTCACATATATTAGGCTGCAGGGGTTCACTTCGTATCCGTATCGGTTACCACGATACCCCACTGATCACATAGTAATGCTTGAGGTATCTAGGCAATTGATTGCCTACCATAAGATTCAGAAAAGGAAAAAGAAGGGTGGACTTGATTTCCCTATCACCATAGGGAATTCCATTGAGGTGTGTCCCTCTTTGCAGGCAGCCCGAGAGGCAGAGGACGAGCTGCAATCTTATCATTTGTCATATCACACAGGCAGGCAGGATTTCGATCCTTACAGGAACATCCCGATGATACAGAACGTTGAATACCGGCACAGAGCTCATCTGGAGGACTTTTGGGCAAATGCAGTGGATGAGGCTGAGATAAGAAGAAGGATGTTTTCCAGACTTCCTCTCAAGTTGATTAGAGAATGTGAGATTATTCCAGTTCGGACTTTGTGGAGGAGGATGTCAACGCGAGGTAACCCACTTATGGTTCGGGCTTAGGGATACTCCTCGTCTCCACCACCCGACTATCCGAAAGCTAGAGATCATGGACTTGGACACGCTTTCTATCCCGGTGATGACTTTTACCAGGACTTGGGTCGACAGACATGTATGCAGACTCAAGAGCAAGTCGATCGCCCTTACTTATAGCTTGATGGGTGACCCAAGGTCGTTATCGGTAAAAAAGGGGAAACAAATTGCTCAGACATCGAGGGCACAAGTGGAAGTGCCAACCCAACCGATACCGTTGAGGATAGAACAAGCATCACCCGTGCACTCACAAACTCAGTCTTCGAGTTTGAGAGGGGTTTCATTATTTGCCGATCAGAGGGCAGGATTAGAGGAAGAGCGAGGACTTGAGGAGGTAGATCAGCCCAACGCCCGGGAATCAGCTAGTGTCAGCCTATCCAGGGGCGGCCACCAGGAGGAGGAAGAGGAAACAATGGCCGACACCCATTTTCAGCAGATGTTGGACACGGCTTTGGAAGAAGAGGAAAACACAGAACAGGGGACCCAAGGGTCGGGAGATACCCAGCTTATAGAGGAGGATGAGCTTGAGCAAACTAGTGCAAGAAGAGAGGAAGTGCACGAGATGGAGGTAACAGAAGAACAGCCCTTGTCATTTTTAATTCACAGCAGACAGTGCCTGATTGGCTTTCCGACATAATGAGGAGAGAACCCGAGGATGATACGGATCCGGCCATTGAGATGGAGGAGTTCCTCAGGAGGATCAGTGCGCCACCAGAGAAGAAAAGGGCCCGAAAGTTTTCAAAGATCTCGACCGACGAGTCAGGCTCTCGCACGCTTCAGGTGGCTATTCCGAGGGAAGATTGTGATCGAACCGAGGAGAGGCCTGAAAAATTACGTGATCACCACAGTAGAGTTGGGTCGTCCTACGGGAGCCCAAGTTATCGAGGAGTTCGATAACTCCTATCAGGCATTGAAGGATCAGTTGCTCCGCACGGAGGGGAAGTATAAGAAATTGAAGAAGGAGCACAAAACTTTGATAGGATACATACAAAATCTAGCACATCCAGGTGAACCAGCAAACCCAGCAGTGGAACGTCCATCAGAGCTTCCGAAGGAGTCAGTTGTTGCCTTAGAGGATTTGAAGAAAATGGAAACGGAGGCGGACAAGTGGGTTAGCCGTGTTCATACTGAGACAGGGAAATTCATGGAGGACCTCGCCGATGCTTATCGACAGGCCTCAAGTATTTTTGGCACGGATGGATATAGTAGATCAGGCCCGGGGTGATACTCGCATCTATCAAACGAAGACTGTACTTCTTTTGGGGGCTTTGATGCATATACCTCTAGAAACCTTGGTGGATGGAGGTGTAATTCAGAGAGGTGATAGGTATGATTTCACCAGTTGGTACTCCTCGGTGGTCACAGGCCATGGATTTCATGACGCAGCAAGGGCAGATTCAGCTAAAGTGAGGAAAGCAATGGGCAACATCTTGGGGGGAGTCCTCAATACATTAGAAGCCATATTTGCTAGAAAGTTGGTCCCAGAGGAGATAACTGCCGATGGTTTGAAAAGTAGACTGCCTCCATTCTTCTCAGCTGCGAAGTCACTTGTCCTGGATGACTTTGAGAATGTCTCCACGTTCTCTAGTATAATTCAGCATACCCAGGACGCCTTGGTGACATGGAGAAAATCTTGCATCAGATACGGACAGACGGTAGCAGTCTTGGAGTTCCAGC